>CM029649.1:12071943-12595835 GCA_017311315.1 Dendrocalamus latiflorus | reverse complement strand
AGACATAGATCTACCTTGTGAGTATATACCTGCTGTAGTGCAATTTTTTGATATTCCTTGTGTTGACTTGAACGAACCATGTGCTGATCTAAATGCTCATAATTTTGCACATGTCGAATTAATTACACATAAGGAAGTATTTGATAGAATATCTCCTGCTGATGCATTGTGCTATATCATGCTTAATGAGGCCGTTAGTTTGGATTGTGCTATGGAGAAAGTTTCTGAACTTGCATGTTCGAAATTCTTGTTTAGTGCCTACACCCCTGGGTATAAGTTTAATTTGATTGGAGATTATGGTGTAGACAATCAATTTTTTGTATATCGAATATGCATAACTTGTGATCACATGGATGAATTGAAGCTTGCTGTTTTAGACAACAATTCTTGTGTGTTGAATCTTGTTCAATACGAGAAGGGAGTAAAATTTAGTATGCATCCAATGCCTATGTGTTCATCTCTTTTTGCATCATCTAGTATGAACAATCTGAATAAAGATGATGAATTATGGAAGAACACACAAATCTCTTCACCCTTGCTGGATAAATTTGCTATTGCTCCATTGGGATATGATTATATGGACGAACTATGCTTAATTCCAAAAGTTGTAGCTTTGCACATATGTGCCACCACTTCAAGTTTACAACTTCAGATATTTCAATTGCATAAATGCTTCACTTACATTTGCAAATCTAGTTGCAATAATTGTTGTGTGAGAAATTTTAATTTGGTCATTGACATATATGATTACTTTTGGGTTAATAATACAATGAGCTTTTATGATTGCTGCTGTGTTATAGCATTAATTGTGCAACAACGAAGAACCGTTAAAACGGATGACATATACATATACCATGCATACACCTTGGCTTCTTTGTTACCATACTTTCAGTTTATCAAAAGCCGAGGACGGCTTTGTTTTCAAGAAGGGGGAGGATGATGAGGACATGACCCCTAGGGATACAACCATATTTGCTATGCGTGTTGTCCTAATTACAAGAGTTCCTACGCATCGCTTAAATTATAAGGTGAGCTCGTTTCAAAGAGGTTTCACTTTGTTTGATAAAGAACTTATGATATTACATAATGAGAGTTTGTTGCGTTTGTTATTATGTACCGACATTTATGATGAAGATCATGCAATACGTGAGGCTACACATATGCTAAAACCGAGGACGGTTTTTCTATCAAGAAGGGGAGGATGATGTGACCACGCCACAAACACATACGACAATAGCGCCCAATATCAAGATTGAACTAAAGGTGAATTCGTTTCTTCAGCCTTCATATGTTACTAAGAATAGACCGCTACCTAATGCAAGTGATTTAATTGTGCTTAGGAACTTGGGAAAGGATGAAGGAAAGGGACATGGAGTCCTGGACATGCATGGAAGGAATAATGGAGGTCACCACGTCACTTTGGGACCAAGTCAAGCACGAATTCGAGTTGGACACGTTTTGGAATCAAACTCGGACTGCTGCGATGGTACCAAGTTCAAACAGGCATAACTTCCTCATACGGACTCCGTTTTGGACGTTCTTGTACTTCATGGAAAGCTTATGAAGTCTACTTTCCAACGGATCCAACCTCATCTTCAAATTCTATCCGAGCCGGCCGCAATCGTCAAAAGAGTCCACGTTGGTCACGTACTGGAATCGGATTCGGACTGCTGCAATGGTGCAAGTTTAAACGGACATAACTTCCTCATACGGACTCCGTTTGGGACGTTCTTGTACTTCATGGAAAGCTTATCAAGTCTACTTTCCAATGGATCCAACTGCATCTTCAAATTCCATCCGAGCCGGCCGGAATCATCAAAACACTTCACGTAGGTTTCTGAGTCCGAGTCAAAAGGGTGCTGCGCCACCTCCACTTGGGCCCATGGGCCTTGTAACCCTAGGGTGTACCCTTTGGGATGCCTCCTCTGCTTGTTTTCACTATATAGGAGCCGCCGCCTCCGTTTCTAGGACTTAGGTTTTGTTTAGATCAGTTTAGCCCCTTGTGCAAACTCCACGTTCTCTTGTGTCGGCTAGACCAACAGATTCGTGTTACAGAAACTCAACTATCCTTGTGCGACTTTTATATCTAGCAAATTCAGGTTGCTCACTATCCTTGTTCTTGCTTGTTCTTCGATTGCATGCAGGAATAGACCTTCGTGGTCAGGTCAACCACGTTCTTGGCACGGTTGATAACGACTTGGGTGTGGTTCAGCGATTGCTAAGGCGCAAGTGACGTCTCGTACGGTTGTAGTCGAATCGCAAGAGTCATCTCCACCAAAATCGATAGTTATCATCCTATCGGAAGATCGGGACCCCATCGCCTCATCAGGAGGATGATGAGGACATCAAACCTAAGGATGCAACCACTACTTCGACCTGAACCTGACAGCAACACTACAAACTGCAACCACTCAAAATTAAACTTAAACTTTGACAATGAAACACAAGCACATTCAAATACTCATCACATATATGGGATGACTTCCATATGGTCTCACAATCTCCCCTTTGATGAGTAATTTGACAAACACCCTAAAAGGCAAGAATTTGAGTTTGAATTTAGTAAAAAAAGCAAACAAGTTACAAGAGCCACAAGTGGTACATTTTCAAGAGAAAGAAAAGAATATGACCACAGTGGCAAGATGTGGATGGTGCTAAGAACAAGAAAGAGCAAGTTTTCAACAAAAAAACTCTAATCCACACCTAAATCTCCTCAAATAGCACAATCTTACTCATAGCCTAAATAAAAACAACAATAATTCGTCATGACCATTTTCAAAGCAAGATAAAACACTAAAAGTGCAAAAGAGAACAAATGCAATGCAAATGAGTTTCCCTTCAACTCAAGTTCTCATTTATGACTCAGAATGCATTTTTCTCACTTAAAAGCTCATTTTACTTTTTTACAATATCACAATGCTCGTTTTGACATTTTTAGTTCATTCTCCTCCTTAGATCATTCTCAATATTTCCCCCTTTCTAACTAAAACCAAATTTTGATTTAATCATTCTCCCCCTATTGGTAAAATAGTCATCAAGTGTAAGGGGCTATACAAGCTCAGTAAAACTCCCCCATTCGAATTTTCTCCCTCAAATGATATATGATATCGCATGTAAAACTCAAGGGCGCAAAGAAAGAGCATGTATGCATGAATAAAAATGTATAACCTAAAAATTCTTAGAAAATTATCCAAAGTTAGGTTCAAATTAAAAGAATAACACTTGAAGTCATAGAATGCATACAAAGATATCTAGACTATGATGATATATATATATAACCAATCTAGCCAAGATAACACAATTTAAAGAATTCAAAATAATTTTTAGTTAAGCAAGTCTTAAAAATGATAAGTTTATCTAAATGATACGGATCCACCTAGCAAGCTAACTGAACCACGTTGCTTTGGCCCTGATCTTTCACGATACGCCTTGTTGGATGCCCTCCTTATTCTAAGGTTCTTGCAAATCCAAGAACAGCATACACCTCCAAGATAAGCCTTCTCCCACGCACACCACAACACGTGAACAAAGGGTAGAGAAACCGAAGTTTCAGCGAGTAGAATCCAACACCACAATTGGATTCAACACACCAAGAGCAATTCCTCGATGGAAATCTCAAGAACACGCCAACAATGGCTACCAAACTATGGTGATTTTCTGGTTTCTATTTCTCAATTCATAGCCTAAGTTACAATGGGGCTAAGGCCTTGGCCTTATATTAGTGGACAATGCACGGTCTTGACTAAAACTCATGCACAACCTGGCCTAAGGCCGAAACAAACTCCAATACGAACTAAAAAGGAAATATCTAAACTGCTACCACCGGATTCTCTCTCAATCTAAGATGTGACCATGAGGATTCCATGGCTTACACCTTATCTATTATGTGGGGCTTCGAATTAGCTTTCCAATCCAATGAGTCCAAGAACACCCAAATCGGACTCCGTTTGTGAAAGTTATGGACGTTTTAGTATCGGTCTTGCCAGCTGTCCCGAACCGACTTCAAATTTTTATATGTTTTGTTTTCTTGTTCAAGGGGCTTCCAAATCCGTTTGAAACCTGAAAAGGAATCCTTCTCAACCTTTAGAAAGCCATGGTGTGGTCGAATTTTACCCTTACTTGCTTTGCAATACTCGGACTCTTTATGTTTGGCAAGTCTCGCACGTCTCTCCGGACAGCTCGTGTAGCATCCAATGAAATTGTCATAACTTTGTGTAGGATGCTCCAAATCAAGTGCCGTTTGATTTGTTGGAAAGTAGACTTCATTAGCTTTCCAAATATATGTTTTGTGCACATTAGAAACCTCAGAATTGGCATTCAAAGCTTCTTGAACATTATGCACAGAACTGCAAGCACTAACCAAAGTTGTAGTGCTATTTGGTGCCACATCACTAAAGGTACCTAAATATGAGCTAAGTCATATCAAGAAGGCTAAATGGACCCAAGTAGTTCAAATTGAATTAATCGAAGTACTAGAAGTTCAATTTTAACAATTATGCTTAAGCACTTGATTAAAGTTAAATTTGAGATTTGAAAAATCATTTTAAGGCCTTATCTTAGCAAAGCAAGTTTTAGACTAAGAGTCATCCACAACTGTCTCCTAATATTAAACCATTAATCATAATCATATGGTCTGTCTCAATAAAATGAACTAGAAGCCATCTACAACTATCAGTTGAGCTTCAACCAATTTGAATTAATTCCATTTTTATTGATCTCAATTCATTGTCAACTATCTCGAGCATTACACTTAAAAGATTGGTCTTGGTCATTACAAAACTCTTCTGAATTCATGCCAAATGCAATGGCAAGCTGTCTCATGAAGAAGAATGGTTGAGATTCATAATTCAGCACAAAAGATATCATTTAATCAAGTAAGACACTAGTTCCTTGATCAACTACATGATTCACCAAAGAACTAGCATAATACTAAATAATGCTCAATTCTACACTCAAGATTTAATAGAGCATTTTTAATATGGCATATATCACAAAAGAATCACTAGAGATTAAACTAGTCAAGAGATACATCCTTGCAAACTTAAAAGATACCAATTGAAGAAATTGATACCACTTGTGAGATTTAGTTCACATTGGCAAATTAAGCTAGTATGGCAAAGATTTAATTATACATACAAGTCATGACAAAACTAGCTAAATAGACATAACATGGTAATGAGCAAGATCAAATTAGAATTACATCACAATTGATTAATAGTTAAAGCTCATATATAAATGCTTAGCTTGCAATGCAATACCATGTATCCATGATACAAAAAGGAAGCATGAAAATAAAACTCCCTCTAAATACAAAAACCACTTGCAAAAGAAAAGTAAGAGCTAAAAGTAAAAGAAAGAGAAATCTCTTATAATAACAGGAAACCTCTACTCCACATCACCTCTAGCCTAAGGAAAATGCACTGCTACAAAGTGAATCAACTACACTAGTTATCCCTACTGCAAGACGCTAGTGAGACAAAAAGCAAGACAAGGTAAGAGATCTTAGAGAACCTAGTATAGAAAAAAGTGCCTAAGAAGACACAAACAAAGGTGTGAATCACCCTTAACACTCACAAATGCTATGCAATACTGAGAATAGAAGCAGAGAATTTACAAAGCTCAAGCATTAAACCAGCATCACACCACTTGGCAGTGAGATGTAGTTGAAGTAGTCCTAGCTGGAGCAAGCTGCATCTTGAGAAGTAAAAGCTACACTAGATGCTCACAATGAGGTAGAAGATCCAATAGAATGATAGGATCCATGTGACCTCCTCACCTTAAAAGCTTATATCAAAGAGACAGAAGAAGAAGCCTATACCTTGGTACTAGGATTAGTGCAATATGAACGAGATATCCAATACTAAGATACACAATTGGCAGGAAAAGCTCAAAGCATGGTTTAGCGTGGTATGCAATAGGACGTGTCCTAGAGCTACCAACACTCCTCTAAAATATTCAGCGTGGACCAAAACAATGGAAATCCTATCTAGGGATAGCACGTGGATGAAAACTAATCCATGAAAAATAAGTCAACGACATTGTCCAAGCCACTAGAGGGTGGATCAAAGAAGCTATCAATGAAGTGAGTCTTCATATTAGGATCTTAATTGTTCATGTTATGAGAAAGACTATGAACACTTGGAGACTTAAAAGCATGGGATCAACAAATGCGTTTAGCATGGCTAAAGCAAAACTCCACAAGATACCCATCCTTCTCACAACATTAGCAACAGTACAAAGGTCTAGAGATAAACACGGTCCCAGAAGACAAAGTACCACTCTTACTAATAGGAGAAGTCCCTTGGAACAAACAAGAAGAGCCACCACCACTTTTAGTGCTTGTGTCAACACTAGGTGCACACATACCATGAGATAGGCGATGTGTGTGTTCCTAGGAGCTCAATGACGCCCTCGACGCTCATGTTTGACATTGTGGAAGCAAAACTCAAATGTGTGTTCATCTTTTTTTTTTTGCAAAAGGTGTAATAATATTTTTTCTTAGAAGATGTAGTATCACGTGAGGAAGAAGCACCATTGTCATTAGAAATCCTTTGGACAACACAAGAATAACCAAAAGAGTCACAAGACTTAGCTCTCATATCATTATGTGCTCTTTTCAAAGACTCAACTTCTTCTCTCAAAGAAATATAAGATGTGCAAGATGTTAATGATGCATTCTTAGTAAGCTTGCAATTTAAATCATCAATTTCAATTTTTAAACTAGCAAAAATTTTGTAAGAGATAAATCACCCATAAGCAATTTTTTATTCTCTATGCACGTGCTACAAGAGCTAGTATTTCATTTTTTTTATTTGCAGACTAAGAATTTTATAATTATTCTACACAACTAGAATGAGCAAATTTCATTTTTCATTTTTAGCATGCATCTTTACTACTTCAAAATAGTGGTAGTTCATCTACCATCCCACCCCTCCTCTCTAAAAGTTTCACACCAACACATGGGCCCCTCCCATGCACGATTTCTCCCCGCTTCCTGATCTTTCCTCTAGCTTCAACTGAACCCTAAAATCCTAAAACACTCCCCAATTTCATGCGGAAGGGCCGCGAGCCTCTTCCTAGCCATCTCCATGGTTGGCGGCCAGGACATCATGGTCACGCATAAACGCAACAGCGTCGGTGAGGCTGTTGCTGTCAATCACCTCATCCTTCTCCTAGCCTCCTTATTCCCATCCATTTCCTCCTGGCCACGGGGCTGCTACTCTGCACCACCTCCTCACTTCCCACCTACCTATCCTCTCCTCCTCCTAGCAGCCATCACCACCACCAGACTGCTCGCCCAAGGCCACTACCGCTAGACCTCTTGCCCAATGTTGTCCTTGCCCTCCTTGACACCATCGCCATCGAGCGCCCTCACTCAAGGTGATCTACCTCCACCAAATGACCACTAACATTGGGCACCACTGATCGTGGTAATGGTTTGTGGAGGCGTTGATAGGAGGCCCACAGCAGTGGCGTGTCAGTTTGGGTTGGCCCTAGTGGCACAACAGGGAGCTCTAAGAAGATGATGGGTCAGCAGTGATAGTTCATTAGGGTGCACAATCATCGACGGTGACGGTGACGTGCCTTGGCGAAGAGGAGAATGGGGAAGAAGAAACTGCTTGTTCAAAGTAGTGATGAGTGCCCGGGCACATATTAAATTGAAGTACCTTTTTTAGTTTTAGTGTGCATGCCATGTGCTTATTGAAATGCTTAAAAGATTTCCATTTTTGACGCGGATATGCTCATGTCTTGCACTTCTCAGTTAAATATATTATTTAACTGGAAGGAATTATTGAGCCACATTAAATATTATCAAGTGAACTCTAATTTAATTGGGTCTTTAATTATTATACTTAGAGATACAGAGTTACTACTATTTTATTTAATTATATACATGCTCATATTTGATCTGTACAAGCCTAAAGTGAAGATGTGTTTAGAAGGTCTCGTCGACACTAGTGCATCGTCCATCACTTCGAGTGTACAAGATAATGAGGACATTCCAATCAGACTGATTATGCGAGCACGAGCTAAAAATATTAATCAACAGGTGAACTCGCTCTTAATTAAATTTAGCTTTAATTTACATAAGAATTGGCTGCTATCTAAGAGCAAGGCTAATAATACAACCTTCAGCTGGCTGTATGGACACTTACAGCCCACTTATTAGCCCATTCATATAATAGTTTACAGCCAGCTGAAGGCTGTATGACCCACCCTTTTCTCTCACAAAGTTTCTTGGTTCTTGTGCTTCAGCTGGCTGTAAACTTACAGCCCACCTCTCTTCTCTCTCCTCCTCTCTCCTCCACCTCAGCATACATCCTACTAACAGCCTCTTATTATACTTTGATGAGGACATCCCTTCCATGGATACAACTCAGCCACAACAAGTGTTACAAGGACCACTCACTCGAGCTCGTGCTCGTCAACTTAATTACCAGGTGAATTCATTCCTAGGTTCATATATTATTGAGAATAGACCGCTACCTAATGCAAGTGATTTAATTGTGCTTAGGAACCGGGGAAAGGATGAAGGAGAAGGACGTGGAGTCATGGACATGCCTGGAGGGAATAATGGAGTTCACCACGTCACTTTGGGGCCAAGCCAAACAAGAATTCGAGTTGGACACGTTCCGGAATCAGTTTCGGACTGCTGCGATGATACCAAGTTCAAACGGGCATAACTTCCTCATACGGACTCCGATTGGGACGTTCTTGTACTTCATGGAAAGCTTAGGAAGTCTAGTTTCCAACGGATCCGACCTCATATTCAAATTCCATCTGAGCCGGCCGCAATCTTCAAAAGACTCCACGTTGGTTTTTGAGTCCGAGTCAAAAAGGGTGCTGCGCCACCTCCACTTGGGCCCATGGGCCTTGTAACCCTAGGGCGTGCCTTTGGACGCCCCCCCTGGTCGTTCTACCTATAAAGGAGCCGCCGCCTCCGTTGCTAAGACTTGGATTTCGTTGAATTTAGGTTTAGCCAATGTGCAAACTTTTGCTCTTCAGTTGTGTCGGACGACCACCTGTCAAGACATCTTCGGAATCCCACCTTTGTGATTCGCAATATAATTTGTGCTTCATTCATATTCGCAATATCAGATTGCCTACATCTTATTCTTGCTAGTTCTTCGATTGCTCGCAGGGATTGAACTTCGGTTCAGGTTGATCGCGCCTCCAGCGTGGTCAATAACACTTCGGAGTTGGTTCAGCGATTGCTAAGGCGCAAGCGTCGTCGTACGGTTGTAGTCGGATCGCCAGGGTCACCTCCACCCAAAATCGATAGTTACCAATCTCATCGAAAGATCGGGCACCTCGTCTACATCAAGTGGTATCAGAGCGCCAGGTTGCTCGGTGAGAATTTCCAGTTTACCATACATTAGATTGCTATTCCTTACCTAGAGTACACAAAAACCAAAAAAAAATAGCAGTAGATCAATCTGTCCAAACCAGTTTTAGCCTCGCAATTTTTCTTTTCAGTACATTGCATTGTTGAACTTTCGGTTGCATCGTCGTGTCCTTTGCTGGTCTTAGTGTCTAGTTCCTCTAGAGTTTCGAGTTCTGTTCACGTTTTGGTCTCACCGCTGCAGTTAGATCCGAACTGCCACGGTGAGGAAAGGAAAGGA
Organism: Dendrocalamus latiflorus; assembly: GCA_017311315.1. Classification (NCBI taxonomy): domain Eukaryota; kingdom Viridiplantae; phylum Streptophyta; class Magnoliopsida; order Poales; family Poaceae; genus Dendrocalamus; species Dendrocalamus latiflorus. Next base: position 12,586,212 of record CM029649.1, on the reverse strand, counting down.
GGAGGACTCGGTTTCTAGGGAGGCTTTGCCCTAGTTGGTTTCGGAGTAGGCCACGATCTCAGAGTTGGTTTCGGAGTAGGCCACGATTTCAGAGTTGGTTTCGGAGTAGGCCACAATCTCAGAGTTGGTTTCGGAGTAGGTTTCAAAAGAGAAAAGAAGAAACAGGCAGCCGCTTTTAAAAGAGCCGCGGCAAAAAAAAAAAGAAAAAAAAAGACAGAGGAGAGAGAAACAACTAACTTTTGCATACGACCTCCGATTGAGGCGATTCTTGATCCGTTGGAAAGCTTTTGAGAAGATAGACTGGAAAAACTGGAGATTTCAGATCCGTGTAAGCCACCAGGCACATACGCGGCAGCTTCGACCCCAAAAAACGTCGTTTAGGGCCTCAAAACGGGCCCGCAAACCGAGGAAAAATCAAGTTTCTCAGAATTCGCTCAAAATTGGCAGAGCCCTTCTGCACGTGATTCTAAGGTTCCCCGTGCAGACGGCATCCTTTTTCAAGCTCCGGAACTCCGTGTGCAGCGTCATCTAGTTTCTTTCTGCGCGGTGTACTCGTTTGTGTTCTAGGCTCGCGTCTCTAGTACGGTCTAGCCTAGGGCCAGCACCAACCGGCGTTGAACGATTTTTCAGCTTGCATTTTCTGAATTGATTATTGCTACTCCTTGCTACCAAACTTGAGCCTTCCCAGCTGCACCTTTTCTACACCGTACAGGCTGAGCTTCACCTGGCAATCGCTCCATCCAATCTTCGCAGATATATTGTCATCGCTGGTTGCCGATCACCCTGTGTGCTTGGTAAGAATTGGTAAGAATTCGATAGAAGGTTTGGGACGAGCGACTTTTGAACCACCATACCCTAGTACTTTTAGGGACATATTCTTGTATTTTTGCTAACAATGGCAGGTTCTGGAGAGTTTTCAGATCAGAACTCATCTCATAGTCCTCGTACGAAGGGAATCATACAACATTTCACACGCGAAATGAATCATCGTGCGGAGGGCCTTGAGGAGGATGTCAGAGTCACAAATGAACGACTTGCTCAACTCGAGGGCACCCAGATTGACACAAACACAACGCTTGCTGCGATGAAGGAAGCACAAGGTATCACTAACAGATCTTTGGCAGATATTATGGCGCGCCTTGAGGAGATTGCCCAAGCTTCGGCTGTTGTTCCCCCTGCTGTGACGGTAGAGGGACAAGATGAAGTTAACAATGTGCGTTTTAACCGACAGGGTATGCAAAGAGATCCCCCACGACGTGAGGTACGTGACCACGATGATGCTTTTGCTAAGGTTAAATTCACTATGCCCTCTTTTAATGGTAAATATGATCCTGATGGTTATCTTGATTGGGAACTAGCTGTTGATCAAAAATTTACTTGCCATGATTTTCCTGAGAATAGACGAGTTAGGGCTGCTACTAGTGAATTTACCGATTTTGCTTCTATTTGGTGGAAAGAACATTGCCGTCAACATCCCAATAACATACCAAACACTTGGGAGGCCTTAAAATTGCTTATGCGCCATCGATTTGTTCCCTCATATTATGCTCGTGATTTGTTAAATAAACTGCAACGTTTACAACAAGGTGCAAAGTCTGTGGAAGAATACTATCAGGAATTACAAATTGGTATGTTGCGCTGTGGGTTAGTTGAGAATGATGAGGCATCAATGGCTAGGTTTTTGGGAGGGTTGAATCGTGAAATTCAGGGCATTCTTGATTACAAAGATTACAACTCCATGACTAGATTGTTTCATCTTGCTTGCAAAGCTGAACGAGAATTGCAGGGACGTCAGACGAGAACGCGATCTAACTTTTCTGCAGGTCGCACAAATTCATGGACGCCGCGTACACCTTCTTCTTCATCTACTTTGGCGCCCCCACCATTACCCTCCAACAGCAAGCAGCGCCCTACTACGTCAAATTCAGCGCCACGAGTTTCCGAAGCACTCAAATCAGCACCACAACTTTCTGCAAAAACTTCCTCTTCGGTTGCTTCGACAGGACGGACGAGGGACGTTCAATGCCATCGATGCAAAGGCTTTGGACACATGATGCGGGACTGCCCAAGCAAGCGTGTATTGATTATACGCGATGATGGTGGGTATTCTTCTGCTAGTGATCTTGATGATGAAACATATGCTATGCTTGCAAATGACCCTGCAGGACATGATGATGAGTCTGACCATGAGGAGGAACATGTTGGCGCCGAAGATGCCGACAAGTATTTGAGCATTATAGTGCAACGCGTACTAAGTGCTCAAGTGTCTCGTGCCGAGCAAAATCAGCGCCATAATTTGTTCCAAATCAAGGGCGTTGTCAAGGAACGCTCGATTCGAATAATTATTGATGGTGGAAGTTGCAGCAACTTGGCGAGTATGGATATGGTGGAGAAGCTTGCTTTGCCAACCAAACCTCATACCCACCCATACCATATTCAGTGGTTCAACAACAGTGGTAAGTTAAAGGTAACACGGATGGTGAGAGTACACTTTTCTATGGGTTCATACCATGATTATGTTGATTGCGACGTTGTTCCTATGCAAGCTTGTTCATTGTTATTAGGAAGACCTTGGCAATACGATACTGATTGTGTGCATCATGGTAGGAATAATCAATATTCTCTCATGTTTAATGGAAAGAAAATTGTGCTGCATCCTATGACTTATGAACAAATTGTTAAAGATGATCTTGCTAGAGCAAGTAGAGAGAAAAGCCGAGAGAATGCTGAGAGCGAAAATCAGATTGTAGCAAAAGAGCTTGAGCAACATAAAAAGAAAGAACCTAAATCTGTTCATGCGAACAATAAAGAAATTAAATTGAAAGGTGCTTGTTTCCTTGCTACCAAATCTGACATGACTGAACTGAATGCTAGTGAATCTGTTTGCTATGCTTTAGTTTGCAAAGAAGCTTTGTTTTCCTTTGAGGATATTCCTCCTTCTTTGCCACCTGCTGTCACTAACATTTTGCAGGAGTACCAAGATGTCTTTCCAAAGGACATACCACCGGGGCTGCCACCACTTCGTGGGATTGAGCATCAAATTGATTTAATTCCCGGTGCATCTTTGCCCAACCGCGCACCATACAGGACCAATCCAGAAGAAACTAAAGAAATTCAGCGCCAAGTTCAAGAGTTGCTTGATAAAGGGTATGTGCGCGAATCCCTTAGCCCTTGTGCTGTTCCGGTCATTTTGGTACCAAAGAAAGATGGGTCATGGCGCATGTGTGTGGATTGTAGAGCAATCAATAATATCACCATTAGGTATCGTCATCCTATTCCTAGGTTAGATGATATGCTTGATGAATTGAGTGGCTCTGTTGTCTTTTCCAAGGTTGATTTGTGTAGTGGCTATCATCAAATCCGCATGAAATTAGGCGATGAATGGAAAACGGCATTTAAAACTAAGTTCGGGTTATATGAGTGGTTAGTAATGCCTTTTGGTTTAACTAATGCACCTAGTACCTTCATGAGATTAATGAACGAGGTTTTGCGTGCTTTCATTGGTAGATTTGTGGTGGTTTATTTTGATGATATATTGATATATAGCAAATCATTAGAGGAACATCGTGACCATTTACGTGCTGTTTTTAATGCTTTACGTGATGCACGCCTATTTGGTAACCTTGAGAAGTGCACCTTTTGCACCGATCGAGTCGCGTTTCTTGGCTATGTTGTTACTCCACAGGGGATTGAAGTTGATCAAGCCAAGGTTGAAGCAATACAGAGTTGGCCGACTCCTAACACGGTCACACGAGTGCGGAGCTTTTTAGGACTTGCCGGGTTCTACCGCCGCTTTGTGAAGGATTTCAGCACCATCGCCGCACCATTGAATGAGCTTACCAAGAAGGGCGTGCCATTTGTTTGGGGTGCCGCACAGGAGAACGCCTTCACCACATTGAAAGATAAGTTAACACATGCACCTTTACTCCAACTCCCTGATTTCAATAAGACTTTCGAACTAGAATGTGATGCAAGCGGAATTGGTTTAGGTGGTGTGTTGTTACAAGAAGGCAAACCTATAGCATACTTCAGTGAGAAATTGAGTGGGCCTAGTTTGAACTATTCAACGTATGATAAGGAGTTATATGCCCTCTTTCGAACCTTAGAAACTTGGCAACATTATTTATGGCCCAAAGAATTTGTTATACATTCTGATCATGAATCTTTAAAGCATATTCGAAGTCAAGGTAATCTGAACCGTAGACATGCAAAGTGGGTTGAATTTATAGAGTCTTTTCCTTATGTCATAAAACACAAGAAGGGAAAGGAGAATGTTATTGCTGATGCTTTGTCTAGGAGATATTCCATGCTATCACAACTTGACTTCAAAATTTTTGGATTAGAGACTATTAAAGAGCAATATGTGCACGACGCTGATTTTGTGGAAATACTGTTGAATTGTAAAGAAGGAAAATGTGGAATAAATTTATCATTAATGATGGGTTTGTATTTAGAGCCAACAAGTTGTGCATTCCTGCTGGTTCCGTTCGTCTGTTGTTGTTACAGGAAGCACATGGAGGCAGGTTGATGGGACATTTTGGTGTGAAGAAAACGGAGGACATACTTGCTGATCATTTCTTTTGGCCAAAAATGAGACGGGACGTCGAGCGCTACGTTGCTCGCTGCACTACATGTCAAAGAGCTAAGTCACGACTTAATCCTCATGGTTTATATATGCCTTTACCCGTTCCTAGCGTTCCGTGGGAGGATATTTCGATGGATTTTGTTTTAGGATTGCCTAGGACCAAGAAGGGGAGGGATAGTATATTTGTGGTTGTTGATAGATTTTCTAAGATGGCCCATTTTATACCATGTCATAAGAGCGATGATGCTACCCATATTGCTGATTTATTCTTTCGTGAAGTTATTCGCTTGCATGGTGTGCCCAATACTATAGTTTCAGATCGTGATACTAAATTCCTTAGCCATTTTTGGAGAACTCTATGGGCTAAATTGGGGACTAAGCTGTTATTTTCTACTACTTGTCATCCCCAAACTGATGGACAAACTGAGGTTGTGAATAGAACTTTATCTACCATGCTTAGGGCTGTGTTGAAAAAGAATTTAAAAATGTGGGAAGAATGCTTGCCTCATGTTGAGTTTGCTTACAATCGTTCTTTGCATTCTACTACAAAGATGTGCCCTTTTGAAGTTGTTTATGGTTTTGTGCCTCGTGCTCCTATTGATTTAATGCTTCTTCCATCTTCGGAGAAATTGAACCTTGATGCTAAACAGCGTGCTGAATTGATTTTAAAAATGCATGAGACAACTAAGGAGAATATAGAACGCATGAATGCTAAATATAAACTTGCTGGTAGTCAGGGGAGGAAACGTTTAACTTTTGAACCTGGGGATCTTGTTTGGTTGCATTTAAGAAAAGATAGGTTCCCTGAATTGAGAAAATCGAAATTGATGCCAAGAGCTGATGGTCCTTTCAAGGTGTTAGAAAAAATTAATGATAATGCATACAAGCTTCAACTGCCTGCAGATTTTGCTGTGAGTCCCACTTTTAACATTGCAGATTTAAAGCCCTACTTGGGAGAAGAGAACGAGTTTGAGTCGAGGACGACTCAAATGCAAGAAGGGGAGGATGATGAGGACATCCCTTCCATGGATACAACTCAGCCACAACAAGTGTTACAAGGACCACTCACTCGAGCTCGTGCTCGTCAACTTAATTACCAGGTGAATTCATTCCTAGGTTCATATATTATTGAGAATAGACCGCTACCTAATGCAAGTGATTTAATTGTGCTTAGGAACCGGGGAAAGGATGAAGGAGAGGGACGTGGAGTCATGGACATGCCTGGAGGGAATAATGGAGTTCACCACGTCACTTTGGGGCCAAGCCAAACAAGAATTCGAGTTGGACACGTTCCGGAATCAGTTTCGGACTGCTGCGATGATACCAAGTTCAAACGGGCATAACTTCCTCATACGGACTCCGATTGGGACGTTCTTGTACTTCATGGAAAGCTTAGGAAGTCTAGTTTCCAACGGATCCGACCTCATATTCAAATTCTATCTGAGCCGGCCGCAATCTTCAAAAGACTCCACGTTGGTTTTTGAGTCCGAGTCAAAAAGGGTGCTGCGCCACCTCCACTTGGGCCCATGGGCCTTGTAACCCTAGGGCGTGCCTTTGGACGCCCCCCCTGGTCGTTCTACCTATAAAGGAGCCGCCGCCTCCGTTGCTAAGACTTGGATTTCGTTGAATTTAGGTTTAGCCAATGTGCAAACTTTTGCTCTTCAGTTGTGTCGGACGACCACCTGTCAAGACATCTTCGGAATCCCACCTTTGTGATTCGCAATATAATTTGTGCTTCATTCATATTCGCAATATCAGATTGCCTACATCTTATTCTTGCTAGTTCTTCGATTGCTCGCAGGGATTGAACTTCGGTTCAGGTTGATCGCGCCTCCAGCGTGGTCAATAACACTTCGGAGTTGGTTCAGCGATTGCTAAGGCGCAAGCGTCGTCGTACGGTTGTAGTCGGATCGCCAGGGTCACCTCCACCCAAAATCGATAGTTAGCAATCTCATCGAAAGATCGGGCACCTCGTCTACATCATACTTGCTCTAATGCTAGTATTTTAATTGGTCTCGGGTTTTTGCATGAGGAGATGTTGGGATGCCAAAACCAGAAGAAATCAACCGAGCAAGAAAATGAAGCGAGTGCATGTGACCGAGACTACTTGATGGAAGACACTATTCCAAATGCAAAATTCATGCACCATCCATGAAGCCTCTTCTAGTCAAGGAATTAAGTCACAATGTGCATGGAAACACATGCATGCATGGAAGATCACATGACGGGACTATCCACTATTCCAAACATCAAAATTGTGCGCATCCTGTGAGGGCACTTCTAGTCAAGACAAGCATGTTGTGAGAGAATTTATCTAGTCGGCCATGATGGGATTCCAAAGTCAAGGCTCCTTTTCGGATTGAACCATGCGGTCATGTTTTGTTTTTATTTGTTGTGTGCGTGATTCCGTCTCGGAACAGACTTTGTGTGCGTGAGCGTTCCGTCTCGGAAGAGATTTGTTTCCTTGCAGCCGAAAGGAAAAAAAACTGGACGACTCGGCCTTAAAGGTCTATGGCATGCGTGAGTTTGTGAGACCACAGAAAACAGATCTATTATTGTTTCAGAGAGCCATGCGCTTGTTCCTCCTAGGGTTTGGCATATGATTGTAATCTAGAGGGGAATTGGGCGTTCTTCCCCGTCGTTCTTATGTTTCCTTGTGATTGGCTGAAGCGACGGTGCGTCTACTTGGTGGTCGGGTAGACAGGATCACGAGCGTGTGGTTGGGTGAATTCGTTTGCCGCAGATTGCTGTTCTAACAGTGGTTGGCGCCATCGATTCGTCAGGTTGCACGGATTCAACTATCTTCGTCGATCCTACGGCGTGAAGATCGGGCAATACCCCGCATCAATTTTCCTCCTCTCAAGTTTCACGATCTACTGTCCTGTCATGCCTAGGAAGCATGGTTGGTGGGTCATACCGAGAATTTCTGCTGTCATGGATTTATGGGCTTGGCCGCCATGTATGCGAAGACGATCCGACTGGGTACAAGGAGGTTTGTCTCCCCTATTTGCTATTTGATTGTTTATTATACTTGCGTATTATGCCAAATCTTAAAGAATCTGTAATGTTTTAGATGTTCCTGAAGAACTCTAGCTATCCAAGAAAAATTGCAATAAGAAAGTTTCTAAAAACAGTGAAGCTGCACTAGTAGTTTGTGACCAGATGCAGTTGTACTCATTTTCGAAGTTAGTTCAATATTATGAGCCATGACAAGAGGAAGTTGTTTTACAGGAATTAATTGATCATCCAATTGTACTACTTATGTCAAAACCACATGAGGTAGACTTTTCGATAATGATGGAGGACAAAATAATGGAAGCTATCTATGAAAATTCCGTGGTACTCCAATTCTGTGTGGAGAAACAGGCACTGGTAAAACTAAAGACCCTCAGTGATGTGACCACGCCACAAACACATACGACAATCGCGCCCAATATCAAGATTGAACTAAAGGTGAATTCGTTTCTTCAGCCTTCATATGTTACTGAGAATAGACCGCTACCTAATACAAGTGATTTAATTGTGCTTAGGAATTTGGGAAAGGATGAAGGAAAGGGACATGGAGTCCTGGACATGCATGGAAGGAATAATGGAGGTCACCACGTCACTTTGAGACCAAGTCAAGCACGAATTCGAGTTGGACACGTTTTGGAATCAGACTCGGACTGCTGCAATGGTGCAAGTTTAAACGGACGTAACTTTCTCATACGGACTCCGTTTGAGACGTTCTTGGACTTGATGGAAAGCTTATCAAGTCTACTTTCTAAAGGATTCAACCCCATCTTCAAATTCTATCCGAGACAGCCGCAATCATCAAAAGAGTCCGTGTTGGTCACGTACTGGAATCAGATTCGGACTGCTGCAATGGTGCAAGTTGAAACGAACGTAACTTTCTCATACGGACTCCGTTTGGGACGTTCTTGTACTTCATGGAAAGCTTATGAAGTCTACTTTCCAACGGATCCAACCTCATCTTCAAATTCCATCCGAGCCGGCTGCAATCATCAAAACAATCCACGTTGGTTTTTGAGTCCGAGTCAAAAGGGTGCTGCGCCACCACCAATTGGGCCCATGGGCCTTGTAACCCTAGAGCATGCACTTTGGACGCCCCTCCTGGTTGTTCTCCCTATAAAGGAGCCGCCGCCTCCCTTGTTAGGACTTGGATTTTGTTGAGTTTAGGTTTAGCTATTATGCAAACTTCTGTTCTTCAGTTGTGTCGGACGACCACCTGTCAAGACAGCCTTCGGAATCCCACCTTTTGATCTTCATATCAATATTTGCAATTTCAGATTGCTTGTTATCTTGTTCTTGCGTGTTCTTCGGTTGCATGCAGGAATAGACCTTCGTGGTCAGGTCAACCGCGTTCTTGGCACGGTTGATAACAACTTGGAGTGTGGTTCAGCGATTGCTAAGGCGCAAGCGACGTCGTTCGGTTGTAGTCGGATCGCAAGGGTCGCCTCCGCCAAAATCGATAGTTATCATCCTATCGGAAGATCGGGACACCATCGCCTCATCAAGTGGTATCAGAGCTTCAGTTGACCGGTAGGAATTTCTTGTATCCTTAGTTAGTAGATTGATTTTTATTTCCCATAGTCCAGAAAAATTGCCCCACAAAAAGAGTTAATTTCCGCTGTCCAAACCCCGTTGTGCTTTTCAATCTGTTAGTTTTGGTTTGCTAAATTGAATTTGTATCCGTTTTAGCTTTGTCTAGTTGCTGGTCATATCTTTGTTCCAAGAAAAATCCAAATAAAAAAAAAATTCCCCCACCCCAAACCCTAATTCCAATTTCGGCTGATCTGTCCTTTCTCTGCAGCCGCCACCAAAAACGCCATATCTTTTGATTCCCAGATTATTTTTGAGTGAGACCACCGCCATTAGATTCAAAAATTTATCATCCATCTATCTATAAAATTTCACGTCATTCCAGCAAGGCAGTTAAGAGATATCTGCGGTGGAAGTTGACCCAAAATTCCAGATTGAATCTGCAACAGTCGGCACTTGTGAATTTTGTGCGAATTTTTAGGTCGGTTTCCAGACCTTGGCCCAAAAACAAAAGTTGTAGAAAAAGCCGTCAGAAAACGGAGAAAAAAAGAATCATTGAAAAAAAGGCAACTGACAAAAAGTTACGGCCGAAATACCGACGCGCTGTCCAGTGGACAGAAATCTTCAGTTTCCAAGTTTTGGAACAATCCTTGTGTTCTTCAATTCCAGATTGCATTTGATCGAATTATCTTGTATTTACCACTCCCATACATTGCCATACACTTATTTTAGCCTTCTTCCATCTTTGGTTGATCAGCAACATAGGCTAAGTGCTAGATACGAACTATAATTCAATTCTGTGCAATTTCTGAAATTAATTGATTGTTTTCCTTTGCTACAAAATACATAGCCTATCCAAGCTCCACTTTTCTACAACCGAACAGGTCTCGCTGTACCTTGCAATCGCTATACTCATCACTTGAGTTAAGCTATCACGAACCAGCCACCAGTTGCACCACCTGTTTTGCATTGGTAAGAACTTGTAAGAGCTTGGTAAGAGTTCGAGAGATGTGTGACTTGCGAAGCTCCACCTCCTAGTAGTTTATAGGGACTTACATAATTCTAGTGTATTTCCTTGTTTTCTACTAACCATGACAGGTTCAAGATCACATTGTAGCAATTTTTGTGAGACCAACAACTTGTTGGATCGTATTAATAAGACCCTCACCACCATCAACAACAGAATTGAGGGATCCAATGATCACGACCGTTGTCGACTTCGACAAAATCAACAAGGCACAGGTAGGTTAACAAGAGAGGTATGTGATGATGATGCCAAGTTTACAATTCCGCCATTTGCTGGTAGATATGACCCTGAAGCTTATCTTGATTGGGAAATACAATTAGATGGAAATTTTGCATGCTATGATTTTCCTGATGATGAAAGAGTTAGGGCTGCTACTAGTGAATTCACTGATTTCGCATTATTTTGGTGGAGGAAACAATGTAGACTACCACATGTACCTAAAACTTGGAATGTTTTGAAACGAGTGATGAGATCTACATTTGTTCCTTCATATTATTCACGTGACTTGTTAAACAGATTGCAACGTTTAGAACAAGGTAGGAGAACTGTAAGTGAATACTATGAAGAATTGAAAGCTCTTTTGTTGCGTTGTGGCTTAGAGGAACATGCTGACGCTACAGAGAATAGATTCTTACGTGGCCTTAATAAAGAAATTCAGGACCTTCTCATTCACAAAGAATATAATTCTCTCCCTCATTTGTTTATACTTGCATGTAATGTTGAACGTCAGATTGAGAAGAAATTGAGAGTGCTTGATGATAAGAAACATGAGAGCAAACCCATGTTTGTGCCTTTTTCTGTGACTAACAACTTGCAGGCAGTTGAGAACCATGTCAAAAAGGAGCATGAGTTGATTGAACCATCGATTCCATTCGTTGAGAACGAAGATGAGGAGATGGATGCACCTACATCATCTGAGGGGAGCCAAAAAGGTAAAGATCATGGTGCTATCATCACTCACGGTGAGTATGCTTGTGAAGAACAACAATTATGCACCGTTCATGCTATTTTAGAGCAAAACTTAGTGGAAAACAATTCTGACATGCCCATATTTCAAGTAGAGAATTCACACTGCATTGATTTGAGTGTTGAGAATACGTTGAGTGCACCTTGTCAAAAAATAATTGAATTGCCTACTGTTTTGAGTGATTCATGTGATGAATTAATCACATACAATGATCATGTGGCTTTGGTTAGACATAAAGAAGTTTTAACTAGAATTTCTCCTGCCAATTCATTGTGTTACATCATGTTGGATCTTCCTATGAAATTGTCACATGCTTTGGAGAAAGTTTCTGAACTTACATGTTCAAAATACTTGTTTAGTGCCTACACCCCTGGGTATAAGTTTAATTTGATTGGAGATTATGGTGTAGGAAATCAATTTCTTGTATATCGAATATGCATAACTTGTGACCACATGGATGAATTGCAGCTTGTTGTTTTGAACAACAACTCTTGTATGCTCAATCTTGTTCATTATGAAAGAAAAATAAATTTTAGTGATCATTCAATGCCTATGTGTTCTTCTCTTATTGAACCATCTAACATTGGCAATCTGAATAATGAAATTGATGTATGGAAGAACTTGCAAATATTTTCACCCTTACTAGATGAATTTGCTATTGCTCAATTGAAATATGATTATATGGATAAACTTTGTTTGATTATATGTGCCACCACAACAAGTTTACAACTTCAAGGATTTGAATTGCATAAATGCTTCACTTACATTTGCAAAACAAGTTGCGATAATTACTGTGTGAGAAATTTTGATTTGTTCATTAACATATATGATTACTTTTGGGTTAATAATACAATGAGCTTTTATGATTGCTGCTGTGTTATAACATTAATTGTGCAACAACGAAGAACTGTTAAAACGGATGACATATACATATACCATGCATACACCTTGGCTTCTTTGTTACCATACTTTCAGTTTATCAAAAGCCGAGGACGGCTTTGTTTTCAAGAAGGGGAGGATGATGAGGACACGACCCCTATGGATACAACCATATTTGCTATGCTTGTTGTTCCAATTACAAGAGCTCCTACGCATCACTTAAATTATAAGGTGAGCTCGTTTCAAAAAGGTTTTACTTTGTGTGATAAAGAACGTATGATATTACATAATGAGAGTTTGTTGCGTTTGTTATTATGTACCGAGATTTATGATGAAGATCATGCAATACGTGAGGCTACACATATGCTAAAACCGAGGACGGTTTTCTATCAAGAAGGGGAGGATGATGTGACCACGCCACAAACACATACGACAATCGCGCCCAATATCAAGATTGAACTAAAGGTGAATTCGTTTCTTCAGCCTTCATATGTTACTGAGAATAGACCGCTACCTAATACAAGTGATTTAATTGTGCTTAGGAATTTGGGAAAGGATGAAGGAAAGGGACATGGAGTCCTGGACATGCATGGAAGGAATAATGGAGGTCACCACGTCACTTTGAGACCAAGTCAAGCACGAATTCGAGTTGGACACGTTTTGGAATCAGACTCGGACTGCTGCAATGGTGCAAGTTTAAACGGACGTAACTTTCTCATACGGACTCCGTTTGAGACGTTCTTGGACTTGATGGAAAGCTTATCAAGTCTACTTTCTAAAGGATTCAACCCCATCTTCAAATTCTATCCGAGACAGCCGCAATCATCAAAAGAGTCCGTGTTGGTCACGTACTGGAATCAGATTCGGACTGCTGCAATGGTGCAAGTTGAAACGAACGTAACTTTCTCATACGGACTCCGTTTGGGACGTTCTTGTACTTCATGGAAAGCTTATGAAGTCTACTTTCCAACGGATCCAACCTCATCTTCAAATTCCATCCGAGCCGGCTGCAATCATCAAAACAATCCACGTTGGTTTTTGAGTCCGAGTCAAAAGGGTGCTGCGCCACCACCAATTGGGCCCATGGGCCTTGTAACCCTAGAGCATGCACTTTGGACGCCCCTCCTGGTTGTTCTCCCTATAAAGGAGCCGCCGCCTCCCTTGTTAGGACTTGGATTTTGTTGAGTTTAGGTTTAGCTATTATGCAAACTTCTGTTCTTCAGTTGTGTCGGACGACCACCTGTCAAGACAGCCTTCGGAATCCCACCTTTTGATCTTCATATCAATATTTGCAATTTCAGATTGCTTGTTATCTTGTTCTTGCGTGTTCTTCGGTTGCATGCAGGAATAGACCTTCGTGGTCAGGTCAACCGCGTTCTTGGCACGGTTGATAACAACTTGGAGTGTGGTTCAGCGATTGCTAAGGCGCAAGCGACGTCGTTCGGTTGTAGTCGGATCGCAAGGGTCGCCTCCGCCAAAATCGATAGTTATCATCCTATCGGAAGATCGGGACACCATCGCCTCATCACTCAGGGTAGTGTGCGCATACATATGCTTCTTGAAATAAGAGTTTTGATACTACCTGCTCATGTTAAATAGTTCTGAATTTGTCATTACTTGATATGCTACTTGTGTTCTGCAATTCATATATGAAACTAGTTTTGGCACTATACATGTAATTAACTAGTTTATTTACTCAGTACATGGAGGAATTGATTTTCATGTTTGCTATTGAGTGATATAGACAAGCCGGTAGTATCCATGAGCCTTTGTCATTAATGTATTTGTAAAGAGCTGCCTGACGTGAGAACAACAATGTAGGCTACACATGGTGGCGTAAGTCAAGGACGATAGTGGAGACACGCTGATAGGACTAGGGGTCCCGATCTTTCGATGAGAGTGGTAGATTCGATTGGGGAAGGAGATGACGTTGACGACCCGACTACAACCATCCAAGGACGTTGCGCCTTAGCGATCGATACACCAACTCCAGAGATTGTTCGTGACCTTGTCGGCGCACGATCAACCTAACCACGAGGGTTCTTGTTCCTGCAAGCAATCAAAGAACAAGCAAGAACAAGATGAACAGCAACTCAATTGCAAATAACGATGTAAGATTCAATCGAAAACAGAAAACGGTGGGGTTCCGAAGACAAGTATTCGGGCGGTCTAGCCGACACGCGCAAGTACAAGGCAAAGCAGCAAAAGCTAACTTAGTCTAAACAAAACCCAAACCCTAGAAGAGGGTGCGGCTGCCTATTTAAGGGTCACGGAAGGTGGAGGGTCGGCCAAAACACAAGGAAGCCAAATAGGACTCGAATTACAAGGCCCAAGGCCCACTTTGACTCGGACTGGAAAAGCGACGTGAATTGTTTTGCAGTTTCTGGTCGACTCGGATGGAATTTGGAGGTGAGGCCGGATCCATCTGAAAGTAGACTTCAAGAGCTTTCCAACAAGTACTCACGGGCCCCAAGAAACTTTCTGGATCAAATGTTACGGCCGTTTGAAGTAGGCACTGTCAACAAGGCCGAATCCGAGTCAAACTCGTGAACAGGACTTGGTTTGCGCTTGACGGTTCCACTTCTATACTTGAGCTCATGTGGTTCTTCCCCATGGTTCCTAAGGACAATTAAATCATCACAAGAATTAAGTAGTATTCCATTCTTTGAAACATTTGTATGCAAACTTAGGAACGCATTCACCTGATGGTTAAGTTGACGTGCTCGCGCTCTAGTCATTGGTCCTTGTATCATAGTTTCAGTTTGATGTGGAGTCGGCATGGTTGTATGCATGGAAAGGATGTCCTCATCATCCTCCCCTTCTTGCATTTGAGTCGTCCGCGACTCAAGCTCATCTTCTTCTCCCAAGTATGGCTTCAAATCTGCAATGTTAAAAGTGGGACTAACCCCAAAATCTGCAGGCAACTCAAGTTTATATGCATTGTCATTAATCTTTTCCAACACTTTGAAAGGACCATCAGCTCTAGGCATCAACTTAGACCTCCTCAATTCAGGAAATCTTTCTTTTCTCAAATGCAACCAAACTAAATCACCCGGTTGAAAAGTTAAATGCCTCCTTCCTTTACTACCAGCAAGTTTATATTTAGCATTCATGCGTTCAATATTTTCTTTGGTTGTCTCATGCAATTTCAACATCAAGTCAGCACGCTGTTTAGCATCAAAATTTAACTTCTCCGAAGATGGAAGTGGTAGCAAATCAATAGGAGCACGAGGCACAAAGCCATAGACAATCTCAAAAGGGCACAACTTTGTAGTAGAATGCAGCGAACAATTATAAGCAAATTCAATATGAGGCAAGCATTCTTCCCACATTTTAATGTTCTTTTTCAAAACAGCCCTAAGCATGGTAGATAAAGTTCTATTCACAACTTCAGTTTGCCCATCAGTTTGGGGATGACACGTAGTCGAAAATAACAGCTTAATCCCCAATTTAGCCCATAAAGTTCTCCAAAAATGGCTAAGGAATTTAGTGTCACGATCGGAAACTATTGTATTTGGCACACCATGCAAACGAACAACTTCACGAAAGAACAAATCAGCAATATTGGTAGCATCATCACTTTTATGACATGGTATGAAGTGTGCTATCTTAGAAAATCTATCCACAACAACAAATATGCTATCCCTCCCCTTCTTTGTCCTAGGCAGTCCTAAAACAAAGTCCATAGAAATATCTTCCCAAGGCACACTAGGAACAGGTAGAGGCATATACAAACCGTGAGGATTAAGTCGTGACTTAGCCTTTTGACACGTAGTGCAGCGAGCAACAAAACGTTCCACATCACGTCTCATCTTTGGCCAAAAGAAATGACTAGCAAGTATGTCTTCCGTCTTCTTCGCTCCAAAATGCCCCATCAGCCCACCTCCATGCGCTTCCTGTAACAACAACAAACGAACGGAGCTAGCTGGAATGCATAGTTTGTTAGCTCTAAACACAAATCCATCATTTAGAACAAATTTATTCCACGTTTTTCCCTCTTGGCAATTCAGCAACACGTCTTTAAAATCATCATCATGAACATAATGCTCCTTAATTGTTTCCAATCCAAAAATTTTGAAGTCAAGTTGTGAGAGCATGGTATATCTCCTAGACAATGCATCAGCAATAACATTCTCCTTTCCCTTTTTGTGTTTTATGACATAAGGAAAAGACTCTATGAATTCAACCCACTTTGCATGCCTACGGTTCAATTTTGCTTGACTTCTAATATGCTTTAATGACTCATGATCAGAATGAATGACAAATTCTTTGGGCCATAAATAATGTTGCCATGTCTCTAAAGTTCGAACTAGAGCATATAATTCCTTATCATAAGTAGAATAGTTCAAACTAGGCCCACTCAATTTTTCACTAAAGTATGCCTCAGGTTTACCTTCTTGCAACAGCACACCACCCAATCCAATTCCACTAGCATCACATTCTAGCTCAAAAGTCTTACTAAAATCTGGAAGTTGGAGTAATGGTGCATGTGTTAACTTATCTTTCAATGTGTTGAAGGCGTCTTCCTGTGCATTCCCCCAAGTAAACGGCACCCCCTTTTTAGTGAGTTCATTCAATGGTGCAGCGATGGTGCTGAAATCCTTCACAAAACGACGATAGAATCCAGCAAGTCCTAGAAAACTTCGCACCTGCGTGACCGTTTTAGGAGTCGGCCAACTCTGTATTGCCTCAACCTTGGCTTGATCAACTTCAATGCCCTGTGGAGAAACAACATAGCCAAGAAAAGAGACTCGATCCGTGCAAAATGTGCACTTCTCAACGTTACCAAATAAACGTGCATTACGTAAAGCATCAAAAACAGCACGTAAATGGCAAAGGAGTTCCTCTAGTGATCTGCTATATATCAATATATCATCAAAATAGACCACTACAAATTTACCAATGAAAGCTAGCAAAACCTCGTTCATTAATCTCATGAATGTGCTAGGTGCATTAGTTAAACCAAATGGCATCACTAACCACTCATACAAACCGAACTTAGTTTTAAATGCTGTTTTCCATTCATCTCCCAATTTCATGCGAATTTGGTGGTACCCACTACGCAAATCAACTTTAGAGAAAACAATAGAGCCACTTAATTCATCAAGCATATCATCTAACCTAGGAATAGGGTGACGATATCTAATGGTAATGTTATTGATCGCTCTACAGTCCACACACATACGCCATGATCCATCTTTCTTAGGCACTAAAATTACCGGAACAGCACAAGGGCTAAGAGACTCACGCACATAACCTTTATCAAGCAATTCTTGAACTTGACGCTGAATCTCCTTAGTTTCTTCTGGATTGGTCCTGTATGGCGCACGATTGGGCAAAGATGCCCCGGGAATCAAATCAATCTGGTGCTCGATCCCTCGCACTGGTGGTAGCCCTGGTGGCACGTCCTTTGGAAAGACATCCATGTACTCCTGCAAAAGATTAGTGACAGCAGGAGGCACAGAAGAAGGTACCTCCTCGAATGAAAATAAAGCTTGTTTGCAAAGTAAGGGCAAATAGAAGTACTAGCATCCAGCTCATTCACATCAGACTTAGTAGCAAGAAAACATGCACCTTTCAATTTAATCTCATTTTTCATCTCATGAACAAATTTAGAGTTTTTCTTTTTATGTTGCTCAAGTTCGCTTGCAACAATCTGATTTTCACTCCTATTATGCTCCTGATGTTTCTCTCTACTAGCTCTAGCAATCTCATCTTTGAAAATAGCTTCAGGAGACATAGGATGTAACACAATTTTCTTGTCATGATGCACAAAAGAATATTGGTTTGTCTTACCATGATGCAGTGAATCTTTATCATATTGCCACGGTCTACCTAACAGCATAGAGCATGCTTGCATAGGTACTACATCGCATTCTACAACATCGTGATAAGAACCAATAGCAAAATTTACTCTCACCATTCGTGTTACCTTCACCTTGCCGCTGTTATTGAACCATTGAATGTAGTAAGGTTGTGGGTGAGGTTTGGTGTTCAACGCAAGCTTCTCCACCATATCGGAGCTCACCAAGTTGTTGCAGCTCCCTCCATCAATTATCACTCGGCATGAGCGTTCCTTCACGACGCACTTTGTTTGGAGAAGGATGTGCCGCTGATTTTGCTCCGCCCTCTCCATTTGTGCACTCAAAACACGCTGCACAATGAGGCTCTCATAGCGCTCTGCATTTTCAGCACCAATGTGCTCTTCTTGTTGCTCCTTCCCACTACCTGCATGGTCAGGTGCAAGCATAGCATATGTATCCTCATCCAAATCACTAGCAGAAGAATACTCACCATCATCTCTCACAATCAGAACACGCTTGGTTGGGCACTCACTCCTCACATGGCCATACCCCTTGCATTGATGACATTGGATTTCCCTCATTCGTCCCGTAGATGCAACGGACGAAGAGCTCTTTGCATGTGCTTGGGCTGTCCCCTTTGTTGCTTCGGATACCCGAGATGCCGAATTTGATGATGAAAACCGTGGCTTGCTGTTGGAGGACGAAGGTGCAGGGGGTTGGCTTGATGGTGCGGCAGATGCACGTGGAGACCAAATGTTTCCACGACCTGCAGAAACGTTAGTCCTAGTGCTCGCGCGTCGTCCCTGTACTTCTCTTTCAGCTTTACAAGCAAGATGAAATAAACGAGTGATAGAATTATATTCCTTGTAAGCTAAGATATCCTGAATTTCCCGATTCAAACCACCCATAAACCTAGCCATAGCGGCTTCCTCAGTTTCCTCTAAGTCACAACGCAGCATGCCTGTTTGCAATTCTTGAAAATATTCCTCTACGCTTTTACTACCTTGCCTCAATTGTTGCAACTTATGTAACAAATCACGTGCATAATATGAGGGAACAAATCTAGCTCGCATGATTCTTTTTAATGCATCCCAAGTTTGTGGTATGGTGAAAGGATTTTTCTTACAATATTCACTCCACCAAACAGACGCAAAATCAGTAAACTCACTAGTAGCAGCCCTAACCCTTTTGTTTTCAGGGAATGCATGACAAGCAAATTTCTGATCAACAGCCAATTCCCAAGTGATATAAGCATCAGGGTTATATTTTCCATCAAAAAGTGGCATAGTGAACTTAATCTTACCAAGCGATTCATCATTCTCACGTACCTCAGTCCGGCGTGGTTGACGTTGACGGTGAGCGTCCTCATCATCATCAATCTCAGTGTCAGCCGCATATTCATCTCCACCATTTTCGTCCACCCTGCTGCCCAAGACACCAATGTTGGCACGAGTACGCTGAGTCGGTGCAGCGGGAGATGCACGGCCCCTCTCATCAAGACGTCTCAAAATCTCAGCAAGTGAGGTGTTGACGGTGCCAACGGAAACCTCCAATGTTGCAAGCGTAGTGTTGGTGTCGATCTGCGCGGCCTCCAATTGGCCAAGGCGTTCGTTGGTGACCCGTACATCCTCATCAAGTCCTTCAGTGTGCAGCTTCATTTGGCGCTCAAAGTGTTGTATGATGCCCCTAGTCCGAGGGGAATGTGGCGCTGCCCGCAGGTCCTCTGGTTCTCCTGACATTGTTAGAAGAACACAAGAAACAAACCAAGAAGATAAAAATAATAAAACTGCAGGTTATGCCCTCACAACTACTGGGGTGTGGTTAAATCAAGTCGCACACTCTCAACCTGTTCTGTCAAGCTCTTACAAGTTCTTACCACAGCGAGCAGGAGGTGATGGCAGCCGACAAGTCAAGACAATATCTCCTGGAAATTGGGTGTATCGCTGCCTCGGTTGCTAGTCCCTGTGAGGTGGTAGCCAAATCTGTGGAGCTATAGGTGGGCTGAGAGTGAACAAAGGATAACTAGAACCACATTAGTCAAAGCAAGTTGAATAATCGCTCAACGACGGCACCGTGCTGGTCCTAGGCTAGACCGTACTAGAGACGCGAGCCTAGAACACAAACGAAATCACACCGTGCAGAAAGAGACTAGATGATGTTGCACACGGAGTTTGGGAGCTCGAAAAAGGATGTCGTCTTCACAGGGAACCTTAGAATCACGTGCAAAAGGGCTCTGTCAATTTTGAGCGAATTCTGAGAAACTTGTTTTTTCCTCGGTTTGCGGGCCCGTTTTGAGGCCCTAAACGATGTTTTTTGGAGTCGAAGCTGCCGCGTGTGTGCCTGGTGGCTTACGCGGATCTGAAATCTCCAGTTGTTCCAGACTTCTTTTTTTCACTCTATCTTCCGATTTCCTTTCCAACGGATCAAGAATCGCCTCAATCGGAGGTCGTATGCAAAAGTTAGCTGTTTCTCTCTCTGTTTTTTTTCCCTCTCTTTTTTTTATGCCGCGGCTCTTTCTAAATGCGGCTGCCTGTTCCTTCTTTTCTCTCTCTTTTTTTTACACACACGACGCGGTTGAATCCGAATATGTGTCCTCCTCCGAGACCAACTAGGGCAAAGCCTCCCTAGAAACCGAGTTCGGATCTAACTACAACGGTGATACCAAGACGTGAACAGAACTCGAAACTCTAAAGGAACTAGACACTAAGACCAGCAAAGGACACGACGATGCAACCGAAGACTCAACAAACAAAGACTATGCAGCAATAGATAAAGGCTCAAATTGTTTCGGATTTTGGGGAATAGATCTATTTTTTTTTGGTTTTCTGGACTGTAGGTAAAAAAATGCAAAGACTAGATAAGATCTCTCACCGATCAACCTTGAGCTCTGATACCAACTGATAGGATTAGGGGTCCCGATCTTTCGATGAGAGTGGTAGATTCGATTGGGGAAGGAGATGACGTTAACGACCCGACTACAACCATCCAAGGACGTTGCGCCTTAGCGATCGATACACCAACTCCAGAGATTGTTCGGGACCTTGTCGGCGCACGATCAACCTAACCACGAGGGTTCTTGTTCCTGCAAGCAATCGAAGAACAAGCAAGAACAAGATGAACAGCAACTCAATTGCAAATAACGATGTAAGATTCAAACGAAAACAGAAAACGGTTGGGTTCCGAAGACAAGTATTCGGACGGTCTAGCCGACACGCGCGAGTACAAGGCAAAGCAGCAAAAGCTAACTTAGTCTAAACAAAACCCAAACCCTAGAAGAGGGTGCGGCTGCCTATTTAAGGGTCACGGAAGGTGGAGGGTCGGCCAAAACACAAGGAAGCCAAATAGGACTCGAATTACAAGGCCCAAGGCCCACTTTGACTCGGACTGGAAAAGCGACGTGAATTGTTTTGCAGTGGTCGACTCGGATGGAATTTGGAGGTGAGGCCGGATCCATCTGAAAGTAGACTTCAAGAGCTTTCCAACGAGTACTCACGGGCCCCAAGAAACCTTCTGGATCAAATGTTACGGCCGTTTGAAGTAGGCGCTGTCAACAAGGCCGAATCCGAGTCAAACTCGTGAACAGGACTTGGTTTGCGCTTGACGGTTCCACTTCTATACTTGAGCTCATGTGGTTCTTCCCCATGGTTCCTAAGGACAATTAAATCATCACAAGAATTAAGTAGTATTCCATTCTTTGAAACATTTGTATGCAAACTTAGGAACGCATTCACCTGATGGTTAAGTTGACGTGCTCGCGCTCTAGTCATTGGCCATTGTATCATAGTTTCAGTTTGATGTGGAGTCGGCATGGTTGTATGCATGGAAAGGATGTCCTCATCACACGCTGTGTGCCATAGCGGAGCATGGTCAAGCTGGCGGTAGAGCCAAGGGCTTGGTGTAGGCTAACATAGGAACAGATGATCGATGCAGGCCGGGTCAAAGCTCAGCATCAAGCTCACAAAGTAAGGTAATAGAAGAGTCATGTGGCATATAAACCTTCAATTTCAATTATTCATTTTCAGATTTTAAGCATGCAAGAGAGTTGTTCATATTATACATATCCTTGAGCAATGACTTACATGATTCACAAGGCAATTTTTCATGAGACAAATCTCTATTGTCCTTTTCTAGCATTCCAACTCTCAAGCTTAAGCATTTTAGTTGCCAAAGACAATGAGCCTCAATAAGTTTCTCCTTGCTCATCTTACATACCTTACATAGAGGATCATCCTCGAATGGCTCTCTCATAATCATCCTCGATCGCTACTTATAGTGATCATTGCTCTCCTTCTCCTCCTTAAAGTCCAAAATCTTCTCATCCTTGAAACTAGGACAATTGAAAGCAAAGACTCCACTAGAAATGTCACACTCAAAACTTCTAACCTTAGCCAACACTTTCACCTCGAATTCAAGACTCTTGGCACAATGAAAATCATCGGCAAAGGAACTACGACAAGAAGCAAAGAAAAAGATTACAAGACCTCACACTACCCACCATACTAATGATCAGTTAAGATTAATCAAAGAGCAAATATTGCTCTGATACCACATGTAGGATCAGGTATAGCGAGTCAAAGGAGGGTGATTGACTTCTTAAAATCTTCCCTCTAGTATTAGCAACTTAGCGCAACGAAAAACTCAAGCCTACAAGCTATCTCAAAGACAAGAGCCAAAGACCAAAAAGCACCAGAGACAACTTGTAGGACCGAAATGGCAACAGAGGAGGGGTGAATGGTGCCGTTTAAAATCGCCCCCAATGTATCCACTTAACTCTCCTCTTCAATAGCTATAGAAGCTATGAAGCAAGAGAATGAAAAGCTTCACCGAAAACTTAAGAAATAATCAGTCAATTGAGCAAAATAGCGAGGTAGAGGCAAAAGAAAACTAAACATGGACTGCTGTCCAAAAAGCAGAGGAACCTGAAAATGAACAGCTGTCCAAAAGGCAAAGAAAACTGAAAAAGAACTGATTGGTCACAGGGAAAAACCGCAGCCCAAAACTCAAACTAGAATCTGACAAAAGCAGCCGAAAACTGCTGCCAAAAAATAGCCTAAAACAGCAGTGAACTGCAGCCTAAAACAGACTTAAAATCAGTCCAAACAGCAGCCGAACAGCATACTAGAATCTGACAAAAGCAGCCGAAAATGGCTCCCAAAAATAGCCTAAAACAGCAGTGAACCGCAGCCTAAAACAGACTTAAAAACAGTCAAAATAGCAGCCGAACAGCATAAAACCTGAGCAAAAAGACAAAGCTAACTGCAGGACACAAGAGCAGCCCAACCAACAGCCGAGAGATAACACAAAAAGAAGCAACTACTGCAGACAGAAACAGCAAACCACCTAAAAGGCTAGAAACCAATCGCATGGCTGAAGTCAGGAACAGTCGACTCAAAGAAAAAGTGCACAGCAATTACTAAAAATTGAAGATGATACATACGGCCTCTGAGGAACTAAAAACCGAAGTTCTTCTGATCCACAAAATACTCAGTCAAGAGACTTTAATCAAGGCAAGATTAAATTCTTTGCTGAGAGAAGAACCGAGAGAATCTTGTCAAGACCAAAAGAATCTGTGCGGATATGAAAAGAAGGCAGGAATTTTAGGCGTGCACAGCCACTCATCCAGACTAGCAATCAACCAGCATTTCTCTCGAAAAGGCTAGCCTAGACAACCTTGAAAAAATTGTCTCAGTTCAGAGCAAACGAAAGCAAAACTACTTGCGCCAAGAACATCGCTCAGAATCAAAAGAAAATGAACCATACTGGAATGCCCGGAAAAGAGTGATAAAACAGAAAATGAGCAAATGGAATCACACGAATCATCTCCAACAAAGCACTTCTCTGATTGATGAAGAAAGATGAATAATTACAAAAACTACACTCTCTACTCAGCCAACTACTATTGCTCAACCACTCACACAGGAGATGGAATCTACTACTGCCCCATACGCACTTACCAAAAGCAAAACCACCTCTCTTTCCTCACCAACTCCTCAACAGCAAAAGAGAAACACCCTAATCTATTCTCACAAGTCATCTCACAAAAATCACACCCTAGCACTAGAGAGCACCTCTCTATATATAGCCTTCACTACCGGGTTCAACATCTTGCTTTACCCGATAACTCCACCAACTATGCGCTTTATCCATTAACCGAACCGCATTCGCTTTCTTTTGTGCAGCCTTGCGTATTTACCAAAACGCCCCTCCTGCACCTTCCAGGAAGCTTCCACATTTCTTGCCGTCCAAGCCTCGCAACCACCTCGAGTCCTCGCCGTCTTCGGCACATCCCAACCGCTCCAACCTCAGAACCACCAGCGCCTAGTCCGGTCATCCCGTGCCTCGCCACGACTCCGCCTCGATGTCCTGCAGCCATCACAAACAAGAAACACATCACATAGCACCGCTCAAAATATTGTAACTATACATTAGCATCAGACGAAATACTCAAAGCCCAAACCGATCGAAACGAAAAATAAACAACTTAAGCACGTTCGACCTAGTTCGACAGGGTCCGACCGAAACCGACTGCACCACGCAACGTCTTGGCTCGAACCACTCAAATCAAACTCAAACTTTCCCGATCACGCGTCAATTACTCATCACAAACATGGTGTCACAACCACATGATCTCTCAATCTCCCCCTTGATGAGTATATTGACAAACCCAGAAAAAGCGTGAAGTTGAGTTTGAAAATAAAAAAGAGAAAGTCAAACATGGTCTAAAGAAAAACAAAGAAACATATGACCATGTCGACAAACGGAGCACAAACAGAAAGAGCAAATTGTTCTCCAAAGCTCCAGAAAGTCCCAAAAAGACTTTTTCTCCGCTATTCTCCCCCCTTTTGGCAATAAACACATCAAGATGCAAGAAAGAGAATCAATTATGAGTATGGATGGAATGGCTGACTTTTATTCATTTTAAGCATGATGAGCCATGAAGATTATCCAAAATGACCTTGAAGTATTACACCAAGCTATAACATATAAGAATGCTATCAAGATCATGACAATGCATGTATAGACAAGCTGAGCCAAATAAGTCATAATCTGAAAATTAGTCGAATTTCTTAGCATGTCAAGTCAACCATGATTATAGTCTAGCTAAGGTATCCAAAGATGATGCAGGCCATGTTAATAATCTAAGTGGAACCAAGAAGCTAGTATTGAGTCAATTTAGAGTGCTACAAGTTCAAGAATGAGACATTTGTGCAAGTACTTGTAAGCTTTGTAGTTAAGCAAATTGAGCACATTTAACATAATTTTTCTTTTAAAGCTCATGGTCGTTTCCAACCAAAATTTTTAGCCATGTGCTAGATCTCAAGTCTTATGCGACTACTCCAAGCTAGAAGCTTAAGAAGATAGTCTTGGCCATCCAAAACTCTCCCTGAGTTCATGCCTAGTGCAATGGCAAACAGTCTCATAAGAAAGAATTGGTGAGATCAGTTTTTTCGCACAAAAGAGATATTTTTGCTTACTTAAAAATTGTACCAACTCATGGTTCATCAAGTAACTAGCATAGTTCAATCTAAAGCTCAACAAAGATTCAAGTCTCAACTCAGCCTATTTGACATGACATGAATCATAAAAGGATAACTAAACACAGACTAAGCTCAAGAACTAACATGACATGATCGAATTTAAGTTGTGTATTTTAATCAACTTATCATGGCAAAGACTAAACTACACATATAAAGTCATGATAAATCTAGCAAGTTTAGCACAGATCATGGCAAGATGTAATGCATTGTAAACATGCCATAAACAGAGAATAATCAAGGCTCCATGTAGTTATATTACAATGTCAAATGATATGAAAGAAAAATCCAGCTCCCCTTCAACATGTGATGCACTTTTAGTTCAAGTTGAGTTATGTCAACATTAAGATCTAGACTACTGCCTCAGCAGTACCGCCATACAAAGCCCGGTAAAACCATTATTCGGTAGTATCGCAGTTCCAACACCGGTATTAATGGACCTGGTCACAACCCAAATCCTCCAAAATGACCCTCTCTAGAATATTACTGCTAACTAAAAGCTAATCATACCGTACCACAGTAGTATCGCCGTTCAACACCGATACTAGCTCAGATGCTAGACCGGTACTACCGCCTAAACCATATCAACACTGCAACACACTCAAAATCAAACTCAAATTTTGACAACAAAACACAAGTATAATCAAATATTCATCACACACATATGGTGACCTTCACACGATCTCATAATTTTTTATTAATGTACTTTTTATGTTTATTTGCTTTTATATATATATATATATATATATATATATATATATATATATATATATATATATATATATATATATATATATATATATGTGTGTGTGTGTGTGTGTGTGTGTGTGTGTGTGTGTGTGTGTGTGATATTCATCAATATTGTACTATGCATTCTACCACTGATCACAAGACTAACTCGGTATACACGAAGGGTTTGGACAAAATTTGAGTCCTAACACATAGTTAAGTTAGACTTAATGATAGAGATAAAGGGCTGCCTTCGGTCAGGCTTATGCTTAGATTTTAGCTTTCATTGCTATAGTTATTAGTTTTTAAATGGTACGTTTTTTCAAGATGGAGTCTATAGGTGGATTGTAGTAGATACTATACCGAGTTCAGCTATACCGACAAAAATCATATGCAACTATTTTTCTCTACGTTACTGTATGTCATGAATAATCAGAAATCAAAAGCCATAAGCCAAAAACCAAAATCACAACAAAAAAACCACCAATAGCGCTGTGTAGACCAAGTACGGTGGTAGAGGTGTGGCACGAGCAAGGCGTAGCTTGGCCACATGCCTCAACGATAAGATTGGCGAGGATGACTCTATGTACCGAGGTAATATAATTTCTTAATTTATAGCAACAAACAAAACATTTTTCTAGTTTTACAAAAGTTGCGACGGATGCTACAAAGTACAAACCCAATTTTTCCTATTTCGAAAGAGGTACCACTTTTGGTCCATTTCATTTTCGACCAAAGACGTGTTCGCTCGTGTCAGGCCTATGTGCTGCTGCCTGCTGATCGTCCGATCACTCACGTAGGGTTGTGCACTGGGCATTCCCGATACTTCACTGCCGAATTTTTTGTACGGATAATCCCTTTTTTATTCAAAAATACATAAATATACCCGCGAGAAAATTTTTTACAAAAATAATCCCTAGTCGCCGCCCCATTGGGCGACTTCTGCCTTTCGCCCAACCGGGAAGCGACATTTAGAAAATGTGTGAACCGTTGGGCGACTTATGCAGTCGCTCTACGGTTGAGCGACTGTAATTTCAGTCGCTGTACGGTTGAGCGACTGAAATTGCAGTCGCTCAACGGTAGGGCGACAGGAGTGGATGCCACTTATTCCACCGCTTGCCGCCCACTAGCAACCACTTTTCCCTCATTTCCCCCATTCTGCGCAGAGAAGAAGAGAGGAGGAAGAGGAAGGGGAGAAAAGAGGGAGGAGGGGAAGAAAAGGAGGAGAGGGGAGAAGAGAAGGAGAGGAGGACAGGGTTGAAGGAGGAGGTGAGGGAGGAAGAAGGAGTCCAAGCTATTACATCGATTTGGATCCAGGTATTTTTGTTAATTAGGTTGTATTTACACTATTGTTTAGATGAAATATTGGTGTTAGTAAAAATTGTAGATGTAGTATACATTTTGTAGTATGGAAATTTGACTACCCTTTTTAGTATGGAAAGTTTAGTTTAGTGTTGAACGATGTTATTTGACATGTCGTAAATTTCAATCATACATGTAGGTCTACATCATTAATGGCCAGTACTACATTGAGAGTGTATTATGGTGCTGGAATGATTCGTGAAGGTCCGAATGGTGTGGATTTAAGCGATTTTCCGCAAGTCACTCTCGTACTTCCCGATGACGAGAATGCTGGAATGACAGATGTGCAGCATTGGCTGACCGAAAGTTTTTCATTGGACCCCGAGGTGTGCAGCGTCGTTGTGCAAGGGCTTTGGAGCCGGTCTCCCACTGACATCAGATGGGAGTTGAAGACATTGGTGCGCTCAGCTTCGTGGAAGGGATTTGTGCAAGGGTGCCGGTGCCGTGGATACGAGTGTGTCCTGCTTGTGCAACCGTGCTCACTACAAGCAGCTGCGCAAGCTCGTGCGTCCGCCTATGCTTCGGGAGGTGCTAGCAGCTCGGGCGGGCCGCACGTTGGTGGAGCTGATGAAGTTGCTCGTGATGAAGGCAATGCGGTACATGGAGGAGAGTTACGGCCGTCAAGCTATAGAGAGGGAACTGGGCAAGCTGATGCGACACATGGAGGAGAGTTACAGCTGTCAAGCTATAGAGACGGAACTGGGCAAGCAGATGAAGGAGAGCATAATGAGTATATCGTGCATCAGATGGAATCTGATGACCAGAGGGCATGTGATGAAGAGCAAGCTGTAGAGGACGACGAGGAGGATAGTTCGGATGATGAAGAAGTTCCTATCCCCCAGGAATGGAACCGGTTTAATGCGGAGGGTGTTTCCGCCCATGATGAGCATGAATCACCATGGGAGTATCATGAGACAGAGGTTCGGGTGCATGCTACGTTTGCTGACAAGGAAGCGCTGCAGGATGCCATCAAGCTTTGGGCCCTCTCAATGCAACGGACATTTCGCGTCGTCAAATCAAGCCAGGAGCAGTACACTGTGAAGTGCGAGCAGGCTGGTTGTCCTTGGAGGGTGCACGCACGTAGACCGAAGTATGACACTCACTGGATTGTGTCCAAGGTGGAGCCGCACTCCTGCATTCTGAACACTGTCTTGGCGAGGCATCGTAACCTGACGTCCGGATTTATAGCCAATTTGATGTATGGGGAGATAGTGGAGAAGAGAGATATTGCGGCAACGCATATTGTGGTAGCTATCGAGAATAAATTCAAGTATAAGATTAGCTACGCGAAGGCGTGGCGTGCCAAGCAAAAGGCGTTGGAAAAACGTTTTGCGACTTTCGAGGCGGCGTACGACAACCTTCCTCGTATGCTTAAGGTGTTGCAACAAAGGAACCCGGGCACGTACATCGCCGTGCACGAGAAGCCGTCCATA
The DNA here is from genome assembly GCA_017311315.1 of Dendrocalamus latiflorus. Taxonomy (NCBI): domain Eukaryota; kingdom Viridiplantae; phylum Streptophyta; class Magnoliopsida; order Poales; family Poaceae; genus Dendrocalamus; species Dendrocalamus latiflorus. The sequence continues at coordinate 12,557,349 of CM029649.1, read as the reverse complement.
AGTCCACCGGGATTTGCAGTGTTGCAGAGAGCATTGTTTGCATTTGGTGCTAGCATTGAAGCATTCAAGCACATGCTGCCAGTGATCTCTGTAGATGGGACCTTCTTGACAGGCAAATACAAAGGGCAGCTCCTGACGGCCATAGGCGTTGATGGTAACAATCAAATATTGCCGCTGGCTATTGCATTTGTGGAGAGCGAGAATTATGAGAGCTGGCTGTGGTTTCTCAGACATGTGAAGGCTGGAGTTGTAGGCAGCCGTCCTGGTGTGTGCGTAATCCATGATCGCCACGCCGGGATTATAAAGGCGATACGAAAACTGCAAGAAGACCCTGAGGAGAGCGTTCCTTGGCCGGACATGAGGAACCGGTGGTGCAGTCGTCACTTAGGGGCAAACTTTTTCAAGCAATTCCCGAAACAATCTTTGATGAAGCTATTCAAGAGGCTGGCTAGGCAGAACCAGCAGAGAAAATTTGATGCTTTATGGGGGTTGTTGGATGAGCACACCAGGAAGAACGTCGACGAGAGGAGCAAGGGGCCGGTCATTCCTGGGGCGGCACAACCGCAATGCTTGGCAGCAATCGATGAGTCTAACCCAAGTGGTCCAAGAAGGAGGAGCGCGCGAAACATCAAGTGCTTCTCGCAGTGGATCGAGGGGGAACCATTGGAGAAGTGGTCGTTGTTGCACGACACGGATGGCGCAAGGTACGGAATAATGACAAGTAACCTTGCCGAGGTGTACAATTGGGTTCTCAGGGGTCTCCGTTCTCAGCCCCTTGTCGCCATCGTGGAAGGTGTTCTTCACAGCACAATCCGCTACTTCAGGGAGAGGCACGCGAGTGCCGCAATTCATGCGGCCAATCCCGGAGCCCTGTATTCGTCAAAAATTACCACGTACATGGAGACGAAGGCACAGAAGGGTCAATTGCACACAGTGCATGTCATGGGCAACAGGGAGCATCGTTTCGAGGTGATACTCCGTGACAGAGCCGGATTTGGGACATCTCGTTCACTTATTACTCACGAGGTATGCCTTGGAGATCATGCAAACGAACCTAACTGCACATGCAACAAGCATAAGTTGTTACACAGGCCATGCTCTCATGTCCTCGCTGCATGCGGAACCGTGGGCATGGATCCTTCCAACTTCGTGTCCGAGTACTTTTTTAAGGAGAGAATACTGCAAGCTTGGTGTGGGGAGCTCCGGGGGTTCAGGGCGGTGGGAAACTTCACCACTTTGGACATTTCAGCGAGGACCTGGGTTCCGGATATTAACATGCTGAAGGGTGGGAAGGGTCGGCGACAGAGCCGACGTATTAGAAATGACATGGACGAATCACAAGCTGGAACATCTGGTGCACGTTGTGGGCGATGCGGTCAGGAGGGGCACACAGCTAGACGATGCAATGCATGTCCGGATCAGTAGTTGGTGTTGTAATGCATGCTAAATTCCCTTTTCTGTAATGCACTTATTTACAATGTCATTTAAGTATGTACCATTTAAGTATTGCAATTTTTGTTGGCTTGTGATAACAACTCAACGTACTCATTGTGTCTGCATTTCGGCCACGCTGGTTGCTTTTCGGCAATTTTTTTGGCCTTGTGATAACAACTCCACAACTCCACGTACATATCAACCAATGCATCACATGCTTAACAACGTTGCAGGTCACAGAAAATGAAGGCGTCATGCACTTACAACACGAAACAACACATACATTGCACATACAGACAGAATTTATGGAAAGTTCTACACCCAAAACATCAACACAACAGTCCTACCGCCACAGCATCAACACATTCGGTACCCTCGTGACTTACATGCCAAACGAGCCTCGTGGCACCCACATGGAGAATTGCTGAGGGGGCCGCCTCGGACGTGGCTGGCCGTCGTTGTAGTGGCACGCACATATGCAACTTGGGTTCGCGCAGCAACATGTCGGATCGTACGAGCTTCCTATGTTGACAACCTCCTCGTTTCCCCTCTCGCGTTGCATCTGTTGGCGGAGCTCATTGTTCTCCTCATTGAGAGTCTCCATTCGGTACTCCAAGTCCATTATTCGGTCCCATAAAGTACCCACATAACGGTCAATATACCGTTCATGAGGAGGGTCGATCTAGCGGGAGAAGTCGCATTTCGCCATCTGCGAAAAAGGACAGTAAACATGGAGGGTCCATAAGCAATAAAAAATGTACTATTAGTAATTTGTACCCCGGAGCGTGGGCATCGGAAGAAACGGCGCCCGCCATCGTTCGGCCCTTCCAGGACCTGCACGACCACGTACTCATTGTGTCTGCATTTCGGCCACGCTGGTTGCGCACGCCGGCTTGGTACCAAGCGGTACTGTGGACCGAACATCTCCCTCCTTTCCAAGGGAAGGTCTTCCTTCGGTGACCCATATCCGACTGGCCCCTCATCTTCCGCCATGGTATGTTCCACCACGAAATAGAAGGTACTTCTTTGTTTGATTTACAGGGTTTTCTGGCTACAACTTCATGGGACCTCTACCGTGCTATTTATATCGAATGGCGGGACAAAAGAGGGCTGCTTTGCCCAGAGACATGACAAAAGCGCTCAGCTTTACTCGGTGAGATGACAACACATGCCAGCTTTACGCAGTGATATGACAAAACGGGGCAGCTTTGCTCAGTCAGATTACAACACATGTCAGCTAAACTGCCTACATAAAGGCTACGATCTGAAAAGCCTTCATAGGGACATTTATTGCTACCATGGAATCCTGAGGATAATCCAGGCCTATCGTTACAGAAACCAATAAAATAGGGGCGTAGGCTGTAGCCTTTACAGTGAGTGTTCACGTCATAGGCATGTATCCTTTCCAGTGAGTTTTCATGTCACCTTTGCTTGTTGTTTCAGAAATACAGGCTACACGCTCTGAAAAGCCTACATAGGGACATTTATTGCTACACTGGAATCCTGAAAAAGCGAAAATATTGGTACAACCTCCTCTCCATGGACTATGCCCACTGCACCAGATAACCTGCCTACATAAAGGCCTCCTATGTCTTCCATACCACATCTCCTCCTCAAGACATCACAATACTACCACACAACAATGTCTTCCTGGAAGTCCGACCCATTTGGAGTGCCGGAGTGGCATGAGCGCCCGAAGTGCCATTGCGGCTTTAGGACGATGTTGTGCGTCTGGACGGATCCAGTACCACGAGCCAACTACGGCCGTAGGTTCTTCAATTGTCCAGACCTGGATGACGACTTCGTGGTAACGACGACAATTAAATCCCTTGTTTCTCGTTATCGTTTTTCAACTTGATCCATGACATCTACCACGCCACACATAGACTTGCAAGTTCATCGAATGGGTGGATCGGGTGCCGCCGGCATGGCCAGGGAACCGACCAAAGGAGGTGGAAAACAAAGGACAATACTTTGTCAAGATGACTCACGCTCGCGAGGTGGAACGACAGATGCGGCTTGAGCAAGAGCGTCGCGTGAGGGTGGACCAAATCCGTCTGAAGGGCAAGGAGGATGAGATGCAAAGGAGGCGGGAGTAGCTAAGTCTGCGTGAAGCAGCCATCAAGCGTCAGGAGGAAGAGCTTGAAGCTCGTGAGGCAGCTCTCAAGTCCAAGAATGACAGGAAAAAGGATGCAGCGGAGCCATCTTCAAGGCGCGATAAAAAGGGGAAACAACCACGCTACACCCAGTAGACAAAATGTTACGAGCAGTTGGGTGGGTTAGTCGCATATCATGCTATATGTTATGCATGTAATAAAATTGTACGCAGCATGTTATGAAGTTTATTTCTATTCACATAAGGTTATTATCTCGTGTGTTCGCATTCAATGATTCAGATAGCAAGTCATTTAACAATATTAACATACTCTTGGTACACTAATTTTAGTAACATAAATATATCACTTACCAATGTATATATCAAACGTTCTACAGTCAATTGTTCTTAAAAAATATTTCTCAAAATTTTTAATGCACCTACAATATACAATAAACATAACCTTTTATTACAACTATACCATATGTTTTTCCAGTTTAAAACTACAAAATTGACAAAACTCTAAAAATTCACAGGGCAATCTAAAGTCGCCCATCCATTGGGCGACTGCGCTTATAAGTCGCCCATCCATTGGGCGACTACTATAAAGTCGCTTAACAGGAAAGCGACTACTTGCAGTCGCTCAATCATCGAGCGATAAATATTTTGTCGCTTCCCGATTGGGCGAAAGGCAGAAGTCGCCCAATGGGGCGGCGACTGGGGATTATTTTTGTAAAAAATTTTCTCGCGGGTATATTTATGTATTTTCGAATAAAAAAGGGATTATCCGTACAAAAAAATCCTTCACTGCCCAGAGAGGGGGGCACCCTTCTTCTCCATGTACGCCGACGGCGCCGCCGCGGCCTCCGGCGGCGATCCCACCACCGATCCCTCCTCCCCGTACTTCATCGATCCCGCCCACCCGTACGCTGCCGCCGCTGCATCCGCGCTCACCTCCCACCGCTCCAGGTCCAAGTGGTCCCACCTCTCCTCCCTCCAGCTCCCCGACCACCTCCCCGCCTCAGCCGCCGCCGCTGTGCTCCTCCTCCTCCGCCGCCGCCCCCACATCGCCCTCAGTTTCCACCTCTTCGCCCTCCGCCGACTCCTCCCCTCCCGCTCCCCTCCCCCGCTCATCCTCTCCGCCTCCGCCGCCCACGTGGCCGCCGCCTCCCGCCTCCGCCGCGCCGCCATATCTGTCCTCTCCTCCGCCTCCCGACACTACTCCCCCTCCCAGATCTTCAACGCCCTCGCCGCCACCTACCGCCGCTTTGCCTCCGCCCCCTTCATCTTCGACCTTCTCCTCCTCACCTACCTCCGCTCCCGCCGCGACGCCCTCACCGCAGCCTCCATCGCCCGCCGCATCCTCGTTTCCGGCGCCCGCCCCCTCCCCTCCACCGCCGCTGCCCTCCTCCGCTCCCTCCCCTCCGCCGACGCCGCCCTCGGCATGTACCACCAAATCTACACTCATCCAAGTCCAAGAACCAACCGCCTGCTCCTGCCGACTGTTCACACCTTCAACTCCCTCCTCCTCGCCTTCTACCGCGAAGGGAAGTTCGACGATTTCAGTATAGTGCTTCAGGAAATGGACAGGCATTCCTGCAAGCACAGTGTGTGTACTTACAACATTCGGATGGCCGCGGACTGTGATGGCGGGGAGGTGGAGAGGGCGAGAGGGCTTTGGGATGAGATGGTTCAGGGAGGTATCCAGCCAGATGTTACCGCGTACAACACGATGATCGGTGGGTATTGTAGTGCTGGGGAGGTGGGGATGGCAGAGGAGATGTTTAAGGACATGGAGATTTGTGGGATTGAGCCGACTGTTACAACATTCGAGTGGTTGGTTAGAGGGCATTGTAGAGCAGGGGATGTCGATGCAGCGATACTTGTGCGAGCAGACATGAGAAGGAGGGGTTTTGGTCTGGCAGTGGAGGTTTTCGAGGAGGTGGTGCATGGATTGTGTCAGAAGAAGAGAGTTGAGGAGGGGTTGGGTGTTTTGAGGGAGGAGATGAAGAGGGAAGAGTTTGTGCCAAGTCGGGGATGCTACGAGGTGCTGATAAGAGAGTTTTGTGAGGAAGGGGAAGTGGAGGTGGCGATGAGACTCCAGGCAGAGATGGCTGGGAAGGGGTTCAAGGCTGGCGGCAAGGTGTACCGTGTGTTTGTCCGTGCCTATGAGAAGGCTGAGGACTATGAGATGGTGGAGAGATTGAGGAAGGAAATGGCGGTGATAGGCATTGAGGATGAATGATATTTGGTCTGGATTTTGTGCAGTGATGCATGGTTTTCAAGCTCCATTCATTGTAATGCAGAATTCTGGTAAATTCATGTTGAACTTATCCTTACAATATTCTTCCTTTATTTATGTGAGTGATTCTTTCGTATCAGACAGCCATTGGTTATTTGGGATTTATTTATTCTTTTAGACTTTTTGTTCTTTGTTCTATACAGCAGTGGCATATATGACCATTTGTATCATGGATGTTAACTGTTAGTGCTCATCGATGCGAACTTAGGCATTTTGTTCCTCTTATACAGCTCTCTTGACCAATTTCATTTTAAAACTTGCCTAGGTGATAGATGTGTAAAGCACTAAAGCTTGTTCGCATTGAAGACTCTTAAAAAAATATGCACTCTTTTTTACCTAGTCAGTAGTCACATACTCACATTATTAGCATTAGTCTATATGGTGTAATCCACAAACCATGTGATTTTAAAAGCATCCTTTTTTAATTATGATGGACCGTTGAGAATATATCATGCTATGAGCAAAGGATCTTATTTTAAAGCAGCCACTCTTCAGAGAAACGCTATTTATTTGACTCCTGATGCAAAAGTGTTGGTTGATGACTTGATGACCGGTTGGTTATTTTTATCTGCTGGGATTGTAGTCCTAGTGAACTATTGATGTGACGATATGTCATTCCAGCAGGCTGCAGTTTCATATCCTGGATAGTCACCATTATCCAAGATGCAACTGTTTCTCATTTTTGTGTAGGGGTGAAAATGGGTTTGGTTAATCCCGACCGATCCGGTACTGAATCCGGTATCCGGTCGGATTCGGATAATTCATGTCGGATTCGGATTCGGATTCGGGAGAGTTGTTATCCGACCGAATAGTATCGGTATTCGGATACCGGATAATTATCCGGTCGGATATCCGGTCGGATATTCGGTCGGATATCTGGTAAGAGCTAAGAATTTACCTTTTATTTTGCTAGTATTTGTTTTTTTTTGTTATGTTGGTTGGTTGAGGTGTGCAGTGTATAGAAAGTTTTCCTGGATCGTGCAAGCTTAAGTTTTCTAAAAGGAATATGACATTCAGTTGTGGCAACTATAAATATACAAATACTAAAATAGTGTTTTATTTCTAATTCTGCTGCTTGTGCAATTGGAATCCTAAATTTGCTCATTAAGATCACTTTTCCTATGTATTGGAATGAAAAGTATGTAATCAGAGTATTATTAAACGATGAACTTTGGCATGCTTTAGTAAATGAACAGGTAAATTTCTCAAAAGTCTATTATCCGCAATTGTCTACTGTCTCTACCTTAATTTAGTTAAATTTCTTTAGCCTAGAAAAAGAAAATGCTGTCCGTCAAGAATCAAGATTCATCTTGAAACGCCACACCTCAATTGGCAATTTTGGGGGAAACACCACACCATCTTTGGCTGATGAATTGTAATCACTATTATGTACTTATGTCTAACAGTTTAAGGTTTGAAGTGATTGTGGTATGGTTTAGCATATGTTCCTTTCCGTATGCACGTACTATCCGTCTACATTATCCGTTTTCGATCTGAAACCGTCAAGTATCTGTTCCGGCGGCACCGTATTTGAAATTCCGAATATTCCAAATTCGTATTCGTATCCGGTTTTACCGTATCCGACCCCGAATCCGAGAAAAAAATATGGGTTAGGATACGGTATGAGCAATATCCGTCCGAATCCGACCCGATTTCACCCCTATTTTTGTGTCTTGTGTGGTAGTCACGAATTCCACACTTATTTCTGGGACGACCAGACGATGATTCTTTTTTAATGCTGATGATTTCTCCTGCCCCTTTACAGAGCGATATGAAAGAAGCATGGTCAAATTGGATAGCAGTTACCACTTTATATGGTGAATCAGGTATGGTGCATCACAGCAACAACAACAAAAAAACTTTTTTAATTGTTGAATTTAAATATTTTCTTGCGATTCCTTACAAAAGTACAAGTTGTTTGCAGCTATGTATACCTACAGTATGGAAAATTAACCTTGATTTTTATTGCTTCTGTGCTTCATCGACTTATTTCCTCTCTAGAGTCTAGACAATTCAGACCCTACAAGCAGCTAAATGCATAAAGGCTAAAGCCTGAAAGATGCATGATTGATTGATTTATATTGATCGCTCAGAGAATGAAGATTCTGCTGTCAAATGCTATTCCAGAAAACACCCTTTGGGTTGCAGCACTTGATTCTAGTCCAAGTATTCGGTTATCTTACATAAGTAAAGTGAGCTATGTGATAGCAAAACTGAGCAAATACCCTTGTTTTCCCAGATGAATGGCAAAGTGCTGCATAGTTCTCAATATCCCATATGTGGAGTGTGCTATCCGGCGAACTTCTCTATCTTTGCCAAACGCTCCAATTGCTAATTCACATGTCAAGGATCCCAAAATAAATATATTGGCCTAAGGAGCTGCAAAGATCTCATCATCATCTAGCAACAGCGAGTAATGCAAGACACTAAACATGTTTATCATGAGCATATTGTATTGGATGCTTGCTTCAGATTTGCTGATTTAACTCTTTTGGTAGACAAATTGTTAGGAACATAAGCATTCTCACAATTTTAGACCACTGTCAGTCAATTTCCAGTTGTCAACAATCAGGTAGCATTTTAATCTCGTACTTTCATAGACTTTTAAAAACTGAATGGATTTATATGTCAGTGTTATCTAAACTACTTTTATTCCGTGTACAAGGTTTTTTAGTTTTTTATGCCCTGTACAAGGTACTTAGTTCAAATGAGTGTCTAAACGAGCGGTGCAAGCTGGCATTTACTCCAAGAAGTTCTAATAATGGGGAATCTTGTGATTTTCGGCTTCCAGCAATTTTTAATATTATTCTCTCAAAAAATATGTCTGGCTGCTGTGGGCCTGTTGCCTGAAGTTGCTTGATTCAAGCATATTTTGTTGAAGCTTGTCTTATGCATAGTTAAAATATACTTTCGAAATTTAATGAAAAAATTACACAACAGGTCCACAACTATATGTTCTTTCAATTTTTTGCATACTCCCACTTACTATATAACCAGGACAATTATTGGTCACAATTTTTGTGACAGTTTACTTTTTTTAATCTGACCATAGAAATGCTGCTAGGCCTTGTACTTTGAAACAGTTGAGGTTCATGCCACAACAAATTTATGTGATCTAAGTGCTATGTACTAAAACTTCTTCCATATTTATTTTGTTGCTTGATCATTTTTAAGTGGGAAGTACTGTACATGGGGCTTAGATGACCAATTTGGTAACACAAGGACCTGACTGGACAATTTATGTATTGTATAGGGACTTCAGGTGTACTTTTGCAATATATGTGTCTACCTCTCAGAATATTTCTTTGTTCTCCATATTACCTGCTAGGATGTTTATCAGTTTATGTCAAAATTTAGACATATATCTTTATGCACTCATGTTACCGCAAACTGCGTATCCACTGTGATTCATATGAAGATACTATTTTAAAGAATGGAATTAAACAATGGGCAAGAATATGTTCATTCTTTTAGTGAGAACCATCAAATGAAATAGCTAAATTCATTTTGATACAGAGTGTATGAAATATGGAGCTCTTGACAGGTCCAATTCTATCTGCAGGAAAGCGATAGAGGATAGCTATCCGTATTACGAACATATGTGCTCTATTATATGGGAACTAAATCACTATTTAATGAGTATGCTTGAGTTGGGGCTTGATTATTTCTTCCAGTTGCATCTCAGCGCACAGATGTGTGTTCTTTTAGTCTAAGAGCGGGATGCAGTATGTTACATCTTGTAGAAAACCAGATGTGTAGTATTGCTATAAATCAGATGTGTGTCCAAAAACCAACCCTTTGTTACATAGTTCTAACACATCTTTTGTTACTAATGCATCCTGCGGGGCGCAGTGATGGTTCCATGCTGCAGATTCTGCTCTGAACATCCTTCTTTTCTTGTTTATTTAACAGTAACATGTATCAAAGAACATATAGCCCATCCTTAGGCTGCAATAATGGTTGCTGTTGTGCCATTTGTTTCAGCGTTGAATGTCATGTATTTCTGGTTTGTAATTTTGTTGCTCTTTTGATGACAGGAAAACGGAGGGCAGAAGCCCAAGGCCAGCGAGAATAATGTTGCCAAGCAAGACAATGCCTGCGTGTTTACGGTTAGCTTAAGAGGATGTCACAAGCAAGACAATGAGCAAGGGAATTACCAGACCGGGTGTTGAAGGCAACGGAAATAAGGCGCCAAGGCACTTTGTATCTTCTATGTTCTTCCCACCCCAAACTCTGATTTCCATCCTTTGATCTTTATCCAATTCCAATCCAGTGTGTTCGCAGGAATTTGTCACAGGAGTTGTAAGACCATCTTCTGGAACACTTGGATTCATTTTCTACTCTCTGTAGTGCTTTTGGTGAACCTACATTGTCATTATGGTGAGCTAGATTGCAAGTGTTCTCATCCGCATTGATTCTGTTGGTCCCGGGGCAAACAGCATCCTCTTCGTCTTAGGTAAGAAATGTAATCAACTCAGCTATATAAAGCTTTGCCTTCAAAATTTTTTTTCCATTTTTCAGTAACATTTGAAACGCTAAATGAAGCCCACTGAGTTTTTTGAGCAATCCTCCAAAGCAAGATTTAGGCGGTTTCCTGGAACCAGCTCCCTCCGATCTGTATGTATATGAGTATATGGTCGAATCATTTGAGAATGCCTACCGCAACATCTCAATAAACAAGACCACATAAAAGCTAACTTGAGCATTCAACTGCCTTAGCAATATTAGGAGTGCAGGCTACGGTTAGTTTCCTCATGGATAGCTACGGTTGAAGATTAGTTAGGCACACTGCGGAACGGAGCCAGCCGGCAAGAAATAACCATAGCTGCTAAGACAACGGAAGATTGATCTGAGCTCAGATAATCTATCAGACCATAGAGATACCTGCGAGACTCCGAAAATATGTTTTTACGGTATTTTGACCACAGCATTTGCTATCCAGCATTAGAAAGGTAACATGTTGAGAACCCTTTCTTATCATGCCACACGCTACGGACCAGGCCACATCAAACGCTTATAAAGCCCAAGGGAAAGCAGAATCACCTCCCACGTTATGGCATGCTCTCAAGGATTATTCTTAAATCATATCATTAACAATTCCAACAAAATGGAGCGACTGACTAGCACACCCAACTAAGAGAGCAAAGCGGTTAAGGACTACCCCAAGTTACTCAAAACCTATACATCACGGCAATCAGGTTTTAAGGGCGCCAACATTCAGCCACATCAAAACGATTTGCATGGTGTCGCAGCCTAATCCTTGTACTTCATGTCGGACACCCTGAAGCCAGGCATCTCGAATGAAGCGGCAAACTTCTCGACCTCCGCCCTGAGGTCCTCAATGTCCTTGTTGTTCTCCAAGCCCTGGATGAAGGACTTGAGAATCTTGCCACGCTCCTTCCGTACGTCCAAGCAGATGCTCACAGCCTGGTGAAGGTACTCGGCGATCTGCACGAAGTCCTTCTGATACGGGGAGGGGTCCCGATCTTCTCAGTGAGGAACCGTGGATAGTTGATGCGAAGTAGACGATGTCGCTAGTTGAACACTCGCGCCAATGCACGAACCCTCAACTCTTTGGAATACGCCCAAAACACACCGGATAATTGTTCGTCGCGAGACCACAAACGACGAACGCCAAGTCCCCAATTCCCAATGGAACGACGGCTTGACCTTGAATTGCAGAACGAACAATGGATCGCCTAATTCTCTCTCAAAGTCCTCGCATGAACTCTGGTGTTGAAAGAACAAGCAATAGCTATGTTTCAATCTTATGCATAAAGTTGGTCTGACCCTAAAGGCTGCCATTACAAGGCTTATATAGCCCCTTGAAACGTCCATATGGTCCCCAAACCAATTACAACTCAACCCTATATGGTTTTAGATACGAACTCTCACAAAAAGGAAACTGCAGTTTTCACCCGTCATATTGTTTCGGTCATAACTTTTTATCCGTGACGAATTTGAAGGTGGGACCAGATCCATTGCGTAGCCCTTGAAATTATCTTTCCAACGAGTGCAAGAACACCTGAATCGGACTCCGTTTGTGAAAGTTATGACCTTTTTAGTAACTGCCTATCAGGCTGTCCCGAACCGAATCCGAGTTGAATCCTGAGTTGAATCCGAGTTTGAATTGGGTTGAGCACGTGGGAAGTCTGAATTTGGCTTGGAAATCTTATCCAAAACTTGTGGTTTAAGTCCTTTGGCTCCTCCCTTTTGCTCTCCCAAGTCTTCACATGAGTCATACCTAAGAATACATAAAACACTGGAATGAGGTGGTATTCCAAGTTCATCATCAATTAAAGGAAACTCCTTAAGAAACAAAAGCACCTGTTTGTTTAAACGCTTGGTTCTTGCCCTCGTCATTGGGCCCTCTGGTTCTTGGTTATTCTCATGCATGCTTGGAATGGAAGATGTATATGTAATGGGGATGTCCTCATCAGTATGTGCATGACCACCAATAGGAGAAGATGTATATGTGTTTGGGATGCCCTCATCATCCTCCCCCTCTTGAAAAGGCGTCGTCCTCGACGCTGGATCGTCACCACCAAAGAAAGGTGATAAATCAGCGACATTGAACGTAGAGCTCACGTCATAGTCATCGCCGGAAAGCTCTATCTTGTAGGCATTGTCGTTGATCTTCGCAAGCACCTTGAAAGGCCCATCACCACGCGGTAGTAACTTAGACTTGCGACGTTCTGGAAAACGATCCTTCCGGTAGTGTATCCAAACCAAATCACCTGGTTGAAAAACTATCTTCTTCCTTTTGTTGTTCGCCTTTTCAGCATAGTACTTGACCTTGCGCTCTATCGCTTCTTTTGTCTTGAGATGCAATTTCTTCACATATTCAGCTCGCTTGGACGCCTCCATATGGGTATGGTGTTGACTAGGAAGCGGCAACAAATCAAGCGGCGTAAAGGGCTTGAAACCATAAACTACCTCAAATGGGCACATCTGCGTAGTGGAATGCACGGCCCGATTATAAGCAAATTCCACGTGCGGCAAACAATCCTCCCACTCACGTAGATTTTTCTTGATCATGGTCCGGAGTAGCATCGAAAGTGTGCGGTTCACCACCTCGGTTTGACCATCAGTTTGGGGATGACAAGTTGTGCTGAATAACAACTTCGTCCCCAGTTTACCCCAAAGCGTCTTCCAGAAGTAGCTCATGAACTTCACGTCGCGATCCGACACAATAGTACGTGGCACGCCATGTAGCCTCACGATCTCCCTGAAAAACAAGTCAGCAATATGCGACGCATTGTCGCTCTTGTGGCACGGAATAAAGTGTGCCATCTTCGAAAAACGATCCACAACGACAAAAACAGAATCACTCCCCCTGTTAGTTCTAGGCAGTCCTAAAACAAAATCCATACTAATATCCTCCCATGGGGCATTGGGAACAGGTAAAGGGGTATACAAACCGTGTGGATGCAACTTCGATTTCGCTTTGTGGCAAGTAATGCATCGCTGCACATGCCTCTCCACATCTCGCCTCATCTTAGGCCAATAAAAGTGATCGCTCAGCATAGACAACGTCTTCTCACGTCCAAAATGTCCCATCAATCCACCTGCATGTGATTCCTGCAGCAATAGCAAACGCACGGAGGATTCTGGAACGCATAATTTGTTAGTGCGAAACAAAAACCCATCATGGATGTGAAATTTATCCCAGCCTTTTCCCTCTTTGCAACGTGCATAAGGGACAGAAAAATCATGGTCATGAGCATATAAATCACGCACACTCGCTAAACCAGGAACGTGCACTCCTAATTGAGTTAAAAGCACACTTTTCCTAGAAAGAGCATCAGCTACCACATTTTCCTTTCCCTTCTTATATTTCACAATGTAAGGAAACGACTCAATGAATTCGACCCATTTGGCATGTCTACGGTTCAGGTTTGCTTGGCCCTTTAAATACTTCAAAGCCATGATGATCAGAATGAATAATGAACTCTTTAGGCCATAAATAGTGTTGCCAAGTTTCTAACGCACGCACTAACGCATAAAGCTCTTTGTCATAGACTGGATAATTCAATTGAGCACCATTCAGTTTCTCACTAAAATAAGCTACCGGTCTACCCTCTTGCATTAAAACACCGCCAATACCCAATCCACTAGCATCACACTCAATTTCAAAATTTTTAGTGAAATCAGGTAAAACAAGCAACGGTGCTTCAGTCAAGCGTCTCTTAAGTTCAGCAAAAGCATTCTCTTGCGCTACCCCCCACACAAATTCAACACCCTTTTTAGTTAGTTCATTCAAAGGGGCAGTGACGGTGCTAAAATCCTTCACAAAACGCCGATAAAAACCAGCGAGACCATGAAAGCTCCTAATCTGACTGACGTTCACAGGAGTTGGCCAAGTTTTAATCGCTTCAATTTTAGACTCATCTACTTCAACTCCCTGTGCAGAAACAACATAGCCCAAAAAGATGACACGATCTTTGCAAAAAGTGCACTTCTCTAAGTTACCAAATAACATATTCTCACGCAAAACGTGTAGAACTTGTCTAAGATGGTCTATGTGTTCAGATTCAGTGCGACTGTAAATCAGAATATCATCAAAGTACACAACCACAAATTTACCAATAAAATGCCTTAAAACATGATTCATTAAGCGCATGAATGTACTAGGTGCATTAGTTAAACCAAAAGGCATGACTAACCACTCGTACAACCCAAATTTCGTTTTAAAGGCTGTTTTCCACTCATCCCCTTCATGCATTCTAATTTGATGGTAACCACTGCGCAAATCTATCTTAGAGAAAATAACAGCACCACTCAATTCGTCTAGCATATCATCTAAGCGAGGTATAGGATGACGATATCGAATTGTGATATTATTGATCGCTCGACAATCTACGCACATACGCCATGAACCATCTTTCTTAGGAACTAAAATAACAGGAACAGCACAAGGGCTTAGGCTTTCACGGACATACCCTTTGGAGAGAAGCTCTTGTACTTGTTTCTGAATTTCCTTTGTCTCCTCGGGATTGGTGCGGTACGGTGGTCGATTCGGCAGCGACGCTCCTGGAATCAAGTCGATCTTGTGTTCTATCCCGCGTATTGGTGGTAGCCCAGCTGGTACCTCCTCTGGAAACACGTCGCTGAAATCCTGCAAAATAGAAACAACACCACTAGGAAGAGAAGTTATGTCGTTAGTTGAAAGTAATGCGTCCTTGTATAGCAGCACAACATGCACCAAATTAGGATCCTCGCTGAATTCTCTCATCTCTGATTTGGTGGCTAACATTACGAAATTCTTCTCTCCCTCTTGTTTCTTGTTACTACTCCGATGGTTCTCTTGCTCTTGTGCACTCTCAATGTGCGTCTCAATTTTCTGCATGGAGGAACTGACAATCTGTTGTGGTGTAAGTGGCTTCAAGATGACATCCAAATTGTTCCATCGAAATGTGTAGCGATTTGTACGCCCATCGTGAACAGCGGAACGGTCATATTGCCATGGCCGTCCCAAGAGCAAGTGACACACCGTCATAGGCACAACATCGCAGTCCACAGTATCGGTGTACTTCCCAATAGAAAATGTCACACGCACCATATAGTTCACCTTCACTTCCTCTTTGTCGCTTAACCATTGTACATGATAAGGACGCGGATGCGGCAAATACTTCAAACCCATCTTATGACACATATCCTTGCTAGCCAGATTGTGACAACTCCCGCCATCAATGATCACTTTGCACACCTTACCCTTATCAAGCTTTGCCCAAGTCTGAAACAAGTTGCACCGCTGTTCGAGTGACGGCGATGGCATCACACTAAGTACCTTGGGCGTGCAAACAATGGAGTACTGCTCAGTGTTAGGGAACTCAGGATTGCACTCACATTGTTCTATGTCGTCAGTGTGCAAGACTGCCTGTGCATCAGGTGACTCATCATCACTAGCTGAAACATAACCGCCATCCTCTGTGATAAGCATAGTTCTGATATTTGGGCAGTCCCTCTGAAAATGGCCAACACCCTTGCACTTGTGGCAAATAATGTCACGTGAACGGCCTGTGGACCCCATAGACGAGGTTGAACTAGCAGCGGGCGCCACAGGTCGACGCACCGGTGCTGGTGTACTCTCCGGCTTCTTATTTGCTGAACTGCGCGTTGCCGAATTGCTTGCAGCCGAAGTGCTCCTGTTTTGTTGGCTGTTGTTATATGGTTGTCCCGGACTGGCTGAAGAACGTGACCAGGCAGCGAACCGTGCATCTTCAATCACTTGTCTCTCGGCTTCACGTGCTTGGTGCAGCAACTCAATCATATCATTATAGGGATGGTGATTGACAATGCGCTTGACAGCATGATTCATGCCAGCTAGAAATCTCGCCATGGTCTGTTCTTCATTCTCGCGGACATCTGCATGTATCATGATAGTCTCCATTTCTTTATGATATTCATCAATTGATTTCATACCTTGTCGCAGCCCTGTCAACTTCTCAAATAGTGAGCGCTTGTAGTGGCGAGGTACAAAGCGTGCCCGCAAATGCTGCTTCATCTGCTCCCAGGTGTTTATCGGCAACTCATGGCGCTCCATGCGCTTACGGATGAACTGCTCCCACCAATGTGTGGCATAATCATCCAAACCATTGGACGCAAGCAATAGCTTCTTCTCATTGGAATAGTTGTTCATCCGAAACAACTTATCAACTTTCAACTCCCAAGTGAGGTATTGTTCCACATCTGTACCACCTGAAAATATAGGAAGATTAAATTTGGGCTTAGCAACACAATCCTCGGCGTCGTCGTTGCGAGGACGCTGCACGTTGTTGCGGTGGTGGCGCTGTCGATCATCGTAATTGTCAATGGGGATAGCGTCATCCCAGCGCTCATCCGCATCAGCCCAGCTACGAGGTGCACGATGCACACCTCCTCCGAGGCCACCTTGTGGCGCACCTCCACCCTGGCCGCCGTTGCCTCGGCCAGGCCCATGTGCCTGAGGGCGTGCCGCGGCTGCCATCCCGACGTTTGGCGGCACTGCCATGCGACGCGCCTGTCGCTGACGTCGCTCCTCATCTAGACGAATAGCACGCTCCTCCTCGGTCTCATTGTGCAGAACGACCGGAGGGCCGTGCACACTTGTGTCATCAGCTGGTGCACCCCCACGTAGATTGTGGTGTGCGAACATGGCACGCAGCTCCAGAAAGTTATTGTTGACGGTCGTACACAATTGTGTGACCTCCTCCCCGAGGGTGTTCAGTCCAGTCTGAACTTCCCCGAGCTCATCGCGCACGCCATTGTCACCATCTTGAAGTTGTTTCTGTAGCATCTCGCGCAACCGAGTGTACTCGGTCCACGTAACCGGCGCCTCCGGATGAGGTGGATCCTCCTCGTGACCTGACATGGGAACGACTCACAAACAAGAAACGAGGTTATATCCGGGTTAGTAAAATAAAAGCTCTCTCTAAGTTTGCAACTCACTATCCTGAAAACAAGACAAGCTTACCGTTCCAAAGTGAATCAAGGACGGCAAATCGACAATTGTGACAGCGAACGACCTCAACCCAGTAATGTATGAGCGTAACCAAGAGCAAGGGAGTACACAAACGGGTGTAGGTGGAGCTTGGACAGTAATGTATTTTGTAGCAAGGGAAAACAATTAATTAATTTCAGAAATTGCACAGAATTGAATTATAGTTCGTATCAAGCACTTAGCCTATATTGCTGATCAACCAAGGATGGATGAAGGCTAAAACAAGTGTATGGCAATGTATGGGAGTGGTAAATACAAGATAATTCAATCGAATGCAATCTGGAATTGAAGAACACAATGGTTGACCCAAAACATGAAAACTGAGGATTTCTGTCTACTGGACAACACGTCGGTATTTCGGCCGTAACTTTTTGTCAGATGTCTTTTTTTCAATGATTCTTTTTTTCTCTGTTTCCTGACGGCTCTTTCTACAATTTGTCTTTTGGGGCCAAGTTCACGGAACCGACCGAAAAATTCGCACAAAATTCACAAGTGCCGACTGTTGCAGATTCAATTCAGAAATTTGGGTCAACTTTCACCGCATATATCTCTTAACTGGCTTCCTGGAATGACGTGAAATTTTACAGATAGATGGAAAATGAAGTTTTAAATCTTATGGCGGTTGTCTCACTCAAAAATAATCTCGGAATCAAAAGTTATGGCATTTTTGGTGGCGGCTGCAGAGAAAGGACAAATCAGCCGAATTGGAATTAGGGTTTGGGGTGGGGAATTTTTTTTTGTTTGGATTTTTAATGGAACAAAGATATGACCAGCAACTAGACAATGCTAAGACGGACACAAATTCAATTTAGCAAACCAAAACTAACAGATTGAAAGGCACAACGGGGTTTGGACAGCGGAAATTAACTCTTTTTGTGGGGCAATTTTTTTTCCTGGGCTATAGGAAAGAAAAACCAATCTACTAACTACGGGTAAAGAAGTTCTCACCGAGTAAACCTAGAATCTGATACCACATGATACGGGGAGGGGTCCTGATCTTCTCAGTGAGGAACCGTGGATAGTTGATGCGAAGTAGACGATGTCGCTAGTTGAACACTCGCGCCAATGCACGAACCCTCAACTCTTTGGAATACGCCCAAAACACACCGGATAATTGTTCGTCGCGAGACCACAAACGACGAACGCCAAGTCCCCAATTCCCAATGGAACGACGGCTTGACCTTGAATTGCAGAACGAACAATGGATCGCCTAATTCTCTCTCAAAGTCCTCGCATGAACTCTGGTGTTGAAAGAACAAGCAATAGCTATGTTTCAATCTTATGCATAAAGTTGGTCTGACCCTAAAGGCTGCCATTACAAGGCTTATATAGCCCCTTGAAACGTCCATATGGTCCCCAAACCAATTACAACTCAACCCTACACTACAAGGATTTTAACCTAAAGCCACGCCTAAGAATCGTTGCAATATGGGCATTTTGGTCGCAATATGTAACAAATGCTTCGAAGTCGGTTTCGTTGTGAGTCGTGGCATTTAAATATGTTGCAATAGGTTATTGCAACTCAATTTTGATGTGTTGCGATACTTTGACTTTCGCAACGAGCACAAAAAGCAAATGCCACGCACGATATGGTCGCAATAGGAGATATTGCAACCAATAGCATCGTTGCATTAGTAATTGTTGCCACGACACACGTTGTGGCAATAGACTATATTGCCACCAAACATTGTGTTGCAAGAACGAGCCAATATTGCAACGCCATTGCTACGTGGGAATAGAACTAATTGCCACGGACTATGTTCCATTGCAATAAAAAGTTCCGCAACGAAAATCATTTGGTGGTTATATCCGTAATTGCGACGCACAATGTTTCATTGCAATAACTTATGTTGCCACGTAAATTTTTTGGTTGCAAGTAAGTGGTATTGCAACGACACATTGGTTGTGGTTACTAAGTCTTATGGCATTGCACAACCTACGTTGCAATATTGTTTATTGCGACAAACAACAATTGATGCATTTCAGTTTATTGCGACGAGGAGATTTTCGTCGTGTACGCCTATTTCGTTCGATATTTGTATATTAATTTATTGTTGCAACATAGATACAATAGAATTAAAGAAAAAATTCAATCATCAAAACACATATATGAAATCAATCCTTCAATAACTGGAAAATTATGTCTGAGCCAGAATAAATATGTTTGCAATAACAAAAATATCCTCTTAAACTACAAGTCTTGAACTATGTTTGCAATAAAAAAAGAAATTGTTCTTCATTCACTCGAAGTATTGCTTTACTTATTCATCTCATGATGTTCCATCAGCACACGCTCGCACGCATATTCCATAGTACTTTCATTATTTTGGCTCACCATGCTTTCCTGCATTTTATAAGCAGGAACATAATTAGTCAATGTACAGTAGGCAATGAAATTCGGCAATGTACAGTAGTCAATGTATAGTAGGCAATGTACAGCAGGAACATCATTCGGCAATGAAATCAAGTCAATAGTAATGCTTACAACATAGCATATATGACTCACCCACCGTTTGCAATATGCGGCACATAATTTGATTGAAATGAACAAACAAAATTCACATATAGGCATTCATACCTGTAGCTTTTTCTTTTGATTACGAGTTTTTGCAGCAGGCCTTATCTGTTGCTGTGAAGAATTTGAATCTGCTGGTTGGTCATTGTTGTCTGTTGGGAAAAGATTTCTTGTTACAGTAGTATTAGCTGTAGCCGTGGTGCGAGTAGGTGGATCAACTTCTTTTACTGTGGTCATCACGCTTGCTGGTTGAATCTGCCAACAAACAAAATAACAACACTGTGCATTATACACATGTGTACAAATGCATTTCGTATGTTGACATGCTGCATTTTTATTACCTCTTGTGCTTCATCTTCTATACGTGGTGGTGTGATGTCATTCATGCCCACAGTTGCGCTATTTGGAGGCTGTGAACAGGTGGTGTTTCCTGGGTTAGCCTGCTCAATATAAAAGGCAAGCAACATTAGGGGGAAAATCGACAAAAGACAAGCATATAATATATTTACTACCTGTAGCAGTGCAAGTTGCAAACGAAGCTCTTCTCTAAGTTCCTGCATTTGTCGGATACTTTCTTCCTTATCTCTTTCCCTTGCAACAACTTCATTTGCAAGTTTTTGTTTTAAATCTTCAACCTCCTCTCGGTGCTGTAGGGCTGCAGCTGAGCTACGGGCTAAATTCTCTTCTCTCTCATTCAATAGAGCCGTTCGTGTTGGATATTTCGCCATATATCCATGACCATGACATCTGTACGTTTTGGTTCCTATGGTTTCTTTGTAGTATTTCTGGAAAAGTGCATTTTCTTCTTCAACCGTAAGACATTGTTTATCTTTCGATAATTCTGCCTCAGCAATTTTGACGAGAGCATTTTCCTAAGCGAAACATAATTAACACATTAGAAGGATTAAAATTAGAAGTGTTCCAAAATTTTATGAAGCATGAACCAATTATAAAGTCAGAACAATATATATATTTAGCACTCACATATACTTCCAGTGTATCTGGGTTTGACCATTGCCCGCCCTTGGTGTGAGTAACCATCCAAAGATCCAAATCAGCAGGCTCCTTACCAGTTGTCGGGTCTCTCTGAGATGGCAACACATGTAGTATGAGGTATTTACTGTTGTAAAAAATAACTAGGTCAGTAAAGCTTGTCATTACCTGATCATAGCTTACTTGGGAAAATGGTTTGGATCCCATGAGATGCTGTGTCTTTTGCTTCTTACGGTTTTCAGTGTTCTTGGTGCTCTTCTTCTGTAAATGGTTTACAAATGATGTGATTAAAACACTGATTTGATCATTTGTAAAAAGAAAAGGATATTTAACCATTTTACAAACCTGGAAGCTCTCACTTCCAAAGTACTGGATCAAGTAGTACCACTCAACATTGTCTAAATCTTCAGGCTTATGTTTCATTCTTTCAGCGTCAGTGCGGTAAGCCCTGTATGTAGCACTAAATGCAGCACGCCATCCTTTGTACCTCTCCTTGGCAATGGCCCATATCTTTTCTTTAGGTTCTTCAACATTCTGTAAGTCCCAGTTAAGCTGTTCCAATGCAAAGACAAATAGAATACAAAATTTTAGCTAGTGACAACAAGACATATGGATAAAAAAGATAGTGTCATACCAGTATGTCATCTGCTATTGACATTTTGACTTTTGGATGCACACCCTTCCACGTTTTCACTCCTATAACTGGAGCCTTTTTCCTGGTAAACGTTACCACCTCATCCACGAACGACCGACGGTTCTCACCAATGGGGCCACCCAGCCTAGGATTAAATTCGATTTTTAATTTCTGAGTCCGATTCCTAATTCTCTTGTTGGTTACTGTCAGACCTTTGAGACATCCTCTTCCACGTGTTTTGGAATTTTCTCCTATTTGAACATTAAGAAATAATGGAACATCCATGATCAGCAAAAGAGTTTTTAATATAAAATATAAAATGGAAGGAGCAGCACATACCATCTCCTAGATTTTTTGGTTTCCTAGCATGACTTGGCCTATCATTTTCCTCCCCTTTAGTTATGTCATCATCATTTGTATTTTCTTCCAATAATGATACTACAAAAAGAATGCAACCAACACATGTTAATAATTATTTTATTGTTTGTAGAACAGTAAACATGTTTAAATGAGTAAAGATATTTAATTACGCATGTGTTGACGACGGCCTGTATGCCTTAGCCATTCCTTGTATGTTTCGATTGTTTCATCCCTGAAGGCATCCCTTAAATCTGCGAGTGATGATGATTATACAATACCACTTGTCAGAGCAACACTTTGTTATAACAATTTGCATGAGTGAATCATCGAACAATCTTACCAGTATCTGGATCCTTGGATTGCAGCTTTGTTAGCCACAACTTGTAGGCATCAATGTCTTCAAGCGTACTTGAGTCATCATTGTTTCCCTTCTCCCTTGGTCGCTTAATCGGTGTTATGGCGACATCTACCTCATGTTCCTGCTCCTTCGACAGTACCAACCTGATTTCCCTCTCAGCCTCATTCATACGTAGCACTGTATCTGCATCTCGTATATAACCCATGGCCTCAAGTTTTGCTACATCCCTGCCACAACGCATCTTGTAGTACATGAAGTCCCTAGGTCCGTACCCAAGCTGTTCTTTAAAAGATGCCAAGTTAAAATATGTGACATCAGCTTTATCTAAATGTACATCAACAAATTCGTTTTCTGGATCCTTCCCCTTGCATTGGAAATATATTGTCCAAACCTCTCCAGTCTTTGGTGCACTGCGTGTATATACATGTAGTTACAAATCAATAAAGCAGATATATCGCAGTAATAAAAAGGTTCATATTTACCATTATCATTGTCGAAGTCTACTGAAATTACTATGACATAAACAGTGGCAGAGCTCACATCAATATGTAGGGGGGCCATTTTGTTTAATATATGAATGAACATGTACCCAATATAAAGTAATTAGCCTTCAAATGTTGAATGTAGCATTTCCTACTCAATTTGATCATGACTGCCGATGTAGTGCATGAGGTTCGGAAATAAGACGCAAGTAACAAAACTAAAAAAATATCCAGCAGCGATATGGACTTCCTTTGGTGTGCTGCTGCGTATGAACGACTGTCTGCAAGAGCCGTTGCAGGGCATCAGGCTCAGCGGCGCCAAGGAGGAGGCCAAGTACACGGCCATGGACGGCGAGAGGCGCAGCCATGCGACCAGGCAAGACGGCCGGTGTGAAGCGCGGCAAGGCAGGAGGACACGGCCGAGGTGAAGTGCGGCGAGGCAGGACACGGCGGAGCTCCATGGCGGCGCAGGCATGCACATGGCGCCGGTGACGCACAGGCGGCGGGGGCTCTGGCCGATGGTCGGAGGAGCTTCGGGGTATGGAGGGGGTGCTCCCACCGCGACTAATCGGAGGGAAAACCACCGTGGCGGAGGAGGCGGCGTTAATGGCGACGGTGGCCAGCAATGGGGAAAATGGGCCGTACGGCGAGCTCGGTGCATGAATTCTCAATTAACTCGGAGGGTAGGTTGGTGGGGAGTGGGGGCACGCCTTGGTGCAGTATCCTTGGCCGGGATTCACCGGAGAGCCGGAATGGCAAGGAGACGGCGGTGGCGGGCTGACGGCGCGGGCGGGAGAATAGCGGGGAGGAATGGGGAGTGGCGCGCGCAATAGGGGCGGGGCTCTGCTGGAGGGGTCCGGGCGGCGGGGCACGGGATGGAGCGCGACGGCCACGGCGTGGGCGCGGGGCTCGGCGCGGTAGGGGCGTGCGAGATGCAGGGGGCGCAGGCGTAGGATGCAGAAGAGCGGCGTTGGGACGTTGTGTGTTCGCGAAACCTTAGTGACCCGGTGTGTTCGTCTACATACCTGCTTTCGCGAAACCTTAGTGACCCGGTGTGTTCGTCTCCATCTTCTTCCTCGACGACGGCTTGAATATGAGGATGACGCCGCCGTTCCATTGATCTGGCGGGCTGTTTCCTGAGTTCTCCGGCGCCATCGCGTTGTGAAGCAGACGGTGGCGTCCTCTTGGATGAAGGCGCCGTCACAGCTCTCCCGGTGTCCGGCGGCGACGATGCCATCAGACCTGAGCTAGGGCAAAAACGAAGGGACCCCTCCTCTCCCCTCACGATTTTTGGAATAGATCGCAATTATGGGAAACGTGGGACGCGTGCGTGGGGGCGCTGATTAAAGATAATCTACAGTTGTTGGGCGGGATTTTTTCGCGGCCTTTTTTTAGTTGTAAATTTTTTGTAGCTTTTTTTTAAGTTGTAAATTTTTTTGCGGTCTTTGGTTTTTGTGGGAATCTATTTGGAGGAAAATGTATGTGGGAAAGACTATGAAGGCAGACGAATTTGATGAAGGATTTTACTAAATCAAAAAGTAGTTGGTCCAATCAAAATGAAATTTAGTCAAAAAGTTACGTAACGAAATTATGATATTAGTTGGTCTCAGGCGGTACATGAAGAACCGACTAATGGGAGATGACGTGGCACTCAGGCGGAGATGACGTGGCAACTTAGCAGGACATGATGACCAACCCAACTACAGGCAGAAGATGTGGGTCCTACCTAGCTAGTGCAAGATGTTGGGGCATAACAAGGTAGTGGGTCATGAAGAACCGACAAGTAGGACATGACGTGGCACTCAGGCGGAGATGACGTGGCAACTTAGCAGGACATGGTGACCAACCCAACTACAGGCAGAAGATGTGGGTCCTACCTAGCTAGTGCAAGATGTTGGGGCATAACAAGGTAGTGGGTCATGAAGAACCGACAAGTAGGACATGACGTGGCACTCAGGCGGAGATGACGTGGCAACTTAGCAGGACATGGTGACCAACCCAACTACAGGCAGAAGATGTGGGTCCTACCTAGCTAGTGCAAGATGTTGGGGCATAACAAGGTAGTGGGTCATGAAGAACCGACAAGTAGGACATGACGTGGCACTCAGGCGGAGATGACGTGGCAACTTAGCAGGACATGATGACCAACCCAACTACAGGCAGAAGATGTGGGCAAAAAATTTACATACAAAATAATGGGCAAATAATGTTAACTTAAATAATTATTTTGCAAAAAATTACATAAAAAAGATTGGGCAAATAATGTTTATAGATTAATAATGAGATTGTAAAAAAACAATAGTTTGTAAAAAAACAAAGCCTACAAAAAAGGGCCAATAGCTCAATCAAGCCTGAGCCAAGTTGGCCCAGTAGCATGTAGAGTGCTCATTGCTCAAGGTAATGCCAGAATCGTGGAATTCAATAGCGCAGCAAGGACTCAAATCTTTTAAGCTGTGTTAGTCTCGCTTGAGTTAGCGAGGTGGTACTAAATCGTGCACGCATCCGGCAAGAGATTGGAGTAACCAGCAAAACGGGCCGGCCCATCTTCGCCTCAACAAAACCCCACCAGCGACCTCCTTCCAGGGGATTCCCCTCACCACGCTCGTGACTTTTGCTAAAAAAAACACACGCTCGTGAGTCGTGACTCTCTAGATTCCCCAGAGGCGACGGCGACGGCGTCGAGATGGCAGGCGGCGAGCGCGTCCACAACTCGCACCTTCAGCCGCACATATGCGCGGGGCCAGTTCGCCCCCTCCAGGAAGGTGATGCCAAGCCACCGTGGCGCCTCCGGTTCATCAACGTGAAGCCGGAGTTCAAGAAGATGCGCCGGAAGCGAGGCAAGGGGCCGGCGTCCACCTCGGCAAAGAAGAAGCCCCCGTAGAAGGCGACTCCGACTTGCGGCAATCGGGACAAAGGAGCAGCGTCCTGCTCGGCCAAGAAGAAGGTAAGATTAAGTTAGGGTTAGTAATTTGGTAGTGTTACGGTGATTTGAGGTGCTAGATTGGGTTAGTAATTTCGTAGGGTTAGCCTTTCTAATTTGGTTAGATTGATCTGCTAGGTTGGGTCAGGTTAATTGACAGCCTGCTTGTATGTTTGGTAACAATTGATGCCTGTATGACTAAATCACAGCCTGCTTGTATGCTGAATTGTGTTAATTCTGAATGTTGGAATGACTTCTATGTTTGTGTTTGTTTAGACCTCCTAGTGTGTGAACTTGGCATATGAAATGTTAGAAAATTAACTAGCACATCATTCCCTACTGAAGTGCATGTCCTGTTTGAGACGATGGATACCCAAAATTGTATCATACCTTCTGTTTGAGATGAATAATTTGTTGCACATAAGCTTTGTGCTGGGGTTGACAGATACAGGAAAATTGTACGTAAGCTATTCAGTAGCTATTATAAACAGTTAGAACTAATTACCACATACCACCAGTTAGAACAGTTAGAACTAAGAAGCAGAACAAGCAGCAGCATATACACAACTACCAAGCACAAGGGTGGAAGCCATTTCAATCCAAAATAAAATTTGTTCGGAACACATAGCTATTTGTCCTGCATATAAATTAAAGCCTATTACAAAACAAGGTGGTGCTTCCTAAATTCATATTTATACAAAGAATTCATCATCAAGACTGGTGCCTAAAGAGTTGACAGATGCTGCATGTCCATCATCAACGTAGGTGTCATCAGTATCATCATCTTCATCAACTAAGTCTTCATCACATGGTTCAGGCACTGGTAGCGCATTTTCAATGACGGCTGCATCTCCAGTCACCCCTTCCAGGTCAGTCCTCCTCCAAGCTAACAAATCTTCATTCTGGCTTGAAATATTCACGGCTTCCACTCCCACCTCCAGTGAGTCAATATCAAGCTGTCCCTCATTTTCAGTGTCTAGTGGTTCAGGCATGGAAAACAAATTTCTAGGCTTCATTCTTACAACAGTGCTCCACTCTGATTTCTTTGCACCTTTCACATAAAAAACCTGCTCAGCTTGAGTCCCCAGGATGTAAGGATCATTTAGATATCGAAAACGAGTTGTATCGACATCTATAATCCCATATTGATCCCTACGGTACCCTCTGCTCTTGTTCTTACTAGGAGCAGGTACGTCGTACCAATCACACTGAAACAGTACGACTTCTTTTTGACCAGGGAAATCAAGTGTCAATATCTTTTTAATGACACCATACCACTCCATACTTGCAGAACTATCAGCACCCTTAACTGCAACCCCTGAATTTTGTGTATTCAAGGCACTCTCTACAGAAGCCGTTCGAAAAAAGAAACCGTTGATGACGGACCTGTTGAAAACACGAACCCGGTGATCTGGTCCTCGAGAAAGGGCATATAGTGTATCACTAATCCCCCCTTCTGCATAAAGTTCGTTCATCTGCAATCGATTTGGAAACAGCAAAATAAATAAAGACAGTAGCTATTTTCTGTAAGCATGCAGTTGACAACGTTACTCACCTTACGTTCAAACCAACCAACAAATTGCTCCCTGTGACGTCTCTCAACGCCGTGTGTAGTAATCTTTTTGAGTTCCTCCTTATGCAAACTACATATGATCAAAACAAAGGTACTCAATTAGAAAAACATTAATCATGAGGAACATTAAACACACACCATTTGTAATTTCAACTTACTCAATCCATGGAACAGCCTCATCACAGTTTGTTATTATGTAGTGGCGCATTTGCTTCAACTCTAAAGTAGGAATAGACTCAACTTTGCAACCTTTCTTACTGTAGTCAATGGTCTGAAATACGCTAAGCCCAGACGGTGGTTCATTTGCTGCACTGCTTTCATGACGCTCTGGGCGGTTTAGCTTCGTATCAATGTCTTCTAGGAACCGAGAACAAAATGTCATGCACTCCTCAGCGATATATCCCTCTGCTATAGAACCTTCAGGTTGTGCTTTGTTCCTCACATATCCTTTCAGCGTACGTAGATACCTCTCGACTGGATACATCCATCTATAACACACAGGTCCTCCAATTCTAGCCTCCTCAGCTAAATGAACTGGCAAATGCATCATAATATCAAAAAATGCTGGTGGGAATAACATCTCTAGCCGACATAAAGTCTCTCCAATCGAAGAGGTCAGTTTTTCAAGGTCACTTTCCACCAGTTCCTTTGAACATAATGAACTGAAAAAATTACTTAGCTGAATCAATGGGATAGCAACATCTTGAGGCAATATGTCGCGTACTACTAGTGGTAATAGTTTCTGTAATATAACATGATAGTCATGAGTCTTCAGTCCAGAAACCTTACATCCCTTGACGTCCACACATCTCTTTATATTTGCTGCAAAACCATCAGGCATCCTCACTCCTTGTAGGAATTTGCATAACATTTCCTTCTCATCCTTGCCTAAGCTGTACAACGCTGATGGCAAAGTATACTTGCCATTCTCCACCACAGGATGTTGATCCTTCCTAATCCCAAGATTCTGCAAGTCAAGCCGAGCCTTCCCACCATCCTTACATTTACCATCAATGTCCAGCAATGTCCCCAATATGCTCTCACCAATGTTCTTCTCGATGTGCATGACATCCAAATTATGCCTAATAAGCAATTTTTCCCAGTACGGTAGTTGGAAGAATACACTCTTCTTCCTCCAATTGTGCCACCTAGTTTCTTCTTCACGCTGCTTCCTCTTCCTTGTGCCTTGCCCAAATTTTGGTTGCTCAAAACTGTCATATTGCTGCAGAACCTCTTCACCAGTAAGTGGCACCGGAGCCTCTCTTGTTTCTACCTTGTTGTTGAAGCTACTTTTATTCCTGCGCCATCTATGGTTCTGTGGCAGAAAGCGACGATGACCCAGGTAGCAATGCTTGTAGCCAAATTTCAACCATAAGTATTCTGTATACTTATGACAGTAAGGACATGCAAACTTGCCTTTAGTACTCCAACCAGACAGCATGGCATATGCAGGGAAATCGTTTATGGTCCATAGTAGAACTGCACGTAAGGTAAAATTTTTCCTAACCTTTGCATCCCATGTGAGAACACCCTTTTCCCAAAGATTCTTTAGCTCATCGATCAGTGGCTGCAAATAGACATCGATGTTCATTCCAGGAGATTTGGGCCCTGGTATCAGCATTGACATCATCCAATACGATTGTTTTAAACACAACCAAGGAGGCAAGTTATAAGGGATTATGATGACAGGCCAAGTAGTGTATGCAACATTCAACATCCCAAACGGATTGAAGCCATCAGATGCAAGTCCAAGCCTTACATTGCGAGGGTTAGATGCAAATTCCTCCTCCAGGGCATCCAAATGCTTCCATGCCAACGAGTCCGCAGGGTGACGCATTTTCCCATCACGCACCAGTCCTTCCTTATGCCAACGCATAAGTTTTGATGTCGACTCCCTCATAAACAATCTTTGCAGCCGAGGAGTAAGTGGGAAATACCGCAAGATCTTACGTGGAAAACGCTTTTGTCCGCCACAAGTGCTAGAGGACTCAGCATCTTCAGAAGAGTCGGTCCCTTTCCACCTAGACTGACCACAGGTTGGACATGTATCCAAGTCAGCATAATCCCCATGAAATAACACACAGTCGTTCACACATGCATGAATCTTTTGGTAGTCAAGTCCAAGATCTCGAACAACCTTACGCACTTTATCCAAGGTGTCTGGGATACCAGGGTGGAACAACGCGAACAGATCAAGGATCGACTGTATTCCATTGTTACTAAAACCATGCATGCACTTCATCTGAAAGATCCTGATAATGAAAGAAACCTTTGTAGCCTCCTTGCAGCCTGGATACAGTTCCTTTTGTGCCTCGGTTAATAACTTAAAGAACTTCTTTGCACTCTCATTTGGCTCTTCATCTCCACTTCCTGTGAGTTCGCCATGTATAGCTCCGCGGATTAGTGCAGAAATCAGTTCTTTGCTAGCAGGCGCATCACCTGTTTCGCCATCATCGTATTCTCCTTCAGCAGGGTTATCCTCCTGAGGACATGCAACTAAATCTTGAGCATTACCTTCTCCTTGGATGAAACTTTCATCGAACCCTCTAAGTACCAAATGACTTCGAACATCTTTTTGATTTCTGTAGGACATGCAACGGCAACGAGCACATGGACATGGAGCAGTTTCTTCTTTAGATCTGCCTCCAAAGGTATTCTGAATGAAGTCCTTAAATCCTTTTTGCCATTCAGCAGTATACTTCGCCATGCGCATCCAGCTCCTATCTTCAATCGACATGCTGCTGCCTTGCCTCCTGGAAAACAGCCCACCGACTCTTCACCACGGACCCAACCTTCCCAACAACACCAGCTATATTATCCGATTGCCCTGCCTGCTTCCGCTTGACACCTGCATTAAATCGGTACAGTAAGGTTAAAGTTCCAGGTAAAGCAGACATAAAAAATGGTAATAGGATATTGTAGGATCGTCGATGGCAATCAGAGGGGGGTGAATGATTGCACCGCACAGCGAAAACTTTTTCTCAATTTTTTTGTCTTTTTAATTGTTCAATCTGAAAAATAAAAATAACAAAAAAAAAACAGAAAACAAAACAGAGCCAATTTTTTGGGTACTGTAACAATACTGTACAGTACTGTAGCGTGAATTAAAAAACTTTACTACCGTCACCTTTGGACTTTTTTTCTCTCCTAACTTACTCACAATAGCTAAGTGTATAATACGTGTACGTATTCTCTTTTTCTTGATCTACTATGCCAGCATGCACGTGATCATCAAAGAATTGAAGTGCGAACCCTGATCTGGTATGAATTGATGCGCATTTCAGGTTTTGGATGGCAAATTGAGGGATTTGGTTTGGCCTTTTGTAGGGTTTTACTGTTTTGCTACGCACTTTTGGGGAAAGGAATGTCTCTCCCGATCTATTTTTGTGTGTTTGGGTCGCAATTAAACTAGTGAAGCAGATAGATCAAAATTTGACCTTCTTGGGTGGATTGCTCTTTGTTTGCTCTTCCAATTTGCTAACTATTTGAGTTCTTATATGTTCTGGCCCTGTGCTATTAGAAGGAGTTGCATTTGTATTGATATTGATAATTGATTCATCTCACTTTTTGCTCGTGCTGCAGATTGTGAAATGTCAAGAAGCCCATACGGATTTATCTCAATTATGATGCAGTTGAGCACTCGCCCGACCGGGAGTCCGGGACTGTAAAAATGTTGGTGACATCGTGAAGGTAGGTGCTGTAATCAGCATTAGTTTTAGCAAGTAATGTGGGCTTCCCATAACAAATTTGGATAGTAGAGAAGCTCACCAATTCATAAGCTTTAGCTATTTTGGAAACAAATGTTGGCCAGTTTGTCATCTATTTTGTATGGACCCAACAAATCCATCACTATGTTATATTTCACTATTTGTTCGATTTACTCAATCAATACCAAGTTTAGAGAGGGCCCTTGTAATCAGCATACATATGTAATCAGCATGTTAATATGCATATACCAAAGGAATATGTTATGGTTAAGTATAGTACAGTTAATCCACTAACATCAACATTGCTAAGTCATGAAGGCATGATAACTAACCACAGAGGTCAAATCCCCTGGTCTAAGGTGCTAGTTGAACAAAAAAGATTTACATTATAATTTAACATAGATAACTTTTTCTTTAACCAAGGCCAAATTCTGGTGTAATCCAAGAAAAAGAAAAGCTATATTAAAAGGCAAACACAAGAAAATATTGAATTTGAATCACAGATCAATGACAATACCCCCAAAATAACATTCCATGTTTCTAACAATATATCAAGAGCATCTGAGCCCCAGGTTTCCTCTTCATTCTGGTTATCCAGAACAGACTTGACAGCTTCCGATGTCAAAGCAGAAAGCAGGTTAATTGTGCCATAGTGCCTGCAAGAATGTCCATTAAGTAGGTAATGGCATACTTGTGAAGATGTGTTTAGCACCAGTTTTTTTTGGAGGGAATCATGTATCATCTGTGAGGGAATCGGTGAGGGAATGTATCATCTGTTCTGTTAAACATTTTGTACATCCATATGTGCGTTTAAGTTAGTTACTTTCTCAGCTGCTATTGATTTATACCTTTTGTGCTGTACCATGTTCAATTCTGCAAAAGTAGTAACACAATGCCAAAATAATTTCAGGTTGCCAATGCAGGGTGGATTTGATTTTTTTTACTTGCCTTGGCAGGATCCTTGTCTTTGACACTTTTTAGTTCTTTTAAGTGATTTTGAAGCACCCTGTTCACATGATGTAATTGGTGTAATTGGTGATATGGGATAAAAATCTATATATATGTCAGTATGACATGTGAACTGGGCAAATCTCTGCATATATGTCAGTATGACATGTGCTTAAGTTGTACATAATTTCAACATGGTAGCACTTAATGTTCACATGGTTGTACATGCCCTAATGCAGCCACCAACATGCTAATACAAACCTTAATTAGCACTTGCCTTAATTACCTCAAATCCCGTACGGTCAGCCGCGCGGCCGCAATTCAACTATCAGCCATGGCGTGCAAAACATCCAGCAGATTGAAGGGAACCTGGGAGAGGAGACAAAATATAACAGGAGACGGAGGCAATAGCGGAAGCAATAGCAGATGGAGGTAAATTCTTTCTTGTTATCTCTCAAACCCAATCTCTAATACAATATATAACAAACCTGTCTACTCCCACTAGGACTCGTATAAGTAAAAGACTCGGGAACTAACCCAAATACTATTGTGTTGCCGTAAGCAACCAGGAAACCAGCTCTTACTCGGCTGCAGCATCCGAATCCACCCCTGCTTGCGTGAAATCCCCATTAATGATTATGCTTCGTAACGCCACTCCAAATGTGTGAATAATGTCCCATTAATGTATGTCACTTTTGGTATTTATGCTCGCTTTTTTTCACCCCTTTTATCATATACACCACACGGTAAATGACGTTCTTGTTACAAATGAGCGCACAAAGGTGACGATGCATGAACTATATCGTAGAATCAATCGACATATTTCAGTAAATCATATTTAAATCCACCAATAAATCAGGGGACAACAGTACACCATACTAATTACTCATGAAATGTATACAGCAATCTTGTGCAAAAACCAGACAATTCGGCATTCTATTGTGCAAAAACCATACAATTCGGCATTCTATTGTGCAAAAACCATACAATTCGGCATTTATCTCATATGCAGTCAGAAGTAGATAATTTCTACTGTCAATCGGTCATCCAGTACTCCAGTAAATACTCATCCGATTCCTAATCCCATAATAATAACAAATCAGAGTTTCTCAGTTTCAGTTGAAGACTTACGGGGCGGCAACGGGGAGGCCGGAGGCGGGGCGGGCCGGGAAGATCCGAGACGGCGCGGGGAGGCCGGAGGCGGAGCGGGCCGGGAGGCGGGGGCGCGGGGCGGCGTCGGGAAGATCCGAAGAGGGGAGGCGGGGCGGGCCGGGAAGATCCGGGACGGCGCGGGGAGGCCGGAGGCGGAGTGGGCCGGGAGGCGAGGGCGCAGGGCGGCGCCGGGAGGCGGGGGCGCACGGCGGCGTCGGCGAGTTGGCGAGGCGACGAAGTGAGGAACGGCGGCGTCGGCGCCGTTTTTTGGCTTCGGCCTTCTGCGCCTGGCTTCAGGAGTTTGGAAGGGGTGCGGCTCAGGTGCTGTACCAACGACTAACAACCGTGGCAATACAACCCTAGAAGATGCAACGAACCCAAATTTTGTTACGATAGTTACAACCCTATTGCAACACAAGTAACGATTCATGCAACGAATCAAAACCGTTGCAAAACTGTCCAGTATTCGCAACCATCAGCAAAAGGGTGGCAATAACGTCGACATATTGCAACGCAAATCAAACGAATCACAATGCAAATTCATTACGTGGCAATATTGTCAAGTACTTGCAACCATTTTATAAATGGTGGCGATAGCACCTACCAATTGCAACGAAATGCATGGTAATCGCCACGCAAAAATATGCGTGGCAACATGGTCAACTATCGCAACCAAAAATGAAAATGGTGGCAATAGCCCCTACCTATTGCAACAAATTTTGTTTCGTTGCAAAGTTGATCGTGGCATTAGGGTCAAAACCTTGTAGTGCTATATGGTTTTAGATACGAACTCTCACAAAAAGGAAACTGCAGTTTTCACCCGTCATATTGTTTCGGTCATAACTTTTTATCCGTGACGAATTTGAAGGTGGGACCAGATCCATTGCGTAGCCCTTGAAATTATCTTTCCAACGAGTGAAAGAACACCTGAATCGGACTCCGTTTGTGAAAGTTATGGCCTTTTTAGTAACTGCCTGTCAGGCTGTCCCGAACCGAATCCGAGTTGAATCCTGAGTTGAATCCGAGTTTGAATTGGGTTGAGCACGTGGGAAGTCTGAATTTGGCTTGGAAATCTTATCCAAAACTTGTGGTTTAAGTCCTTTGGCTCCTCCCTTTTGCTCTCCCAAGTCTTCACATGAGTCATACCTAAGAATACATAAAACACTGGAATGAGGTAGTATTACAAGTTCATCATCAATTAAAGGAAACTCCTTAAGAAACAAAAGCACCTGTTTGTTTAAACGCTTGGCTCTTGCCCTCGTCATTGGGCCCTCTGGTTCTTGGTTATTCTCATGCATGCTTGGAATGGAAGATGTATATGTAATGGGGATGTCCTCATCAGTATGTGCATGACCACCAATAGGAGAAGATGTATATGTGTTTGGGATGCCCTCATCACCTTCTCAACCAAACCCCTCGAGGTCATTGCAGGTGTACCTGGAATCAGTGTTCAGAAATAATAATGAATTAGTTGGTAAGCTATTGGAACATGGGAAAGTGTTTGTTAGATGTTCTCAGGAATTTAAAAATGCTTAATATGCTATATTGTAATACTTAATACACCCTAATTCCTAACAATCAAATGTTGCTATTTTTTTGTGAAGCCACAAACTAAGTTAACAAGCCTTTTTCAGGAGAAATACTAGAGAATGATGACATACTTTATTGGCATGGGCAAAGTTAAGTTTTTCAACATTGATACCATACTTTATTGCCCCTCAGAATTGTATGGAGCAAAAACTGGGATAATTTTAGTTGTAACAGGTTCCGGTTTATTGAAATTTACAAACAATTATCATGCTGAAGTTTTGAAGAATGACAGTATCGTGTGTAGTGAACTGGATAATTACAGTTGTTAAATGAGATAAGCTGCTGATACAGGTGGTGGATTACTAATGGTTCATCAGGCTGGGAGAAATAACACTTACAAATCTAATTGTTCTGTTTGGAGTTTGGACTAAATTAACAATAATGCGATTCAATTTAGACTTTGAAGGTCCTTTCTTTGATGAAATAGGGATTAATCATATGTGCAAGCAGAAGTGATATTCCACAAGAAAATTTCCCATGACAATTCTACGACACAATAATGTGTTGGCCCATCTCAGACCTCACATACTCTCAGGGAACGCTGTGAATGACAAACAACAGAGGGGCCAATTTGAGTGACTCATGACCTCTTTCCGTGCCACTGACTGTAACGCCCCCGTTTCCAGGGGCGCGTACGGACACGGCACCCCGTAACTATTCACGCATGAACAGTTATGGAATGTCGCGCAAGAGTATACCTTTGCATGCTTACAACAAAAGTCCAGCATATATTTGACATAAGGATTAACATCCAGGTTTTGACAGTGGGGCGTGCAAGCCCAAAGTATGATTACATTACACAAGACTCCAAGATCCGCTTGAGCGCGGCGAAGACCTAAAGCCACGGGTCCTCGTCGAAGAAGAGATCCTCGGGGACATCCTCGACGGGGAGACCTTCTAACACGAAATCCAGAATTGCCTTCTTTTCTTCTGGAATCTGTGGCATTTAGCAAGCCTGAGTACTCCGACCCCGTACTCAGCAAATCACAAGGGAAACCCTAACTTACTACTTGCACGAATCAACAAAGGAAGGGTGTATACTTGGTTTATTACATTTGGTGGATGTAGATTTATTTAGCAAACATTTTGACAAAATGGACCCAAAACTACTTCTCAAGATCTCAGGGGTTTTTCATAAAGAGTTCATTAACAAACTAATCATGTTAAAGCATGTACAAAACTACTTAAGCTTCGCGGCTGGAATCACCCAAGTGACACAGCTCCAATAACCGGGAGCACGGCGTATTCGAATACCATTTATTTGACTCTGCAGAGTTTGCTCAGCTTTACCCACACGATCCCTTAACTCCCGCGACAGAGTTAAGAAAGCCAGGTCGTTTCATTGCTCAACTCTTTATATAGGCTCTACCCGGTAGAATTCACTCGGGTCTGGCTCACACACACACACACACACACCCACACAAGAGAAAACGGTGTCGCTTCGAGTGAACTCTACCGTTGTTAGGCACGCACAACACGGCTTGCCTAACCTCACTACTAAACCTCCTGTAGAGTTTCAATCGAGTTGAGCAGCTACTAGACAAGTGTTGACAAGTCAACTCCTGTGGTTGAGCGATCACTGTGACATTTGCTCAGCGTAAGGGTTTTAGTCCTTATTTATCCGGGGTCCGCAACCTCACCAGGCCCGCGACCTCAGTCCTAGGGTAAGCGGTGGGCGAAGGCCGTCTCGCGACTCCCCACAGCTCCCTTACCCTACCTTGTGCACGCCGGCACTCTCCGCTCTAGGGCACGGTGTCCCATACCACCCTACCCTAGAGTCGGGTTTGCAAATTCTATTGGCAAATTCTATATAACATGACATTCCAAACATTTTATTTTTACTTTGAATTAACATTTCAGAATTAGTTCAATCCAAATAACATAATAGCATAATTAGACAACATGGGTTGCAACATGATCAAGGACTTGTGACTTGCCGTGAATCGGGACGAACTCGGCGAGCTCGAACGTAGAAGCTTCTGGATCCTGCGACTGCACTTGAGCTTCCGGAATCTCCGACACTAGCGCAAACACTGAAAAATAACATAAATCCGGCTTGAGCCTAATCAAGCGAGGAAAAATAATCTATTAAAAAAGGAGTAAAATGCATAAATCTCCAAATGGGGAATTTTAGAAATTTATCTGGGATGAATTTGTGGAAGTGGAGGCCAAAAATGGGTCCAAGATATTATTTGGAGCAAAGTGGTGAAATTTGGAAATTTTTGGGATTTTCTGTGATTTTCTAGGATTTATTTGGATTTTCTGGGATATTGGAAATGAATAAATCGGGGAAAATGGTTGTGAACAGTATTGGGCTGGCCTCTGGCTACAGTGCGGCCCAGCCCGGATTTCCAACGCGCGGCCGGCGGCCCGCGCGCGCGCGTACGCGCGGAGAGGCGAGGCAGGCCGAGGCCTCGGCACACGCTCGCGAGCGCCCACCTCGCTCGGATGGCCGACGCGCTGCGCCGCGGACGGCGGGGATGGCGAGAGAGGGAGCGGCCAGGATTCGCGTGGGGTAGCGATCGGGCGGCAGCGAAGCAAGGGAGGCGGCGAAGCGGTACGGGGGAGATCGGACGGACGAGGGGAGGCGGGGTTATGAAGATCGGACGATCGAGGAGGGACGGCCATCCGACGCTCCGAGTTAAACTGCAACGGGAGAGATGGACGGCGGAGAGGGGGCCACGTCGGTCGTCTTCTTCCTCCGTCCGCTACAGCACCATCGGGACAGAGCCACGGTGGCGACGGCGGTCCGGGCGCACGGAGGGTCGTCGGCGGCGACCGAGGGCACCAGCGGGTAGCTCTTGACGCAGGCAACCCGGTTTGGAGCTTTGGAGAGGGAGGGAAACAACGGAGGGAGCGGGGGAGAGGAGGGAGCGGTTCGGCCATTTGGCGGTGAGGGAGGTCGCCGGTGGCGAGAGAGCTCAATCGGCCGCGGCTACACGATCAGCGGGACTGGGAGCTCACATTGGCGGCGGAGATGGGATCTGGGGAGCTGCGGAGCGAGCTGGCCACGAAGAGGGTGCGGCGGCCGGAAGGGAGACTCGACGGCGGCGCTCCACAGGCGATCACCTGTCCAAACAACGGCACCACGGTGATTAGCACACCGAGGAGGAGCTCTGGGCGAAAGTAATTGAGAAATGGAGGGAGTGAGGAGGAGATCGACTTCACGGGGTCGCCGGTGCAGGGGAGGACCGCGGCGGCGCTACGGGCAGTGGGATTCCAATCGGCTGCGCGTGGAGCTTCACTGGAATGGCAGGAAGTGTTTGGGGGCGATGGGGGGGGGGGCTCGGGAAGCAAAGGAGGAGCGATGGGAGCCGAGGGCGGCTTTATACTCGACCGATGAAGGGGGAATCCGAGGAAGAGGAGAGGGAGCCTTCGAGGAGAAGGCAACGGGCGGTGGCGCAGAGTCAAAAGGAGTAGACGGGGAGCTGGTGGAGTGTCTCCTCCGCGCAATGGGGATGACGTCGGCTCTGCAGGGGAGTAAAGGCGAGGCGACGGCACGGGAGCAGGTGGGCGGGGCGGCATGGGCGGAGGCGCGTCCGCGCGCGGGCGAGGGAGGAGGCGGGGACTGCCAGGTGGGACCGGAGCCGAGGTGGCGACGCGGCGCGAGGACGTCCACGAACTCGGACCGGGGTTGTCGGGGGCGCGGGCGCGGAGGGATCCAAGGCGCGGCGCAAAGGCGGTGCGGGCGCAGGCGAGCACGGCGCGCAGCGCGTGCGCGAGGAGAAGGCGGAGAGGGAGCGGGGCGCCAACGGGCGGGGAAGAGCGGGAGGGCGCCGGGGAAAGAGAGAGACGGGGAGGGAGGCGCTCGAGAGAGGAGGAAAGCAGAAACGGGCGAGGCGCCGGAGGAGAGGGGAGGTGGCGTCGCCCGAAAAGGAAAGCGGCGCGAGGGGAAAACTTTCCCGAAAAGGAAAGTTTTCAGAAAATCACCCAAAATTCAGCAAAAATCAAATTAAATTTCGGTTTCGAATTTTTGGGGCTTTTCACTGACCTTAACAACCTCTAAAGCATGTGGGCAAAAAAGCAACAGAACCCTATTTGTTCACCCCAAATCACCAACTGTGCATCACATAACAAAGAGTGTCAAACTGTCAATTTTCCGAGGCTGGGAAAAGATACTTACCAATGCGGACACCACCAGGTGACATTGCACTGCTGTCGCCAAAGACAACATTTTTGTTTAATGTAATGCTGCATAGGTCGCAGACCTTCTCAACTTTGTTACCACAATTTCAGTAAACCAACTTTAGAGCAACTTCGCATGGACTGCAATCAAAATAACAATAGACACCGATTAAACCTGCTCTGCATACCAGTCAAGCCAAGAGGACGGAGATCCCAGAGAACAAGGTGGTTCTCAGTTCCATCAGTAACCAACTTGTAGCCCTTACTCATCAGATGATTTCCAAGAGCAACAGCATTGGCCTTGACCTGCTGGATATAGGCCTTGAATCCAGGTGACATGGCCTGCTTCAGGCCAACCGCCAGCGCAGCAATCTGGTGGTTATGAGGCCCCCCCTGGAGTGATGGAAACACTGCAAAGTTTATCTTGTCCTCATAGTCATAAAGAGCACCCTCAGGCTGGCCTTTTTTGGGAGGCTTCAGGCCTTTCCTGTAGAAGATCATACCAGACCTTGGCCCTCGGAGACACTTGTGGGTGGTGGTGGTAACCACATCAGAATACTCGAAAGGATTTGCAGCCTCCTACAAAAGAACAAAGGAAATAATAAGTGTATCACAAAGGACTAAAAATATTAAGGCCCTGTTAGGAATATGGGAGTTCCATAGAAATCCTGTGGGAATTACACAGTTTCCGGTTGAATTCCTGAGAAACTCCCGTCAAATTCCTGCATTCGAATAAAGCGCTAAGGGAATAACAGCATCAATAACATTTCTTGTTGGGAATGCATGGACTCTAAGAGCATCTCCAACAGTATGAGCTAGTTACTAGCTCTAAGATAACTTCTCCAATAGTACTAACTTTTAGCACATAGCTCATAACATAAATAGCCTCACATGACACTCTCACATAATCTTGGAATGTGTATATGAGACTAGCTCTTGATCAAGAGATAGTTTTTCTCTCTCTTTTATTAAAATATGAAATAATATGCTTAGAGCTAACTCATAAGTCACTATTGGAGATGCTCTAATTGTATGTTAACAGGTTAAAGATTAATTACTAACACAATAGACTTGATAAAGCATGTCACATTCAAATAGTGTCCCTATCATGTATAATTCAAATGCATACGAAGGTACACGAATGTACAGACAAGTGGAGCACATATTAATAGGAAAACAATTCCCATGTAGTCATTCCTAGTTAAAATTTAAGAGATATATTCAAGTAAAACATTTCCATCTTTGGGATATCACAACTAATACCCAGGCACTAACCAACCCCATCTTTGTAATAGGAAAGAGATTTTAATGCTCCCAGAAACATATGTACCATGATTATAA
The DNA here is from genome assembly GCA_017311315.1 of Dendrocalamus latiflorus. NCBI lineage: Eukaryota > Viridiplantae > Streptophyta > Magnoliopsida > Poales > Poaceae > Dendrocalamus > Dendrocalamus latiflorus. The sequence continues at coordinate 12,517,338 of CM029649.1, read as the reverse complement.
AATGCAATACTAACCCAAATAAACGACAAAAAAAAGATCACAAATTACATCAACTATCTAGAAAGGCGCAACAAATTAGATCTTTGCACCAGTAACACAACATTTCAATGAACACAGCAACTAAACATGCAGAACCAAGTCACCATTCATATGCCTGGACGGCAACCAGCGCAGTGCAGTGATGCGTGCCGTATTCAGAAAAGATGCAGTTTGCATGAATTGCCTAGGTAAGCACAATAAAACTGTGTCTTTTAATCGTCAAAATATGAACCCAACCTGCGCAGCAAATGCAATCCATAAATTAATTATCAAAAGGAGCAGGAACACACACAAGTCGATATCTGCGTGCAGTGGCGAAGCCAGAAATAAAACGAAGGGTGGGCTAAGACACTGATGTGACCACGCCACAAACACATACGACAATCGCGCCCAATATCAAGATTGAACTAAAGGTGAATTCGTTTCTTCAGCCTTCATATGTTACTGAGAATAGACCGCTACCTAATACAAGTGATTTAATTGTGCTTAGGAATTTGGGAAAGGATGAAGGAAAGGGACATGGAGTCCTAGACATGCATGGAAGGAATAATGGAGGTCACCACGTCACTTTGAGACCAAGTCAAGCACGAATTCGAGTTGGACACGTTTTGGAATCAGACTCGGACTGCTGCAATGGTGCAAGTTTAAACGGACGTAACTTTCTCATACGGACTCCGTTTGAGACGTTCTTGGACTTGATGGAAAGCTTATCAAGTCTACTTTCTAAAGGATTCAACCCCATCTTCAAATTCTATCCGAGACAGCCGCAATCATCAAAAGAGTCCGTGTTGGTCACGTACTGGAATCAGATTCGGACTGCTGCAATGGTGCAAGTTGAAACGAACGTAACTTTCTCATACGGACTCCGTTTGGGACGTTCTTGTACTTCATGGAAAGCTTATGAAGTCTACTTTCCAACGGATCCAACCTCATCTTCAAATTCCATCCGAGCCGGCTGAAATCATCAAAATAATCCATGTTGGTTTTTGAGTCCGAGTCAAAAGGGTGATGCGCCACCACCAATTGGGCCCATGGGCCTTGTAACCCTAGAGCATGCACTTTGGACGCCCCTCCTGGTTGTTCTCCCTATAAAGGAGCCGCCGCCTCCCTTGTTAGGACTTGGATTTTGTTGAGTTTAGGTTTAGCTATTATGCAAACTTCTGTTCTTCAGTTGTGTCGGACGACCACCTGTCAAGACAGCCTTCGGAATCCCACCTTTTGATCTTCATATCAATATTTGCAATTTCAGATTGCTTGTTATCTTGTTCTTGCGTGTTCTTCGTTGCATGCAGGAATAGACCTTCGTGGTCAGGTCAACCGCGTTCTTGGCACGGTTGATAACAACTTGGAGTGTGGTTCAGCGATTGCTAAGGCGCAAGCGACGTCGTTCGGTTGTAGTCGGATCGCAAGGGTCGCCTCCGCCAAAATTGATAGTTATCATCCTATCGGAAGATCGGGACCCCATCGCCTCATCAAGTGGTATCAGAGCTTCAGGTTGACCGGTAGGAATTTCTTGTATCCTTAGTTAGTAGATTGATTTTTATTTCCCATAGTCCAGAAAAATTACCCCACAAAAAGAGTTAATTTCCGCTGTCCAAACCCCGTTGTGCTTTTCAATCTGTTAGTTTTGGTTTGCTAAATTGAATTTGTGTCCGTTTTAGCTTTGTCTAGTTGCTGGTCATATCTTTGTTCCAAGAAAAATCCAAATAAAAAAAAATTCCCCCACCCCAAACCCTAATTCCAATTTCGGCTGATCTGTCCTTTCTCTGCAGCCGCCACCAAAAACGCCATATCTTTTGATTCCGAGATTATTTTTGAGTGAGACCACCGCCATTAGATTCAAAAATTTATCATCCATCTATCTGTAAAATTTCACGTCATTCCAGCAAGGCAGTTAAGAGATATCTGCGGTGGAAGTTGACCCAAAATTCCAGATTGAATCTGCAACAGTCGGCACTTGTGAATTTTGTGCGAATTTTTAGGTCGGTTTCCAGACCTTGGCCCAAAAACAAAAGTTGTAGAAAAAGCCGTCAGAAAACGGAGAAAAAAATAATCATTGAAAAAAAGGCAACTGAAAAAAAGTTACGGCCGAAATACCGACGCGCTGTCCAGTGGACAGAAATCTTCAGTTTCCAAGTTTTGGAACAATCCTTGTGTTCTTCAATTCCAGATTGCATTCGATCGAATTATCTTGTATTTACCACTCCCATACATTGCCATACACTTATTTTAGCCTTCTTCCATCTTTGGTTGATCAGCAACATAGGCTAAGTGCTAGATACGAACTATAATTCAATTCTGTGCAATTTCTGAAATTAATTGATTGTTTTCCTTTGCTACAAAATACATAGCCTATCCAAGCTCCACTTTTCTACAACCGAACAGGTCTCGCTGTACCTTGCAATCGCTATACTCATCACTTGAGTTAAGCTATCACGAACCAGCCACCAGTTGCACCACCTGTTTTGCATTGGTAAGAACTTGTAAGAGCTTGGTAAGAGTTCGAGAGATGTGTGACTTGCGAAGCTCCACCTCCTAGTAGTTTATAGGGACTTACATAATTCTAGTGTATTTCCTTGTTTTCTACTAACCATGACAGGTTCAAGATCACATTGTAGCAATTTTTGTGAGACCAACAACTTGTTGGATCGTATTAATAAGACCCTCACCACCATCAACAACAGAATTGAGGGATCCAATGATCACGACCATTGTCGACTTCGACAAAATCAACAAGGCACAGGTAGGTTAACAAGAGAGGTATGTGATGATGATGCCAAGTTTACAATTCCGCCATTTGCTGGTAGATATGACCCTGAAGCTTATCTTGATTGGGAAATACAATTAGATGGAAATTTTGCATGCTATGATTTTCCTGATGATGAAAGAGTTAGGGCTGCTACTAGTGAATTCACTGATTTCGCATTATTTTGGTGGAGGAAACAATGTAGACTACCACATGTACCTAAAACTTGGAATGTTTTGAAACGAGTGATGAGATCTACATTTGTTCCTTCATATTATTCACGTGACTTGTTAAACAGATTGCAACGTTTAGAACAAGGTAGGAGAACTGTAAGTGAATACTATGAAGAATTGAAAGCTCTTTTGTTGCGTTGTGGCTTAGAGGAATATGCTGAAGCTACAGAGAATAGATTCTTACGTGGCCTTAATAAAGAAATTCAGGACCTTCTCATTCACAAAGAATATAATTCTCTCCCTCATTTGTTTATACTTGCATGTAATGTTGAACGTCAGATTGAGAAGAAATTGAGAGTGCTTGATGATAAGAAACATGAGAGCAAACCCATGTTTGTGCCTTTTTCTGTGACTAACAACTTGCAGGCAGTTGAGAACCATGTCAAAAAGGAGCATGAGTTGATTGAACCATCGATTCCATTCGTTGAGAACGAAGATGAGGAGATGGATGCACCTACATCATCTGAGGGGAGCCAAAAAGGTAAAGATCATGGTGCTATCATCACTCACGGTGAGTATGCTTGTGAAGAACAACAATTATGCACCGTTCATGCTATTTTAGAGCAAAACTTAGTGGAAAACAATTCTGACATGCCCATATTTCAAGTAGAGAATTCACACTGCATTGATTTGAGTGTTGAGAATACGTTGAGTGCACCTTGTCAAAAAATAATTGAATTGCCTACTGTTTTGAGTGATTCATGTGATGAATTAATCACATACAATGATCATGTGGCTTTGGTTAGACATAAAGAAGTTTTAACTAGAATTTCTCCTGCCAATTCATTGTGTTACATCATGTTGGATCTTCCTATGAAATTGTCACATGCTTTGGAGAAAGTTTCTGAACTTACATGTTCAAAATTCTTGTTTAGTGCCTACACCCCTGGGTATAAGTTTAACAATGTTCAAGTAGGCGCTAGGCGCTAGGCGGGCGGCAAGCAGGGGCCTAGCGCCTAGGCCGCCTAGGCGGGGCCTAGGCGGGGCCTAGGCGGCCGAGGCGATGTCAAGACATATATGATGTTTGGAGGAAGAATTGTTACCTGGAATAATTTGTAATGTTGTACATTTGATAGATGATGATATCCATTGCATCACTTGATGTAAATTCTTAATGTAAATGCTTCATGTAAACCTGCATATTAAAAATTAAGCAATACATGAGACTTTTGGTATGTGGATAAACTTATTCAACTATTGCTCTTTAGACATTTATGTAAGTATGAAAGAATGATTAATGAAAGAAATAAGAAATGAATGTAAGACAATAAAACATAGTCACATATATCAAATAAAAGTTCACAAACACACATAGACATAGTTCACATCATAACATCTCACACCAAAAGTTCTTAACCATACATAACAAAATAATTCTTAAAGAAACTTGAACAAAGTAGCATGCATAGATAAAATGATCAATCTTCATCCTCTTGACCGTAATCCTTTGTTGGAATCACTTCATCTTGATCGGATTCGAACTCAACATTCTCAAGTTCCTCGTTCACCTCCTCTTCCTCTTCACTTTCGGATTCAAAATCATCCTCATGAAGTTCTCTCACTCTTGTGCTCCTACGAGGTTGTGTAGCTTCATTAGCCCCACTTGCTTCTTCAATGAGTCTCCATGAAAGACCCGTCTCAGGGTCAACCTCCTCATCTCCACCTTCAATAACCCATCCTTGAGCAAAAGTAGCGTGCGAAGCTAAAAGAACATCAATATTCTTTGATTTGCTCTTTTCTTTTTTGTTCATAAGTCTTGCATTGAATTGGACATAGACAAGATTGTTGAGGCGGTGAACATCTAATTTATTTCTCTTCTTGGTATGTATCTACGAGTTGCAAAGTAAAAATTAGTTAAGTACTTAAATTGAAATAGTGACATAAAAGATGAGACTTGAGAGTTAGTCTCAAACCATGTCAAAAGTACTCCAGTTTCTTTCACATCCGGATGAACTTGAGGTCAAGGAAAGAATTCTTATAGCCATTCTTTGCAAGCGAGGAACATGGCATCCATACTTAGACCACCAATTGGCTACATAATAGGAAACAAAAATATTAGTAATTGACAAAAGACAATTTGCATGTATTGACTCATTAAATTTGAGAAGTGAGAACAACTTTACCGGGAATAAGATCAAACTTTTGACATCCAAGTCGTGCAGGAGTTTTCCCAAAGGTTTCCTTTTTATCCTTGAACATGTCAAAGTCAACATTGAGCACTTGATCCATTGCTTCTTCATCACCATGATAAAAGATTTCGACACATTCAATGAAGCCATCCATTATGATTTGTTCCAAAAAGATTGATCGATCACGATAACTGTAATATGGATTCAATAGGTATGCCGCCATGTGCAATGGAGAATCAAGTCTTCCCTTCATTTTAACATCAATTGTTTCAATTATCAATTTGTAGTTACTCTCCACATTATTCAAAGACTCTTTGATTTGCTTCTTAGCTTCTATAATTTCTCCATAAAGAAAGGCCATGGATGGACCATCCCCATCAACCATGCGGAGAACTTTGACCAATGGCTCAAAAACCTTCAAGTAAATGAGCAAAATATAAGTATTATCAAATAGTGAAATAGCACACAATAGAAGACATACAAATATAAAATTAGAAGTATGTTATACCTTCAACGTATTGCTCACACCATTCCAAAAGGATCTACTAATAAGTGTTCCCGTTGCCGCAATGCCTTTGCCCTTTTTAGTATGAGCGGATTCTTCCCATTCCTTACTTAGCACCATCGCTCTTAGTTCAACCTTCTTCTCAATTAAACTTTGCAAAGTAAGAAAGGCGGAAGCAAATCTAGTCACTCCGGGCCTTATAATATCTCTCCTCTTTGTATGTCGCCTCATCAAGGCCAATGTCTTGTGATGTGAATAAATAAAAACAGTCAAAGATTTCGCTTGCTCAAGTGTCTTTTTATATTTTGCCATGTTACCAATTCCTTGAAGCATTAAGTTTATGGTATGTGTTGCACATGAGCTCCAAAACATATTTGGCCTTTTGGCCTTCAACAATTCTTTTGCTCTCATGTTGTTGGAAGCATTATCCGTCACTACTTGCACAATATTTTGTGGACCTAGTTTTTCAATACAAGCATCCACATACTCGAAGATGTACTCACTTGTGTGTGCATCTTCCGAAGCCTCCTTTGATTCTAGAAAACATGTTCCCAATGAGCAATGTACACATAAATTCATTATGCTCCTCCTCCTTTGGTCCGTCCAAGCATCGGTCATAATAGAGCACCCGGTCATGAGTCTTTCTTCCTCATGTGCTTTCAACAAACCACTTGTTCTTGCTACCTCCTCCTTCAACAATGGCTCTCGACATTCATATTGGGAAGGACCTACGAATCCTGGGCCAAATCGACCAACAGCTTCCATCATTTGCTTGAATTCATCATTGTTTATGGCATTGAACGGTACACCTAAGGTTAATGCATATATGAATTAATATTTAATGGCATATTAGCATTGAAGAGTACACCTAAAGAGTAAAAATAAAAATATGTTACAAGATATACCTGATACGTAAAGCCATCTCGCCACATATTGCTTCACCTTATGAAGCCTCTCTTTCCAAATTGCCTCTGTGATTTTTTGTTGCCGTTTAAGCTCTTGAGTGCTTAAACTACTAGCTTGAGGATCAATTGGATTGGTAAACTTATCCATAGGGCCTAACTTTCGAGGTGCCGATCCTCCAATTTCTTCGAGCCCTTCATCATCCTCACCATCACCTCGAATGGTCACATCTTCCCTAACCTCATCTTCATGAGCTTTCTTACTCTTCTTCTTGTTCTTTGCCTCCGCAATAGAGTTTCGACATTTCTCTTGGTCTTCCTTTGTGGATTTGGGGCATCTCGCAACATTCCCACTAATGTGTGCAATATGTTGCTTGATTCTATAAATCCCACCGGAAACAACCTTATCACATAAAACACATTTTACTTTGTCCAGGTTGTTCGGATTCACCAACACACCGTATTCCCACCCTACATCACCCGATTTTCTTTTGAGGCTATCTTCAGTGGTACTCACCTCCGGCGCCGAAGCAACAGATGACATGCTTGATGCTATACAATACAATATACAATTATACATACATAGCATAAACAATTAAAAATTAACAAAGTATTAATAAAAGTGTATGTGAATATATGATGCATCATCAAATTAGTTTACTCATTACTTCATTAGTCATCAGTTCATCACTAATTAAAACAAATTATCATCTCCTCTCCTGTGCCGACAGCCGGCTCCAGCCGACTGCCGACACCTCACCCGTGCGGGCGCCGTGCGGCCGTCCCACTCTGCCTCATCGCTCTCGCGTCGGTCTCCGTCTCCCCAGTCCCCACTCCCTCCCCGGTCCACGACTCCACTCTCGTCGGGCTCTCCGCTCTCGGCGGCTGCGACAGAGCCCAGAAGCCAGAGGCGGGGGGGGGGGGGGGGGCGGAGGGGAGGGGAGGCCGGAGGGGGGAGGCGGAGGGGAGGCCGGAGGGTGAGGCGGAGGCGGAGACCGGAAGGGGAGGCGGAGGCGGAGACCGGAGGGGGAGGCGGAGGGGTAGGCAGAGGGGAAGAACCGAAGAAGTGCGTACCTGGGGGCTGGGGATAATCCGGCGAAGGGGGAGGCCAGAGGTGGAGGAGAAGCTCGGGCTGCTCGGCGACGACGACGCGAGGCGGAGGAGAAGCTCAGGCTGCTCGGCGACGACGACGCGAGGCGGAGGAGAAGCTCGGGCTGCTCGGCGACGACGACGCGAGGCGGAGGGATCCCGGATCCGGCGGTTCGACGGCGCCGGCGCTGGGAATCCCGAATCCCTCGAGCAGTCGAGCTGCGGCGGCTCAGTAAGTCTCCCCCAACCCTAGCTTCTGCTTTTCCCTTTTGCGCGCTCTCTGGAAATGGTCAGTTGGTCACGCGCCCGCTTCTTATGTCGCCGTCCCACGCCTAGGCGTCCTCGGCGGCCGCCTAGCCGCCGCGCCGCCGCCGCGCCCGCCTGGTTTGACGCCGCCTCGCTCCCGCCTTTGACCGCCTACTCCCGCCTGCGACCGCCCAGCCGCCTAGCCGCCTGACCACCCGCCGAGGGGCCAAGTCGCGGCGGCCGGCTGCCGCCCACCGCCTAGGCGCCGCCTCGGCGGCCGCCTAGGGCGCCTTCTGGATCGCTGAAGTTTAATTTGATTGGAGATTATGGTGTAGGAAATCAATTTCTTGTATATCGAATATGCATAACTTGTGACCACATGGATGAATTGCAGCTTGTTGTTTTGAACAACAACTCTTGTATGCTCAATCTTGTTCATTATGAAAGAAAAATAAATTTTAGTGATCATTCAATGCCTATGTGTTCTTCTCTTATTGAACCATCTAACATTGGCAATCTGAATAATGAAATTGATGTATGGAAGAACTTGCAAATATTTTCACCCTTACTAGATGAATTTGCTATTGCTCAATTGAAATCTGATTATATGGATAAACTTTTTTTGATTCCAAAAGTTGTAGCTTTGCCTATATGTGCCACCACAACAAGTTTACAACTTCAAGAATTTGAATTGCATAAATGCTTCACTTACATTTGCAAAACAAGTTGCGATAATTACTGTGTGAGAAATTTTGATTTGTTCATTAACATATATGATTACTTTTGGGTTAATAATACAATGAGCTTTTATGATTGCTGTTGTGTTATAACATTAATTGTGCAACAACGAAGAACTGTTAAAACGGATGACATATACATATACCATGCATACACCTTGGCTTCTTTGTTACCATACTTTCAGTTTATCAAAAGCCGAGGACGGCTTTGTTTTCAAGAAGGGGAGGATGAGGACACGACCCCTATGGATACAACCATATTTGCTATGCTTGTTGTTCCAATTACAAGAGCTCCTACGCATCACTTAAATTATAAGGTGAGCTCGTTTCAAAAAGGTTTTACTTTGTGTGATAAAGAACGTATGATATTACATAATGAGAGTTTGTTGCGTTTGTTATTATGTACCGAGATTTATGATGAAGATCATGCAATACGTGAGGCTACACATATGCTAAAACCGAGGACGGTTTTCTATCAAGAAGGGGAGGATGATGTGACCACGCCACAAACACATACGACAATCGCGCCCAATATCAAGATTGAACTAAAGGTGAATTCGTTTCTTCAGCCTTCATATGTTACTGAGAATAGACCGCTACCTAATACAAGTGATTTAATTGTGCTTAGGAATTTGGGAAAGGATGAAGGAAAGGGACATGGAGTCCTAGACATGCATGGAAGGAATAATGGAGGTCACAACGTCACTTTGAGACCAAGTCAAGCACGAATTCGAGTTGGACACGTTTTGGAATCAGACTCGGACTGCTGCAATGGTGCAAGTTTAAACGGACGTAACTTTCTCATACGGACTCCGTTTGAGACGTTCTTGGACTTGATGGAAAGCTTATCAAGTCTACTTTCTAAAGGATTCAACCCCATCTTCAAATTCTATCCGAGACAGCCGCAATCATCAAAAGAGTCCGTGTTGGTCACGTACTGGAATCAGATTCGGACTGCTGCAATGGTGCAAGTTGAAACGAACGTAACTTTCTCATACGGACTCCGTTTGGGACGTTCTTGTACTTCATGGAAAGCTTATGAAGTCTACTTTCCAACGGATCCAACCTCATCTTCAAATTCCATCCGAGCCGGCTGCAATCATCAAAATAATCCACGTTGGTTTTTGAGTCCGAGTCAAAAGGGTGATGCGCCACCACCAATTGGGCCCATGGGCCTTGTAACCCTAGAGCATGCACTTTGGACGCCCCTCCTGGTTGTTCTCCCTATAAAGGAGCCGCCGCCTCCCTTGTTAGGACTTGGATTTTGTTGAGTTTAGGTTTAGCTATTATGCAAACTTCTGTTCTTCAGTTGTGTCGGACGACCACCTGTCAAGACAGCCTTCGGAATCCCACCTTTTGATCTTCATATCAATATTTGCAATTTCAGATTGCTTGTTATCTTGTTCTTGCGTGTTCTTCGGTTGCATGCAGGAATAGACCTTCGTGGTCAGGTCAACCGCGTTCTTGGCACGGTTGATAACAACTTGGAGTGTGGTTCAGCGATTGCTAAGGCGCAAGCGACGTCGTTCGGTTGTAGTCGGATCGCAAGGGTCGCCTCCGCCAAAATTGATAGTTATCATCCTATCGGAAGATCGGGACCCCATCGCTAGGGGTGGAAAACAATAACGGATAATTCGTTTTATCCGATATTCGTATCCGAGAGAAATCCGAATATGGTAAGCAAAATCCGTATTCGAAAATATTCGTATTCGTATTCGAGAATATTCGTATCCGTATTTGAGAGTATTCGTATTCGCATTCGTATTCGAGAATATTCGTATCCGTATCCGTATTCGAGACTATTCGATTCGTATTCGATCCGTTTTTAGAACCCATGAAAAATCCGTACAAATTTTGTGATTCAAAACTTGAATTTAGGCGGTTTAAAACTGGTAACCGGTCAAAAACCGATGAAAAATCGGCAAAACCGTTAGGAATCCGTTTTATCCGATATTCGTATCCGAGAAAATCCGTATTCGAAAATATCCGTATTCGTATTCGAGAATATTCGTATCCGTATTTGAAAATATTCGAATTCGTATTCGTATTCGTTTTAAAAATATGGATTCGTATTCGTATTTGAGACTATTCGACCGTATCCGATCCGTTTCCATCCCTACCCATCGCCTCATCAGACACTAAGCTTGATTGTCACAAACACAGTTATTTACTGATGTGACCACGCCACAAACACATACGACAATAACGCCCAATATCAAGATTGAACTAAAGGTGAATTCGTTTCTTCAGCCTCAACATATTTTAAATGAGAATATGATGCTACCTAATGATGAAAATATATATTTTTGTAGCACCACGTCATTTTACATCAATTCAAGCAAGAGTTCAAGTTGGACACATTTTGGAATCCAATTCGGCCTCCAGATCAATTCGGATTCAGCCTGACAGGTCCAACTTCAAATGTGCATAACTTTCACGTACGAAGTCCGTTTGAGGTCCATGAGTACTTGTTGGAAAGATGTTCTTGTCCTATTTCCAATGGATCTGGTATCACCTCTAAATTCCTTCTGTGCGCATCGTAATCATCAAAAGAGTTCGTGTTGGGCACGTACTGGAATTGGATTCGGACTGCTGCAATGGTGCAAGTTTAAATGGGCATAACTTCTTCATACAAACTCCGTTTGGGACGTTCTTGTACTTAATGGAAAGCTTATCAAGGCTACTTTCCAACGGATCTAACCGCATCTTCACATTCCATCCGAGCCGGCCGGAATCATCAAAACAATTCACGTTGGTTTCTGAATCCGAGTCAAAAAGGTGCTGCGCCACCACCACTTGGGCCCATGGGCCTTGTAACCCTAGGGGTATGCCCCTTGGCCGCCCCCTGGTTGTTTTCACTATATAGGAGCCGCCGCCTCCCTTTCTAGGACTTAGATTTTGTTTAGATCAGTTTAGCCCCATGTGCAAACTCCACGTTGTCTCTTGTGTCGGCTAGACCAACAGATTCGTATTACAGAACCTCAACTATCCTTGTGCGACTTTCATATCTAGCAAAATTCAGGTTGCTCACTATCCTTGTTCTTGCGTGTTCTTCGGTTGCATGCAGGAATAGACCTTCGTGGTCAGGTCAACCGTGTTCTTGGCACGGTTGATAACGACTTGGAGTGTGGTTCAGCGATTGCTAAGGCGCAAGCGACGTCGTACGGTTGTAGTCGGGTCGCAAGAGTCACCTCCGCCAAAATCGATAGTTATCAATCCTATCGGAAGATCGGGACCCCATCGCCTTCATCAGTTGGTATCAGAGCCAGGTTGACCGGTAGGAATTTCTTGTATCCCCAGTTAATAGATTGATTTTTGTTTCCTATAGTCCAGAAAAATTGCCCCACAAAAAGAGTTAATTCCCGCTGTCCAAACCCCGTTGTGCCTTTCAATCTGTTAGTTTTGGTTTGCTAAATTGAATTTGTGTTCGTCTTAGCATTGTCTAGTTGCTGGTCATATCTTTGTTCCATTGAAAATCCAAAGAAAAAATCCCCCCAAACCCTAATTCCAATTCGGCTGATTTTTCCCTTCTCTGCAGCCGTCACCAAAAACGCCATATCTTTTGATTCCGAGATTAGTTTTGAGTGATACCACCGCCATTAGATTCAAAAATTCATCATCCATCTATCTGCAAAATTTCACGTCATTCCAGAAAGGCAGTCAAGAGATATAAGCGGTGAAATTTGACCCAAAATTCCAGATTGAATCTGCAATAGTCGGCACTTGTGAATTTTGTGCGAATTTTTGGGTCCGTTTCCATAACTTGGCCCCAAAACAAAAGTTGTAGATAAAGCCGTCATAAAACGGAGAAAAAAAGAATCATTGAAAAGAAGGCAACTGACAAAAGGTTACGGCCGAAATACCGACGTGCTGTCCAGTGGACAGAAATCTTCAGTTTTCAAGTTTTGGATCAATCCTTGTGTTCTTCAATTCTAGATTGCATTCGATTGAATTATCTTGTATTTACCACTCTCATACGTTACCATACACATATTTTAGCCTTCTTCCATCCTTGGGTGATCAGCAACAAAGGCTAAGTGCTAGATACGAACTATAATTCAATTCGGTGCAATTTCTGAAATTAATTGATTGTTTTCCTTTGCTACAAAATACATAGCCTATCCAAGCTCCACTTTTCTACTAACCGAACAGGTCTCGCTGTACCTTGCAATCGCTTTACTCATCACTTGAGTCAGATTTATCACGAACCAGCCACCGGTTGCACCACCTGTTTGCTTTGGTAAGAACTTGTAAGAATTTGGTAAGAGCTTGAGAGATGCGTGACTTGATTTGAGCCTCCATATCCTTGTAGTTGATAGGAACATTTACTTGTGATTTGTTTCCTTGTTTTCTACTAACAATGACAGGCTTAAGAAAATTGGTAGATTATGATGTCATCGCGGGCAGATTTGAATCGAAGGGAAACAATTACCAGTATATATCTTGCCACTCACCGCTGAGAGTACGTCATCAGACTACTTCTTGTGGGTTACTATGATGGATAGCTACTTTGAAAGACAAGATCTTGATCCTTATGAGAAGATGAGCATGGCAAGGACGGCACTGATTGGTGATGTTCAACATTGGTGGTCGAATCTCGAGTTCCACTATATATACACATGGGAGGAGATGAAAAAGAAATTACGACATCGTTTTGTACCTCCAGCACCCATGGTGACAAGCGAGGTGCAACCTGAGGTAACTGAAAATGTTGATATTGTTTTGGCTCCTACTCTATCTACAGATACCACCAAGATGCTTGAAGAGGTGAAGGATGATCTGGTGCATCTTATGCCATTAGAGGAGAAGATTGAGGTACCTACAGTATCTGATGAGGACGATAATGACAAATGTACTGATTTGGTGTTACAACAAGACATAGAGCAACCTTGTGAGTATAAGCCTGCTATAGTGCAATCTTTTGATATTCCTTGTGTTGACTTGAACGAACCACGTGCTAATCTAAATTCTTATAATTCTGCACATGTCGAATTAGTTACACATAAGGAAGTAATTGATAGAATATCCCCTACTGATACATTGTGCTATATCATGCTTAATGAGGCCGCTAGTTTGGAATGTGTTATGAAAAAAGTTTCTGAACTTGCATGTTCGAAATTCTTGTTTAGTGCCTACACCCCTGGGTATAAGTTTAATTTGATTGGAGAATATGGTGTAGAAAATCAATTTCTTGTATATCGAATATGCATAACTTGTGATCACATGGATGAATTGAAGCTTGCTGTTTTGAACAACAACTCTTGTATGCTCAATCTTGTTCATTATGAAAGAAAAATAAAATTTAGTGGTCATTCAATGCCTATGTGTTCTTCTCTTGTTGAAACATCTAACATTGACAATCTGAATAATGAAATTGATATATGGAAGAACTTACAAATATTTTCACCTTTACTAGATGAATTTGCTATTGCTCAATTGAATTCTGATTATATAGATAAATTTTGTTTGATTCCAAAAGTTGTAGCTTTGCCCATATGTGCCACCATTGCAAGTTTACAACTTCAGAGATTTCAATTGCATAAATACTTCACTTATATTTGCAAATCTAGTTGCAATAATTGCTGTGTGAGAAATTTTGATTTGCTCGTTAATATATGAATACACTTGGGTTAATAATATGATGAGCTTTTATGATCGCCACTGTTTTACAACATTAATTGTGCAACAATGAAGAACTGTTAAAACGGATCACATATACCATGCATACACCTTGGCTTCTTTGTTACCATACTTTCAGCTTATCAAAATCCGAGGACGGCTTTATTTTCAAGAATGGGAGAATGATGAGAACATGTACTCTATGGATACAACTATATTTGCTATGTTTGTTGTTCCAATTACAAGAACTTCTACGCATCACTTAAATTATCAGGTGAGTTCGTTTCAAACAGGTTTCACTTTGTTTGACAAAGAACTTATGATATTACATAATGAGAGTTTGTTGCATTTGTTATCATGTACCGAGATTTATGATCAAGGTCAGGCAATACGTGAGGCTACACACATGTTAAAACCGATGACGGTTTTCTGTCAAGGAGAGGATGATGTGACCACGCCACAAACACATACGACAATAACGCCCAATATCAAGATTGAACTAAAGGTGAATTCGTTTCTTCAGCCTCAACATATTTTAAATGAGAATATGATGCTACCTAATGATGAAAATATATATTTTTGTAGCACCACGCATTTTACATCAATTCAAGCAAGAGTTCAAGTTGGACACATTTTGGAATCCAATTCGGCCTCCAGATCAATTCGGATTCAGCCTGACAGGCCCAACTTCAAATGTGCATAACTTTCACATACGAAGTCCGTTTGAGGTCCATGAGTACTTGTTGGAAAGCTTTTCTTGTCCTCTTTCCAATGGATCTGGTATCACCTCTAAATTCCTTCTGTGCGCATCGTAATCATCAAAAGAGTTCGTGTTGGGCACGTACTGGAATCGGATTCGGACTGCTGCAATGGTGCAAGTTTAAATGGGTATAACTTCTTCATACGGACTCCGTTTGGGACGTTCTTATACTTAATGGAAAGCTTATCAAGTCTACTTTCCAACGGATCTAACCACATCTTCAAATTCCATCCGAGCCGGCCGGAATCATCAAAACAATTCACGTTGGTTTCTGAATCCGAGTCAAAAAGGTGCTGCGCCACCACCACTTGGGCCCATGGGCCTTGTAACCCTAGGGGTATGCCCCTTGGCCGCCCCCCTGGTTGTTTTCACTATATAGGAGCCGCCGCCTCGCTTTCTAGGACTTAGATTTTGTTTAGATCAGTTTAGCCCCATGTGCAAACTCCACGTTGTCTCTTGTGTCGGCTAGACCAACAGATTCGTGTTACAGAACCTCAACTATCCTTGTGCGACTTTCATATCTAGCAAAATTCAGGTTGCTCACTATCCTTGTTCTTGCGTGTTCTTCGGTTGCATGCAGGAATAGACCTTCGTGGTCAGGTCAACCGTGTTCTTGGCACGGTTGATAACGACTTGGAGTGTGGTTCAGCGATTGCTAAGGCGCAAGCGACGTCGTACGGTTGTAGTCGGGTCGCAAGAGTCACCTCCGCCAAAATCGATAGTTATCAATCCTATCGGAAGATCGGGACCCCATCGCCTTCATCATTTACTCTTGTTCAATTCAAATTCATTCATGAATAGAAGAGAAACATTGTCGAAAAGACATAAATACAACAAAAGTACCTCAGTAATAGAAAGCGTATCTTGAAAATATATAAATATGGTTCTAGTCATCTGCATATTAAAAATACCACAATTAATGATACGATATCTAATTGTAAATGATCGAAACCATTCAAGCAAAACATAACATAACCTTATCACGCAAAATTAAATCACGATGCTTCTTTGGTTGAGTTGCGCTCTCATCGGTTAGAGGAGTACTGCTTGAATTGATTGTGAAATAGTTACACAAAGTTCGTTTCTCCATTATAGCAAAATCTATAAATAAAGTATTAATTGCTATCAATACAAAGATATAAACATATAAATTAATTATAAGAACTAAACTATCTATATAAACTGAATGTGAAAGTATAAAATTTAAACTCTAAAATACTAAATTAATAAAAAAACAACTGGAAAAAAATTATTTACTCTGTAATGCCGACCCTATTTCCTCTGTTGATCTGATCTTCTGTCCTCCGCCTCTCGCCGCTCGTCTCAATTAATTACTTGTCTCACTATCTCCTAGAGACTCAGACTCAACTCACTCGCTCAGACCTCACTTCGCTCGGTCCGCCCTATCACTCCACGCTCGGACTCTAGTCACTCCCCCCCATTGCCCCCGCTCGGACTCCAGTCGCTCCGCCGTCTCCGCCTCTCCACGACTCTGCTACTCAGACTCAACTCACTCGCTCAGACCTCACTTCGCTCGCTCCGCCCCATCACTCCTCGCTCGAACTCCGGTCACTCCGCCCCATCGCCCCTCGCTCGGTGCTCCTCCGCACCAGCCCACCGACCGATGCTCCTCCGCGGCGCCGTGCTGCTGCCCAGGGTCTCTAGCTGTTGACATTGCTGGCCACCGTGGGCTCTCAGCGGGGTGGGGGAATTGATTGATTTTTGTTGTTTATCATTTGGGCCAGTGACTGTCGATGCCGCCGGCCGCCGTGGGCGCTGGTCGGGGGGGGGGGGTTGTTGCCACCGTCGGGGGAGGTGAGGCTCGAGCCTTACCAAGCCCCCCACTGGCTTCGCCCCTGCCTGCATGGCAACGAGACCGCTGATATGAGCCATGTCGCGGAGCAACATGGCGCCACACTTGTCCGCGATGGCCCTGAGCCTGGCGTAATCCCATTCCCGCGGGTACGCGCTTCCGCCGCAGATGATGAGTTTGGGGCAGAAATCCATTGCCTTCTCCTCCAGCCTATCGTAGTCGACGTACTCGGTGTCGGAGCTGACCTTGTACGACAGGCTCTCGAAGTAGATGGACGTGGCAGAGATCTTCTTGCCCCCCGCCGTGTAGTACCCGTGCGTGAGGTGCCCTCCCGACGGCAAATCGAGCCCATGATCCGCTCGTGGGGCTGGAGCAGCCCGGTGCAGGCTGCGTGGCAACGAGACCACTGATATGAGCCATGTCGCAGAGCAACATGGCGCCACACTTGTCCGCGATGGCCTTGAGCCTGGCGTAATCCCATTCCCGCTGGTACGCGCTCCCGCCGCAGATGATGAGTTTGGGGCGGAAATCCATTGCCTTCTCCTCCAGCCTATCGTAGTCGACGTACCCGGTGTCGGAGCTGACCTTGTACGACAGGCTCTCGAAGTAGATGGACGTGGCGGAGATATTCTTGCCCCCTGCCGTGTAGTACCCGTGCGTGAGGTGACCTCCCGACGGCAAATCGAGCCCCATGATCCGCTCGTGGGGCTGGAGCAGCCCGGTGCAGGCGGCGAAGTTGGCAGGCGAGCCGGAGTAAGGCTGCACGTTGACGCCCCAGGCGGCTGGGTCGAGGTGGAACGCAGCAAGCGCACGGGCGCGGCAGAGCTCCTCGACCTCGTCGATGACCTCGTTGCCGCCGTAGTAGCGGGCCCGCGGCATGCCCTCGAAGTACTTGTTGGTGAGCGGGGACCCCAGCGCCTCCATGACGGCGAGCGAGGTGAAGTTCTCCGAGGCGATGAGCTCAATGCCTGAGCGCTGCCGCCGCTTCTCGCGCTCGATGAGGTCGTACACCTCCGGGTCGGCCTCCTTGAGCGGGGTCAGCCCAGCCACGGCATCCATCGCGGTAGCGGAAGAGGCCACGTCAGTGGAGACGGCGGCGGCAGCGGCGCGGAGGAGCGGGAGGCGGAGAGGGGAGGGGTGGTGCTGCCTGGGGAGCGAGGTGGTGGTGGGAGCACAAAGCGGCGCGCAAGGGTGGCTGTGAGAGGCGGTGCGGGATCATGGCCATGAACGCCAGGTGAATCAAAACTGATAGCACTAGCGGTCCCGATCTTCCGATGAAAGTGGTAGATTTGATTGGGGAAGGAGATAACGTTGACGACCCGACTACAACCATCCAAGGACGTTGATGTGGCCAAGAGTGTGAATACTACATTGATTTGTGCTTCACTCATGCAATCTGAAGTTACAAGGCTTAGTAGCTCTGAATTGCGTAAGGAGAAAGAAGCAATCGGTTATGGGAGAATGAAGAATATCCTAATTCGTGCGGATGCTTATGTGATTCCTCTTTTGCGTAATGCAAATAAGCCAACAATACATGGAATTAGAGGCGTGGATGGTAAAGAAAGAAAACTAGTTTGGGTAAAGAGGAAGACACAAGATCAATCAAGTTCTCGTGATTGCAGTTCTGTTCACAATATTCATTAAGATTGCAACGCCAATTTTGAGGTTTCTAATGCACACCAAATACATATTTGGAAAGCTAATGCAGTCTACTTTCCAAAAAATCAAACGGTGCATGATTTGGAGCTTCCTACACAAAGTTATGACAACTTCATTGATTACTGCACGGGCTGTCCGGAGAGACGCGCGAGACTTGCCAAACATAGAGAGTCCGAGTATTGCAATACAAGTAAGGGTAAATCCGACCATATCATAGCTTTCCAAAAAATGAGAAAGACTCCTTTTCAGGTTTCAAACGGATTTGGAAGCCCCTTGAACAAGGAAAGGAAATCTATAAAGATTTGAATTCAATTCGGATTCGGTTCGGGTCAGACAGGAAGTCCAACATTAAAACGCCCATAACTTTCACAAACGGAGTCCGATTTGGGCGTTCTTGGACTCGTTGGAAAGCTATTTCGAAGCCCCATACAATGGATAAGGTGCCAGCCATGGATCCTCATGGTCACATCGCAAATTAAGAGAGAATCCAAAGGTAGCAGTTTAGGTATTGCCTTTTTAGTTCGTATTGGAGTTTGTTTCGTCCTTAGGCCAGGTTGTGCATGAGTTTTAGTCAAGGCCATGCATTATGCACCAATATAAGGCCAGTGCCTTAGCCCCATTGTAACTGAGGTTATGATTTGAGAAATAGAAACCAGAAAATCACCATGGTTTGGTGGCCATTGTTGGCGTGTTCTTGAGATTTCCATCGAGGAATTGCTCTTGTGTGTTGAATCCAATTGTGGTGTTGGATTCTACTCGCTGAAACTTCGGTTTCTCTACTCTTCGTTCACGTGCTGCGGTGTGCGTGGTAGAAGGCTTATCTTGGAGAGGGCATCCAACAAGGCGTATCGTGAAAGATCAGGGCCAAAGCAACGGGGTTCGGCTAGCTTGCTAGGTGGATCCGCATCATCTTGGTATCGAAGCGTGGTTGATCACGGTATGAGGTTGCTGAATTTTTCTTGATGGCGGGTTTTATGAAGATTGAAGATGGCAAGGCGTGACATAATCATGCCGAGCCAATCGGGGAGGTGCCCCAATATTCGTTGTCTTTGCTGCCCGAGGTGCGACACGGGCTTGAAGCGACACGGACTACTTCTTAAGTTATCACCTGCTTGAAGGCAAGGTTGATGATTTGGGGGCGCGAATTGATGCTTTGACGGAGGTGCTACGCAACCAGCCACCACAATTTCAACATGCTGAACGAGGACCTCAATATTCCGAACGGCGTGCACCATATGAAGACGACGAACACGAGTAGATCTTTGATGGTGCAGCGGGCTTTGCTCCACAACCGCGCCATGCTCGGGACTACCGTGGTGCTGACCGTGGTAGGGACATGCGTGGCAGAGGTGTTGCCCATGGTGGAGGTATGCGTGATGGTGTCGGGTACGCTCAGCGTGTTGCCGTGGATGATGGAATTGGGCGGATAAAAATTTCTATCCCATCATTTAATGGTAAAGCTGAACCGGAGGAGTACTTGGATTGGAAGATGCGTGTCGAACAAATTTTTGACAGCCATCACTATACTGAGGATAAGAAGATTCGGTTGGCGACAATTGAGTTCACCGAATATGCTCTTGTTTGGTGGAACCAATTGTGTCGCGTAGGAGCTCGTCCGGATACTTGGGTACAATTGAAGAATATTTTGAGGCGGCGTTTTGTCCCAGCACACTACACGAGGACCTTGTACAACCGGCTACAACAACTACGTCAAGGTAATTCTAGTGTTGATGAATATTATAAAGAGATGGAGATGTTGATGATCCGTACAGGGACAGAGGAACATGATGAGGCTACTATGGCACGTTTCTTTAATGGGTTGAATGAGGATGTGCAAGATAGGGTGGAGATCGTCCATTACTACAACATTCAAGACTTGGTGCATCAAACCGAACGTGCTGAACAACAACTGAAGCGCAAACAAGCTAAGGGTGGACATGCCAACACTCAAACAAACCCATGGAGGTGTCCATCACAGCAAGGCGATGATGCGAGTTCACACTCAAATGTGGCGGCATCAAGCCATTCAAATGGTGCTCTTTCAAAGGAGGCAAGCAACAGAGGTAAAGAAGCAACTAAAACTGATTCTAATTTGCCTTCTAATGCTTGTACTAGAGAAATTGAGTGTTTCAAGTGCAAGGGAAGAGGTCATATGATGCGTGATTGCCCAAATCAACGAAGAGTGCTTCTCACTAAAGATGGCTATGCTTCAACAAGTTCTAGTAGTAATTCTGAAAACGAAAAATCCGACGATTCCAAGGAGGATGTTGTCTATTGTGATCCAGAATTGAATGGTGTTAATCTTTTAGTCCGAAAGGTGCAAAGTAAAGAAACTGAAACCAAAGGACAGCGGTGGAGTGTTTTCCAAGCGGAGTGCAAGATCAAAGATAAAGCATGCAAGTTGATCATAGATGGAGGAAGTTATACCAATGTGATTAGCAAAGATTTGGTGTATGCTTTAGGGCTGTCCACGTGGAGGCATCCTCAACCACATCATGTGGAGTGGCTACACAACTCCGGAAGACAAAAGATAACTCACATGGTACGTGTTCCATTTGTTGTTGGTGACTATGTTCACAAGGTTGATTGCGACGTAGTTCCAATGGATGCATGTGGGTTATTGTTGGGAAGACCATGGCAATATGATCGCAATGCTACACATGAGGGCCGGTCTAACACATACACTTTTGTACATGGGGGAAAGAAGCATGTGTTGAAACCAAAATTGGAGAGTGCTATTCATGTTGATGAAGAAATTACAGCCAAGAAGAAGCAAGCTCCCAAGATTACCCCAAAGCCAAGGACGGCTTTGCTTCAAGGAGGGGAGGATGACGTGGCACCAATAGCACTACAACTTTGGTTAGTGCTTGTAGTTCTGTGCGCAATGTTCAAGAAGCTTTGAATACCAATTCTGAGATTTCTAATTTGCACAAAGGATATATTTAGAAAGCTAATGAAGTCTATTTTCCAACGAATCAAACGACACTTGATTTGGAGCTTCCTACACAATGTTATGGCAATTTCATTGGATGCTGCACGAGCTGTCCGGAGAGACGCGCGAGACTTGCCAAACATAAAGAGTTCGAGTAATGCAATGCATGTAAGGGTAAAATCCGACCACACCATGGCTTTCTAAAGGTTGAGAAGGACTCTTTTTCAGGTTTCAAATGGATTTGGAAGCCCCTTGAACAAGAAAACAAAACATATAAAGATTTGAAACCGATTCGGACTCGGATTGGGACAGCTGGCAAGACCGATACTAAAATGTCCATAACTTTCACAAATGGAGTCCGATTTGGGCGTTCTTGGACTCGTTGGAAAGCTATTTCGAAGCCCCACACAATGGATAAGGTGCCATCTACGAAATCCTTATAGTCAGATCGCAAATTAAGAGAGAATTCAGAGGTAATAGTTTAGGTATTTCCTTTTTAGTTCGTATTGGAGTTTGTTTCGGCCTTAGGCCAAGTTGTGCGTGAGTTTTAGTCAAGGCCGTGCATTGTGCACCAATATAAGGCCAGGGCCTTAGCCCCATTGTAACTGAGGTTGTGATTTGAGAAATAGAAAGCACAAAATCACCATGGTTTGGTGGCGTGTTCTTGAGATTTCCATCGAGGAATTGCTCTTGGTGTGTTGAATCCAATTGTGCTCGCTGAAACTTCGGTTTCTCTACCCTTCGTTCACGTGCTGCGGTGTGCGTGGGAGAAGGCTTATCTTGGAGAGGGCATCCAACAAGGCGTATCGTGAAAGATCAGGGCCAAAGCAACGGGGTTCGGCTAGCTTGCTAGGTGGATCCGTATCAAGAAGGAACCTCGCCGAACGTACCGAGAAAGATCGGGCCATCCCTACGCATCAACTAATCCTTAGTTGGTCCGTATCAGACGTTGTGCCTTAACGATCGATACACCAACTACAGAGGTTGTTCGTGACCTTGTCGGAGCACAATCAACCTAACCACAAGGGTACTTGTTCCTGCAAGCATTCAAAGAACAGGCAAGAACAAGATTAACAGCAATACAATTGCGAATAAAAGATGTAGGTTTCAATCCGAAACAGAAAAACGGAGGGGTTCCGAAGATAAGTATTCGAACGGTCTTGCCGACACGTGGAAATACAAGGCAAAGTAGCAAAAGTTAACTTAGTCTATCAAAATCCAAACCCTAGAAGAGGGTGCGGCTGTCTATTTAAGAGACACAGGAGGTGGAGGGTCGGCCAAAACACTTGGAAGCCGAACAAGACTTGATTACAAGGCCCAAGGCCCAATTTGACTCGGACTGGAAAAGTGACATGACTTGTTTGGTAGTTTCTGATCGGCTCGAATGGAGTTTGGAGGTGAGACTAGATGTATCTGAAAGTAGACTCCAAGAGCTTTCCAGTGAGTACTCACGGGCCCTGAGAAACCTTTTGGATCAAAAGTTATGAC
The DNA here is from genome assembly GCA_017311315.1 of Dendrocalamus latiflorus. Classification (NCBI taxonomy): domain Eukaryota; kingdom Viridiplantae; phylum Streptophyta; class Magnoliopsida; order Poales; family Poaceae; genus Dendrocalamus; species Dendrocalamus latiflorus. The sequence goes on along the minus strand of CM029649.1, from coordinate 12,494,441 downwards.
CGTTTGAAGTAGACGTTGTTACGAAGGCCGAATCTGAGTCGAACTCGCGAACAGGACTTGGATTGCGCTTGACGGTTCCACTTCTACACTTGAGCTCGCGTGGTTCTTCCCCATGGTTCCTAAGGACGATTAAATCATCACAAGAATTTAGTAGTATTCCATTCTTTGAAATATTTGTATATAAACTTAGGAACGCATTCACCTGATGGTTAAGTTGACGTGCTCGCGCTCGAGTCATTGATTCTTATATCATAGTTTCAGTTTGTTGAGCTTGTTTTGGAGTTGGCACGGTTGTATCCATGGAATGGATGTCCTCATCATCCCCCCTTCTTGCATTTGAGTCGTCCGCGACTCAAGCTCATCTTCTTCGCCCAAGTATGGCTTCAAATATGTAATATTAAAGGTGGGACTAACCCCAAAATCTGCAGGTAACTCAAGCTTATATGCATTATTGATACGGGGTCGCCCGATCTTCTCGACGTAGGATGGATACTCATGGGAGTCTTCATGAATCGTAATGATCATCCAATGCCATTGCAAGGGATGAACACTCTTTAATCCGCCAAAACACACTCATGTTGATTTCGCCAACCACCAAGTGAAGATCTATCGTGCACCCAATTACCAGCGGAAAGGCTGAATGATCTTGATTGAAAAAGACACTCCTACTTAGAAATTTCGGCAGCAATGCTAAACTCGAAAACTTTAGTAGATTGATTTTTTCTCAAACATGGTTTGCCCCAAACAAAAGGGATACAAGGGGGTTTTATAGTGCTTCCCTGACCTCACGCAAGGAAAGCCTTGGCCGAATCAATCTCTAATTCGGTCAAGTTTCCTAATCTAATTCCTAAAATTTAGCAAGTCTGTTTTCTTCAATTTCGGGCTAAGCCCCTATCCTATTACAAGACCGAGATTGAGGTGGATTCGGTCGGCTTTTGGGGCCACATCTTGTGCACACCATGAGATTTGTAATCACGTGGCCTTCCATTGATTTGATGGCTGCTTGGTTGAGACTTTCTTGGACGCATATATCTTAATTCCTTGCTCGCATGGACTCTCATCCTCTTGACTCGTGGCTGGTTGGACCTTCTCCACTTGATCTTCCGTTGCTTCTTTAAAAGGACCATCACCACGGGGCATCAATTTTGATTTACGCTTCTCCGAAAAGCATTCTTTGCGAAAGTGTGCCCATACTAAGTCACCTGGTTCAAATAGCATTTTCTTTCTAGTCTTGTTAGCTTTAGAAGCATAAGCACGTACCTTCTTTTCAATTACCTCTTTAGTCTTTTCATGGAGCTTTTCCACAAAATCAGCACGCTTAGAAGCCTCCATATTTGTACGTTCTTGTAATGGAAGTGGCATCAAATCAAGTGGCGTGATCGGTTTGAAACCATACACCACCTCAAATGGACACAGTTGAGTAGTAGAATGCACCGCCCGATTATATGCAAATTCAACATGCGGTAGGCAATCTTTCCACTCTTTTAAATTCTTTTTTATCATTTTCCGCAGCAGCATTGAGAGTGTACGGTTCACCACCTCTGTTTGTCCATCGGTTTGTGGGTGAGAAGTGGTCGAAAAGAGCAACTTTGTCCCAAGTTTGGCCCACAAAGTCTTCCAAAAGTAGCTCAGAAATTTGACGTCTCGATCGGATACAATGGTTCTTGGCATGCCATGTAGTCTCACAATTTCCCTGAAAAACAAGTCAGCTACATGCGACGCGTCGTCGCTCTTATGACAAGGAATAAAATGAGCCATTTTAGAAAACCTATCCACAACTACAAACACAGAATCCCTCCCCCTCTTAGTTCTAGGCAATCCTAAAACAAAATCCATACTAATATCTTCCCAAGTAGCGCTAGGAACTGGAAGTGGAGTATACAAACCATGTGGACTAAGCTTTGACTTCGCTTTATGGCACGTGATGCATCGTTGAACAAACCTCTCGACATCTCGCCTCATCTTAGGCCAATAGAAATGATCGGCCAACATCATGTACGTCTTCTCTCTTCCAAAGTCAATCCTCCTGCATGAGACTCCTGCAATAGTAGCAAATGCACAGAAGAATCTGGAACGTATAGTTTGTTCATGCGAAAGAGAAAACCATCATGAATATGAAACTTATCCCACCCTTTCCCATCTTTGCAATTAGAATATGCTGAAAAGTCATGATCTGAAGCATATAAATTTTTCAAACTTTCTAGCCCTGGAATCTTAACTTCCAATTGAGTGAAAAGCACATGTTTTCTAGACAATGCATCAACTACCACATTTTTCTTGCCTTTCTTGTATTTAACAACGTATGGAAAAGTCTCAATGAATTCGACCCACTTAGCATGTCTACGGTTTAGTTTAGCTTGACCTTTCAAATATTTCAAAGCTTCATGATCAGAATGAATGACAAATTCTTTAGGCCAAAGATAATGTTGCCAAGTCTCTAATGCGCGCACAAGAGCATATAATTCTGTCATAAACAGGATAATTCAATTGTGCACCATGAAGTTTCTCACTAAAATATGCAACAGATTTTCTTTCTTGCATCAAAACACCACCAATACCTATTCCACTAGCATCACATTCAATCTCAAAAGTTTTAGTGAAATCAGGTAAAACAAGCAATGGTGCTTCAGTCAAACATTTCTTCAATTCAGCAAAAGCTTTGTCTTGTTTCTCTCCACTCAAAAGTGACTCTTTTTTTTGTTAATTCATTTAATGGTGCAGCAATGGTACTGAAATCTTTCACAAAGCGACGATAAAAACTAGCAAGGCCATGGAAGCTACGAATTTGACTAACATTCACAGGAGTAGGCCAATTGCGAATAGCTTCAATTTTAGATTCATCAACTTCAATTCCATGAGCTGAAACAACATATCTTAAGAACACCACTTTGTTTGTGCAAAAGGTACACTTCTCAAGATTAGCATATAATTTTTTAGTTCTTAGCACTTCTAGCACTTGTCTAATGTGTTCAACATGTTCTTCAAATGAGCGGCTATATATTAGAATGTCATCAAAATAGACTACCACAAATTTTCCAATAAAGTATCTCAAAACATGGTTCATTAATCGCAGAATGTACTAGGAGCATTAGATAAACCAAAAGGCATCACTAACCATTCATACAATCCAAATTTTGTTTTAAAAGCTGTCTTCCACTCATCACCATGTTTCATCTAATTTGATGATATCCGCTACGCAAATCAATCTTAGAAAAGATAGTAGAGCCACTCAATTCATCAAGTATATCATCTAACCTAGGAATAGGATGACGATAACGAATGGTGATATTGTTGATAGCCCTATAGTCTACGTACATTCTACATGTACCATTTTTCTTAGGAACAAGAATGACAGGAACAACACAAGGACTAAGACTTTCGCGTACGTACCCTTTTTCCATGAGCGCTTGTACTTGCCGCTGAATTTCTTTTGTCTCCTCCGGGTTTGTGCGGTACGGCAGCCGGTTTAGAAGTGGAGCTCCAGGTACCAAGTCAATTTGATGTTCGATGCCACGAATGGGTGGTAGACCAGCGGGTACCTCCTCCAAAAAAATATCCTCATAATCCTGTAACACTTGAGAAACCATTCTACGAAGAGAGTTAAGTCATTAGTAGAAAGCAAGACATCTTTATACAGCAATACCAAATGCTCCAAGTGGAATCATCTCTCATCGCTCTCAATCAGTTTTGGTGGCTATCATGACTAGCTTTGTCTCTCCCTCATCCTTTCTTTTTTCACTCAATTTTAGCTTGTGGCTCTCTCTCACCTTTTGTGGAATCACATTCTTTTGCTCCTTCCCTTTCTCACTCTCTACTTTTACCTCAACTTTTTGCATGTTATCATGTATGATTTGAGAAGGAGTTAATGACAGTAGCGTTATTTCCTTATTGTTCCACATGAATTTGTACTGATTAGGTCTTCCATCATGAATAACAGAACGATCATATTGCCATGGCCTACCTAGTAACAAGTGACATACTTGCATGGAAACAACATCACATTCTACAGTATCACGATAAGAACCAATCTGAAAGCTAACATCAACAGTGTAGCCAACATTCATGGAACCATTATTATTCAACCACTGAATTTGATATGGATGTGGGTGTTTCTTGTATTTCAATCCTAGTTTAGTGCAAAGTTCTTTGCTAGCTAGGTTATGACAACTACCTCCATCAATAATAACTTTGCAACACTTACCATCTTTGCTAGCGCTGTTCATGGTTGGTTTGGCTTGAACGCTCAACACCGAAGGGGTGCACACAAGGATAGGACCAGACTCAGGGTCACAATACCATCCCTATGTGTTTCTTCTTCTCTTTCTTTCCCATGGCCATCCTCAAACGCCTCAAAATCAGCAAGGTGCTCTTCATCTTCCTCACTAGCAGAGTCATATTCTCCATTGTCAGTTATCAACATTACCTTGCTATTTGGGCAATCATTTTACATATGTCCGCGACCAAGACACTTGAAGCATTGGATGGAGCTACTCTTGGCCATAGAACGAACAGAAGATGATGAAGATGGGACTGGTCCTCTCTTTGGAAAGGAAGGAGTGGCGTTCTTGGCACTCGGGGCAGCACGTGCACTAGGAGTAAAACTTTCACTAGATTGGTTAGTTTTAAACGAATTGAAACGAGATGTGGTTTTACCTCCTGTAGGTGCTGTACGGGGAGTGTAGGAAGATGATTTTGACAGCCTCATGTCCTGTTGTACTTGCCTCTCAACCTTAGTGGATGCACCAACTCCACCATGTTGTTGTAGGGTTGAAATTCGACAATTTGCTTGATGGAAGGTTGCAAACCAGCAAGGAAACGGGCCATAGTTTGCTCTTCCTGTTCATAAACATTAGATCTTATCATAGCCATTTCCATCTCTTTGTTACTTCTCCTCAATCGTGAAACTCCCTTGCTTCAAATTCTGTAATTTATTAAAAAGATCACGTTTGTAATGTTTAGACACAAACCTTGCCCTCATATGGTACTTCATCTCTTCCCATGTAGTGATGGGTGGCTCATTGTTCTCCATCCTTTGGTTTTGCACTTGTTCCCACCAAACCAAGGCATAATCATTGAATTCTAGTCCCGCCATATGGATTTTCTTTTCTTCAGAATAGTTGTGGAAGCGGAACACCTTGTCCACCTTGAGTTCCCAAGTGAGGTATTCTTCGGGCTCATGTGTACCTGAAAACGAAGGCATTGTAAATATGAGCTTACCAAATTTCTCCTCGTGTGGTCGTTCTTCGCCATAACGATTACGGCGGTGGTAGCCATCGTTGTAGTGCAGAAAGTCATCATCGTCAACGTGAAGTGCTCCCTCACCACAGCCTCCATGTCCATGGCCCCTCCCCGGACCATGGAAGCCGCCCCCTGCACCTCTCCCAGGCGGGGGTGGACGGATGACGTTTGCCACCACGCGGTCTCGCCGTTGCTGTGCATCTTGGCCACCTCGAGCAACGCCTGCTTCCTCATCTCGCGGAGGTGTGCCACCCACACGATGAACACTGCCATCCTCTTGTTGTGGTCGAAGTGCGCTCACCACATGTTCACAATGTTGGTACGTAGGACATTCATTTGTTGATTCATCTCAATGCGCATGTCTTGTGTGGAGTTGTTGATCTCTGCCTTGAGTTGCTCCTCCAAGGCAGAAGTAGTAGCGGCGAACTAATTGCGCAAAGTTCCTCTCAAAGCTTGGAATTGAAAACATGTCACCAGGGAATTCAAACCTTGCTCCTCTCCCATGTTGTCGTCTCCACCAGACATGGTTAGTAGCACAAAGAAAACACAAAAATCACAAATATATGGGTAATATGTGGAGTTCACTCAATCTCACTTTTCCTCTCCCAAGTAAAGTTCTTACCTTTCCGAAGTGAAATGAGGCTAAAAGAAACTTACACTTGGTGGTGGCTATAATAACAAGTGATGATCAAGCGGATTTAAAAGTGACTCACAATTGCACGGCAAAGGATATTTTGTGGAGCTTGGTTAGAAAGTATTTATCTTACACGATCTGAATTTCACGATGTTGTAAAATTAAGTAATAATCCAAGCTAGAAAATATTGCATATGTGCTAATCCAATATATATAAGTGAAGTGTATGAACGCACACGCAAAGATCAATGTGACTCAATGCAACAAAGGAATGAGCTAGATGAAAACAATCAGGAACAAATAGCTCGTTTGCATCAAGTACTAGGAGAGACGCTAGCCAATTGCAATAACAAGAATAGAGGGCACAGGATTGCTCAAGAATTTGTCACTCAAACTGAAAATATGCAACAAAGGAATGTGTACCTGAAAACGAAGACATTGTAAATATGAGCTTACCAAATTTCTCCTCGTGTGGTCGTTCTTCGCCATAACGATTACGGCGGTGGTAGCCATCGTTGTAGTGCAGAAAGTCATCATCGTCAACGTGAAGTGCTCCCTCACCACAGCCTCCATGTCCATGGCCCCTCCCCGGACCATGGAAGCGTGATGAGGCGATGGGGTCCCGATCTTCCGATAGGATGATAACTATCGATTTTGGTGGAGATGACTCTTGCGATCCGACTACAACCGTACGAGACGTCACTTGCGCCTTAGCAATCGCTGAACCACACCCAAGTCGTTATCAACCGTGCCAAGAACGCGGTTGACCTGACCACGAAGGTCTATTCCTGCATGCAATCGAAGAACAAGCAAGAACAAGGATAGTGAGCAACCTGAATTTGCTAGATATAAAAGTCGCACAAGGATAGTTGAGGTTCTGTAACACGAATCTGTTGGTCTAGCCGACACAAGAGAACGTGGAGTTTGCACAAGGGGCTAAACTGATCTAAACAAAACCTCAGTCATAGAAACGGAGGCGGCGGCTCCTATATAGTGAAAACAACCAGGGGAGGCGTCCCAAAGGGTACACCCTAGGGTTACAAGGCCCATGGGCCCAAGTGGAGGTGGCGCAGCACCCTTTTGACTCGGACTCAGAAACCTACGTGAATTGTTTTGATGATTCCGGCCGGCTCGGATGGAATTTGAAGATGAGGTTGGATCCATTGGAAAGTAGACTTGATAAGCTTTCCAGGAAGTACAAGAACGTCCCAAACGGAGTCCGTATGAGGAAGTTATGTCCGTTTAAACTTGCACCATTGCAGCAGTCCGAATCCGATTCCAGTACGTGACCAACGTGGACTCTTTTGACGATTGCGGCCGGCTTGGATAGAATTTGAAGATGAGGTTAGATCCGTTGGAAAGTAAACTTCATAAGCTTTCCATGAAGTACACGAACGTCCCAAACGGAGTCCGTATGAGGAAGTTATGCCCGTTTGAACTTGGTACCATCGCAGCAGTCCGAGTCTGATTCCAAAACGTGTCCAACTCGAATTCGTGCTTGACTTGGTCCCAAAGTGACGTGGTGACCTCCATTATTCCTTCCATGCATGTCCAGGACTCCATGTCCCTTTCCTTCATCCTTTCCCAAGTTCCTAAGCACAATTAAATCACTTGCATTAGGTAGCGGTCTATTCTTAGTAACATATGAAGGCTGAAGAAACGAATTCACCTTTAGTTCAATCTTGATATTGGGCGCTATTGTCGTATGTGTTTGTGGCGTGGTCACATCATCCTCCCCTTCTTGATAGAAAAACCGTCCTCGGTTTTAGCATATGTGTAGCCTCACGTATTGCATGATCTTCATCATAAATGTCGGTACATAATAACAAACGCAACAAACTCTCATTATGTAATATCATAAGTTCTTTGTCAAACAAAGTGAAGCCTCTTTGAAACGAGCTCACCTTATAATTTAAGCGATGCGTAGGAACTCTTGTAATTAGGACAACAAGCATAGCAAATATGGTTGTATCCATAGGGGTCATGTCCTCATCATCCTCCCCTTCTTGAAAACAAAGCCGTCCTCGGCTTTTGATAAACTGAAAGTATGGTAACAAAGAAGCCAAGGTGTATGCATGGTATATGTATATGTCATCCGTTTTAACGGTTCTTCGTTGTTGCACCATTAATGCTATAACACAGCAGCAATCATAAAAGCTCATTGTATTATTAACCCAAAAGTAATCATATATGTCAATGACCAAATTAAAATTTCTCACACAGCAATTATTGCAACTAGATTTGCAAATGTAAGTGAAGCATTTATGCAATTGAAATATCTGAAGTTGTAAACTTGAAGTGGTGGCACATATGGGCAAAGCTACAACTTTTGGAATTAAACATAGTTCATCCATATAATCATATCCCAATGGAGCAATAGCAAATTTATCCAGCAAGGGTGAAGAGATTTGTGTGTTCTTCCATAATTCATCATCTTTATTCAGATTGTCCATACTAGATGATGCAAAAAGAGATGAACACATAGACATTGGATGCATACTAAATTTTACTCCCCTCTCATATTGAACAAGATTCAACACACAAGAATTGTTGTCTAAAACAGCAAGCTTCAATTCATCCATGTGATCACAAGTTATGCATATTCGATATACAAAAAATTGATTGTCTACACCATAATCTCCAATCAAAATAAACTTATACCCAGGGGTGTAGGCACTAAACAAGAATTTCGAACATGCAAGTTCAGAAACTTTCTCCATAGCACAATCCAAACTAACGGCCTCATTAAGCATGATATAGCACAATGCATCAGCAGGAGATATTCTATCAAATACTTCCTTATGTGTAATTAATTCGACATGTGCAAAATTATGAGCATTTAGATCAGCACATGGTTCGTTCAAGTCAACACAAGGAATATCAAAAAATTGCACTACAGCAGGTATATACTCACAAGGTTGATCTATGTCTTGTTGTAGCACCAAATCAGTACCTTTGTCATTATCGTCCTCATCAGATACTGTAGGTACCTCAAACTTCTCCTCTAATGGCATAAGATGCACCAGATCATCCTTCACCTCTTCAAGTATCTCGGTGGTATCTGTAGATGGAGTGGGAACCAAAACAATATCAACATTTTCAATTACCTCAGGTTCCACCTCGCTTGTGACCGTGGGTGCTGGAGGTACAAAACGATGTCGCAATTTCTTTTTCATCTCCTCCCATGTGTATATATAGTGGAACTCGAGATTCGACCACCAATGTTGAACATCACCAATCAACGCCGTCCTTGCCATGCTCATCTTCTCATAAGGATCAAGATCTTGTCTTTCAAAGTAGCTATCCATCATAGTAACCCACAAGAAGTAGTCCGACGACGTACTCTCAGCGGTGAGTGGCAAGATATATACTGGTAATTGTTTCCCTTCAAGTTCAAATCTGCCCGCGATGACATCATAATCCACCAATTTTCTCAAGCCTGTCATTGTTAGTAGAAAACAAGGAAACAAATCACAAATAAATATTCCTATCAACTACTAGGATATGGAGGCTCAAATCAAGTCACACATCTCTCAAACTCTTACCAAATTCTTACAAGTTCTTACCAAAGCAAACAGGGGGTGCAACCGGTGGCTGGTTCGTGATAAATCTAACTCAAGTGATGAGTAAAGCGATTGCAAGGTTCAGCGAGACCTGTTCGGTTAGTAGAAAAGTGGAGCTTGGATAGGCTATGTATTTTGTAGCAAAGGAAAACAATCAATTAATTTCAGAAATTGCACAGAATTGAATTATAGTTCGTATCTAGCACTTAGCCTATGTTGCTGATCAACCAAGGATGGAAGAAGGCTAAAATATGTGTATGGTAATGTATAGGAGTGGTAAATGCAAGATAATTCAATTGAATACAATCTGGAATTGAAGAGCACAAGGATTGACCCAAAACTTGAAATCTGGAGATTTCTGTCCACTGGACAGCACGTCGGTATTTCGGCCGTAACGTTTTGTCAGTTGCCTGTTTTTCAATGTTTCTTTTTTTCTCAGTTTGCTGACGGCTTTTACTACCACTTTTGTTTTGGGGCCAAGTTCTAGAAACCGACGGACAAATTCGCACAAAATTCACAAGCGCAGACTGTTACAGATTCAGTCCGGAAATTTGGGTCAACTTGCACCGCAGATATCTTTTAACCGCCTTAATGGCATGAAGCAAAATTTTAGGGGCAGTTATATAAGGAAGTTATGGATCTAGTGGCGGTGGTCTCACTCAAAAAAAATATCGGAAACAAAAGATATGGCGTTTTTGGTGGCGGCTGCACAAGAGAGAGTCTTCTGGCCGAAATTGGAAATTAGGGTTTGATGTGTTTTTTTATGGTTTTGGACGTGGGGTTTTTTTTTGGGAGTTTTATGGAACCAAATATATGACCAGCAACAAGACAATGCTAAGACGAACACAAACTCAATTTAGCAAACCAAAACTAATAGATTGAAAGGCGCAACGGGGTTTGGAAACGGGAATTAACTCTTTTTGTGGGGCAATTTTTTTCTGGACTATAGGAAATAAAAAACCAATCTACTAACTAGGGATACAAGAAATTCCTACCGGTCAACTGAAGCTCTGATACCAACTGATGAGGCGATGGGGTCCCGATCTTCCGATAGGATGATAACTATCGATTTTGGTGGAGATGACTCTTGCGATCCGACTACAACCGTACGAGACGTCACTTGCGCCTTAGCAATCGCTGAACCACACCCAAGTCGTTATCAACCGTGCCAAGAACGCGGTTGACCTGACCACGAAGCTCTATTCCTGCATGCAATCGAAGAACAAGCAAGAACAAGGATAGTGAGCAACCTGAATTTGCTAGATATAAAAGTCGCACAAGGATAGTTGAGGTTCTGTAACACGAATCTGTTGGTCTAGCCGACACAAGAGAACGTGGAGTTTGCACAAGGGGCTAAACTGATCTAAACAAAACCTCAGTCATAGAAACGGAGGCGGCGGCTCCTATATAGTGAAAACAACCAGGGGAGGCGTCCCAAAGGGTACACCCTAGGGTTACAAGGCCCATGGGCCCAAGTGGAGGTGGCGCAGCACCCTTTTGACTCAGACTCAGAAACCTACGTGAATTGTTTTGATGATTCCGGCCGGCTCGGATGGAATTTGAAGATGAGGTTGGATCCATTGGAAAGTAGACTTGATAAGCTTTCCAGGAAGTACAAGAACGTCCCAAACGGAGTCCGTATGAGGAAGTTATGTCCGTTTAAACTTGCACCATTGCAGCAGTCCGAATCCGATTCCAGTACGTGACCAACGTGGACTCTTTTGACGATTGCGGCCGGCTTGGATAGAATTTGAAGATGAGGTTGGATCCGTTGGAAAGTAGAGTTCATAATCTTTCCATGAAGTACAAGAACGTCCCAAACGGAGTCCGTATGAGGAAGTTATGCCCGTTTAACTTGGTACCATCGCAGCAGTCCGAGTCTGATTCCAAAACGTGTCCAACTCGAATTCGTGCTTGACTTGGTCCCAAAGTGACGTGGTGACCTCCATTATTCCTTCCATGCATGTCCAGGACTCCATGTCCCTTTTCTTCATCCTTTCCCAAGTTCCTAAGCACAATTAAATCACTTGCATTAGGTAGCGGTCTATTCTTAGTAACATATGAAGGCTGAAGAAACGAATTCACCTTTAGTTCAATCTTGATATTGGGCGCTATTGTCGTATGTGTTTGTGGCGTGGTCACATCAAAGCGCCCTGCACCTCTCCCAGGCGGGGGTGGACGGATGACGTTTGCCACCACGCGGTCTCGCCGTTGCTGTGCATCTTGGCCACCTCGAGCAACGCCTGCTTCCTCATCTCGCGGAGGTGTGCCACCCACACGATGAACACTGCCATCCTCTTGTTGTGGTCGAAGTGCGCTCACCACATGTTCACAATGTTGGTACGTAGGACATTCATTTGTTGATTCATCTCAATGCGCATGTCTTGTGTGGAGTTGTTGATCTCTGCCTTGAGTTGCTCCTCCAAGGCAGAAGTAGTAGCGGCGAACTAATTGCGCAAAGTTCCTCTCAAAGCTTGGAATTGAAAACATGTCACCAGGGAATTCAAACCTTGCTCCTCTCCCATGTTGTCGTCTCCACCAGACATGGTTAGTAGCACAAAGAAAACACAAAAATCACAAATATATGGGTAATATGTGGAGTTCACTCAATCTCACTTTTCCTCTCCCAAGTAAAGTTCTTACCTTTCCGAAGTGAAATGAGGCTAAAAGAAACTTACACTTGGTGGTGGCTATAATAACAAGTGATGATCAAGCGGATTTAAAAGTGACTCACAATTGCACGGCAAAGGATATTTTGTGGAGCTTGGTTAGAAAGTATTTATCTTACACGATCTGAATTTCACGATGTTGTAAAATTAAGTAATAATCCAAGCTAGAAAATATTGCATATGTGCTAATCCAATATATATAAGTGAAGTGTATGAACGCACACGCAAAGATCAATGTGACTCAATGCAACAAAGGAATGAGCTAGATGAAAACAATCAGGAACAAATAGCTCGTTTGCATCAAGTACTAGGAGAGACGCTAGCCAATTGCAATAACAAGAATAGAGGGCACAGGATTGCTCAAGAATTTTAGTCACTCAAACTGAAAATATGAACTAGAACCACTCACCCAAATCAGCCTCCTCACCTTTTTTTCGCTCTTTTTTTTTTGCTCGCCTCTTTTTTTGCTACCTTGCCAATCACCCAAATACGTTCAACTCACTATTCTGAGTCTATTGAGATATATGGGTCACAAACTTTTTTTGGGAAGGTAGGGGTATAAAGGTAATTAAAAGATACTCTCTCTCTAAACTTTGAAATTTTTTTTGATCGGCCTAGCGGGTGATGCACAAGCCCAATGTTTCAGCTTTAAGTATTCAGGAGCAGCCCTCAATGCAATATCAATGACTAGTCTCAAGTATTCAAAAGATATAAGTGAAGCTCGTATGTATGGTGTTCGGGAAACCAACATGTACACTAACTCCTCTCTGGGTTTTCGGATAGCACCTCCCTAGGGTTGGTTTCGGATGGCAACTTCCAAACGGATTCGGAAGTGGACAGCTAGCCAAAACCGACTTGGACTCTAGGGGTGTACTCGGATTGATCTAGGAGGAGTTTTAGACACGGTCTCAACTTCAAGAGTAAATTGAATCTACTTTTTTTTTGTTTTATGGGAACACAAGATCAAGTTACGCGAAGGAACACAAAGATCAGCACGTAAACAAAATTTCTAATGGATCAAGACTTAATAAAATTCACGAAAAATAGCAAATGTGAACTAGGGTTTGGATTTTTTTTGTGTGTTTTCGGTTTATGGACTATAGGACAGAAAGTAATAAACTGAAATTTAAATGGATAAGATCTTGCCGAGTAAACCATGCTCTGATACCAAGATGATACGGGGTCGCCCGATCTTCTCGACGTAGGATGGATACTCACAGGAGTCTTGATGAATCGTAATGATCCTCCAATGCCATTGCAAAGGACGAACACTCTTTAATCCGCAAAAACACTGATAGGACTAGGGGTCCCGATCTTTCGATGAGAGTGGTAGATTCGATTGGGGAAGGAGATGACGTTGACGACCCGACTACAACCATCCAAGGACGTTGCGCCTTAGCGATCGATACACCAACTCCAGAGATTGTTCGTGACTTTGTCGGCGCACGATCAACCTAACCACGAGGGTTCTTGTTCCTGCAAGCAATCGAAGAACAAGCAAGAACAAGATGAACAGCAACTCAATTGCAAATAACGATGTAAGATTCAATCGGAAACAGAAAACGGTGGGGTTCTGAAGACAAGTATTCGGGCGGTCTAGCCGACACGCGCGAGTACAAGGCAAAGCAGCAAAAGCTAACTTAGTCTAAACAAAACCCAAACCCTAGAAGAGGGTGCGGCTGCCTATTTAAGGGTCACGGAAGGTGGAGGGTCGGCCAAAACACAAGGAAGCCGAATAGGACTCGAATTACAAGGCCCAAGGCCCACTTTGACTCGGACTAGAAAAGCGACATGACTTGTTTTGCAGTTTCTGGTTGACTCGGATGGAATTTGGAGGTGAGGCCGGATCCAACTGAAAGTAGACTTCAAGAGATTTCCAACGAGTACTCACGGGCCCCGAGAAACCTTCTGGATCAAAAGTTACGGCCGTTTGAAGTAGGCACTGTCAACAAGGCCGAATCCGAGTCAAACTCGTGAACAGGACTTGGTTTGCGCTTGACGGTTCCACTTCTATACTTGAGCTCATGTGGTTCTTCCCCATGGTTCCTAAAGACAATTAAATCATCGCAAGAATTAAGTAGTATTCCATTCTTTGAAACATTTGTATGCAAACTTAGGAACGCATTCACCTGATGGTTAAGTTGACGTGCTCGCGCTCTAGTCATTGGTCCTTGTATCATAGTTTCAGTTTGATATGGAGTCGGCATGGTTGTATGCATGGAAAGGATGTCCTTATCATCCTCCCCTTCTTGCATTTGAGTTGTGCTCATCTTCTTCTCCCAAGTATGGCTTCAAATCTGCAATGTTAAAGGTGGGACTAACCCCAAAATCTGCAGGCAACTCAAGTTTATATGCATTGTCATTAATCTTTTCCAACACTTTGAAAGGACCATCAGCTCTAGGCATCAACTTAGACCTCCTCAATTCAGGAAATCTTTCTTTTCTCAAATGCAACCAAACTAAATCACCCGGTTGAAAAGTTAAATGCCTCCTTCATTTACTACCAGCAAGTTTATATTTAGCACTCATGCGTTCAATATTTTCTTTGGTTGTCTCATGCAATTTCAACATCAAGTCAGCACGCTGTTTAGCATCGAAATTTAACTTCTCCGAAGATGGAAGTGGTAGCAAATCAATAGGAGCACGAGGCACAAAGCCATAGACAATCTCAAAAGGGCACAACTTTGTAGTAGAATGCAGCGAACGATTATAAGCAAATTCAATATGAGGTAAGCATTCTTCCCACATTTTAATGTTCTTTTTCAAAACAGCCCTAAGCATGGTAGATAAAGTTCTATTCACAACTTCAGTTTGCCCATCAGTTTGGGGATGACACGTAGTCGAAAATAACAGCTTAGTCCCCAATTTAGCCCATAAAGTTCTCCAAAAATGGCTAAGGAATTTAGTGTCACAATCGGAAACTATTGTATTTGGCACACCATGCAAACGAACAACTTCACGAAAGAACAAATCAGCAATATTGGTAGCATCATCACTTTTATGACATGGTATGAAGTGTGCCATCTTAGAAAATCTATCCACAACAACAAATATGTTATCCCTCCCCTTCTTTGTCCTAGGCAGTCCTAAAACAAAGTCCATAGAAATATCTTCCCAAGGCACACTAGGAACAGGTAGAGGCATATACAAACCGTGAGGATTAAGTCGTGATTTAGCCTTTTGACACGTAGTGCAGCGAGCAACAAAACGTTCCACATCACGTCTCATCTTTGGCCAAAAGAAATGACTAGCAAGTATATCTTCCGTCTTCTTCGCTCCAAAATGCCCCATCAGCCCACCTCCATGCGCTTCCTGTAACAACAACAAACGAACGGAGCTAGCTGGAATGCATAGTTTGTTAGCTCTAAACACAAATCCATCATTTAGAACAAATTTATTCCACGTTTTTCCCTCTTGGCAATTCAGCAACACGTCTTTAAAATCATCATCATGAACATAATGCTCCTTAATTGTTTCCAATCCAAAAATTTTGAAGTCAAGTTGTGAGAGCAAGGTATATCTCCTAGACAATGCATCAGCAATAACATTCTCCTTTCCCTTTTTGTGTTTTATGACATAAGGAAAAGACTCTACGAATTCAACCCACTTTGCATGCCTACGGTTCAATTTTGCTTGACTTCTAATATGCTTTAATGACCCATGATCAGAATGAATGACAAATTCTTTGGGCCATAAATAATGTTGCCATGTCTCTAAAGTTCGAACTAGAGCATATAATTCCTTATCATAAGTAGAATAGTTCAAACTAGGCCCACTCAATTTTTCACTAAAGTATGCCACAGGTTTACCTTCTTGCAACAGCACACCACCCAATCCAATTCCACTAGCATCACATTCTACCTCAAAAGTCTTACTAAAATCTGGAAGTTGGAGTAATGGTGCATGTGTTAACTTATCTTTCAATGTGTTGAAGGCGTCTTCCTGTGCATTCCCCCAAGTAAACGGCACCCCCTTTTTAGTGAGCTCATTCAATGGTGCAGCGATGGTGCTGAAATCCTGAACAAAACGACGATAGAATCCAGCAAGTCCTAGAAAACTTCGCACCTGCGTGACCGTTTTAGGAGTCGGCCAACTCTGTATTGCCTCAACCTTGGCTTGATCAACTTCTATGCCTTGTGGAGTAACAACATAGCCAAGAAAAGAGACTCGATCCGTGCAAAATGTGCACTTCTCAACGTTACCAAATAAACGTGCATTACGTAAAGCATCAAAAACAGCACGTAAATGGCAAACGTGTTCCTCTAGTGATCTGCTATATATCAATATATCATCAAAATAGACCACTACAAATTTACCAATGAAAGCACGCAAAACCCCGTTCATTAATCTCATGAATGTGCTAGGTGCATTAGTTAAACCAAATGGCATCACTAACCACTCATACAAACCGAACTTAGTTTTAAATGCTGTTTTCCATTCATCTCCCAATTTCATGCGAATTTGGTGGTACCCACTACGCAAATCAACTTTAGAGAAGACAATAGAGCCACTTAATTCATCAAGCATATCATCTAACCTAGGAATAGGGTGACGATATCTAATGGTAATGTTATTGATCGCTCTACAGTCCACACACATACGCCATGATCCATCTTTCTTAGGCACTAAAATTACCGGAACAGCACAAGGACTAAGAGACTCACGCACATAACCTTTATCAAGCAATTCTTGAACTTGACGCTGAATCTCCTTAGTTTCTTCCGGATTGGTCCTGTATGGCGCACGATTGGGCAAAGATGCCCCGGGAATCAAATCAATCTGGTGCTCAATCCCTCGCACTGGTGGTGATAGCACTAGGGGTCCCGATCTTTCGATGAGAGTGGTAGATTCGATTGGGGAAGGAGATGACGTTGACGACCCGACTACAACCATCCAAGGACGCTGCGCCTTAGCGATCGATACACCAACTCCAGAGATTGTTCGTGACCTTGTCGGCGCACGATCAACCTAACCACGAGGGTTCTCGTTCCTGCAATCAATCGAAGAACAAGCAAGAACAAGATGAACAGCAACTCAATTGCAAATAACGATGTAAGATTCAATCGAAAAACAGAAAACGGTGGGGTTCCGAAGACAAGTATTCGGGCGGTCTAGCCGACACGCGCGAGTACAAGGCAAAGCAGCAAAAGCTAACTTAGTCTAAACAAAACCCAAACCCTAGAAGAGGGTGCGGCTGCCTATTTAAGTGTCACGGAAGGTGGAGGGTCGGCCAAAACACAAGGAAGCCAAATAGGACTCGAATTACAAGGCCCAAGGCCCACTTTGACTCGGACTGGAAAAGCGACGTGAATTGTTTTGCAGTTTCTGGTCGACTCGGACGGAATTTGGAGGTGAGGCCGGATCCATCTGAAAGTAGACTTCAAGATCTTTCCAATGAGTACTCATGGGCCCTGAGAAACCTTCTGGATCAAAAGTTACGGCCGTTTGAAGTAGGCGCTGTCAACAAGGTCGAATCCGAGTCAAACTCGTGAACAGGACTTGGTTTGCGCTTGACGGTTCCACTTCTATACTTGAGCTCATGTGGTTCTTCCCCATGGTTCCTAAGGACAATTAAATCATCACAAGAATTAAGTAGTATTCCATTCTTTGAAACATTTGTATGCAAACTTAGGAACGCATTCACCTGATGGTTAAGTTGACGTGCTCGCGCTCTAGTTATTGGTCCTTGTATCATAGTTTCAGTTTGATATGGAGTTGGCATGGTTGTATGCATGGAAAGGATGTCCTCATCAGGTGGTAGCCCTGGTGGCACGTCCTTTGGAAAGACATCCATGTACTCCTGCAAAAGATTAGTGACAGCAGGAGGCACAGAAGAAGGTACCTCCTCGAATGAAAATAAAGCTTGTTTGCAAAGTAAGGCATAGCAAATAGAAGTACTAGCATCCAGCTCATTCACATCAGACTTAGTAGCAAGAAAACATGCACCTTTCAATTTAATCTCATTTTTCATCTCATGAACAGATTTAGAGTTTTTCTTTTTATGTTGCTCAAGTTCACTTGCAACAATCTGATTTTCACTCCTATTATGCTCCTGATTTTTCTCTCTACTAGCTCTAGCAATCTCATCTTTGAAAATAGCTTCAGGAGACATAGGATGTAACACAATTTTCTTGTCATGATGCACAAAAGAATATTGGTTTGTCTTACCATGATGCAGTGAATCTTTATCATATTGCCACGGTCTACCTAACAGCATAGAGCATGCTTGCATAGGGACAACATCGCATTCTACAACATCGTGATAAGAACCAATAGCAAAATTTACTCTCACCATTCGTGTTACCTTCACCTTGCCGCTGTTATTGAACCATTGAATGTAGTAAGGTTGTGGGTGAGGTTTGGTGTTCAACGCAAGCTTCTCCACCATATCAGAGCTCACCAAGTTGTTGCAGCTCCCTCCATCAATTATCACTCGGCGTGAACGTTCCTTCACGACGCACTTTGTTTGGAAAAGGATGTGCCGCTGATTTTGCTCCGCCCTCTCCATTTGCGCACTCAACACACGCTGCACAATGAGGCTCTCATAGCGCTCTGCATCTTCAGCACCAATGTGCTCTTCTTCTTGCTCCTTCCCACTACCTGCATGGTCAGCTGCAAGCATAGCATATGTATCCTCATCCAAATCACTAGCAGAAGAATACTCACCATCATCTCTCACAATCAGAACACGCTTGGTTGGGCACTCACTCCTCACATGGCCATACCCCTTGCATTGATGACATTGGATATCCCTCGTTCATCCCGTAGATGCAACGGACGAAGAGCTCTTTGCATGTGCTTGGGCTGCCCCCTTTGTTGCTTCGGATGCCCGAGATGCCGAATTTGATGATGAAAACCGTGGCTTGCTGTTGGAGGAAGAAGGTGCAGAGGGTTGGCTTGATGGTGCGGCAGATGCACGTTGAGACCAAATGTTTCCACGACCTGCAGAAACGTTAGTCCTAGTGCTCGCACGTCGTCCCTGTACTTCTCTTTCAGCTTTACAAGCAAGATGAAATAAACGAGTGATAGAATTATATTCCTTGTAAGCTAAGATATCCTGAATTTCCCGATTCAACCCACCCATAAACCTAGCCATAGCGGCTTCCTCAGTTTCCTCTAAGTCACAACGCAGCATGCCTGTTTGCAATTCTTGAAAATATTCCTCTACGCTTTTACTACCTTGCCTCAATTGTTGTAACTTATGTAACAAATCACGTGCATAATATGAGGGAACAAATCTAGCTCGCATGATTCTTTTTAATGCATCCCAAGTTTGTGGTATGGTGAAAGGATTTTTCTTAGAATATTCACTCCACCAAACAGACGCAAAATCAGTAAACTCACTAGTAGCAGCCCTAACCCTTTTGTTTTCAGGGAATGCATGACAAGCAAATTTCTGATCAACAGCCAATTCCCAAGTGATATAAGCATCAGGGTCATATTTTCCATCAAAAAGTGGCATAGTGAACTTAATCTTACCAAGCGATTCATCATTCTCACGTACCTCAGTCCGGCGTGGTTGACGTTGACGGTGAGCGTCCTCATCATCATCAATCTCAGTGTCAGCCGCATATTCGTCTCCACCATTTTCGTCCACCCTGCTGCCCAAGACACCAATGTTGGCACGAGTACGCTGAGTCGGTGCAGCGGGAGATGCACGGCCCCTCTCATCAAGATGTCTCAAAATCTCAGCAAGTGAGGTGTTGACGGTGCCAATGGAAGCCTCCAATGTTGCAAGCGTAGTGTTGGTGTCGATCTCCAATTGGCCAAGGCGTTCGTTGGTGACCCGTACATCCTCATCAAGTCCTTCAGTGTGCAGCTTCATTTGGCGCTCAAAGTGTTGAATGATGCCCCTAGTCCGAGGGGAATGTGGCACTGCCCGCAGGTCCACTGGTTCTCCTGACATTGTTAGAAGAACACAAGAAACAAACCAAGAAGATAAAAATAATAAAACTGCAGGTTATGCCCTCACAACTACTGGGATGTGGTTAAATCAAGTCGCACACTCTCAACCTGTTCTGTCAAGCTCTTACAAGTTCTTACCACAGCGAGCAGGAGGTGATGGCAGCCGACAAGTCAAGACAATATCTCCTGGAAATGGGGTGTATCGCTGCCTCGGTCGCTAGTCCCTGTGAGGTGGTAGCCCAATCTGTGGAGCTATAGGTGGGCTGAGAGTGAACAAAGGATAACTAGAACCACATTAGTCAAAGCAAGTTGAATAATCGCTCAACGACGGCACCGTGCTGGTCCTAGGCTAGACCGTACTAGAGACGCGAGCCTAGAACACAAACGAAATCACACCGTGTAGAAATAAACTAGATGATGTTGCACACGGAGTTCGGGAGCTCGAAAAAGGATGCCGTCTTCACAGGGAACCTTAGAATCACGTGTAGAAGGGCTCTGTCAATTTTGAGCGAATTCTAAGAAACTTGATTTTTCCTCGGTTTGCGGGCCCGTTTTATGGCCCTAAACGATGTTTTTTGGGGTCGAAGCTGCCGCGTGTGTGCCTGGTGGCTTACGCGGATCTGAAATCTCCAGTTTTTCCAGACTTCTTTTTTGTTCACTCTATCTTCCGATTTCCTTTCCAACGGGGTCGCCCGATCTTCTCGACGTAGGATGGATAAGATCCTGCCGGGTAAACCATGCTCTGATACCAAGATGATACGGGGTCGCCCGATCTTCTCGACGTAGGATGGATACTCACAGAAGTCTTGATGAATCGTAATGATCCTCCAATGCCATTGCAAAGGACGAACACTCTTTAATCCGCAAAAACACTGATAGGACTAGGGGTCCCGATCTTTCGATGAGAGTGGTAGATTCGATTGGGGAAGGAGATGACGTTGACGACCCGACTACAACCATCCAAGGACGTTGCGCCTTAGCGATCGATTATTCATCATAACAATCTTTCGCATAACTGCGCTAAACAAAATTACCAATTATTCATCATAACAAATTAACCATTGTCAATTATTCATCACCAAGATATCCTAAACCTAGCCACATGGTCTAACAATATCCGCCTTGATGAATACATTGACAACACCACAAAATTGTATGATGAATTAGCTTCAAATAGATTCAAATAGATATAAGTAAAGAACTGAAGCCGAAAAAGCATTTTAAGCCACAAGCCAAATCTCTCCAAAAACTCTCCCCCTCAACACAAGAGAGGCAATTTCTCATAAAGCACACCATATCTCTCCCCCTTTGGCAATGTGATATCAAGAAAATTTAAAAAAGGAATAATTCTAAGAAAGAGCAATGATAATAAAAATCTAGAAGTATCCAAGTCACGTTGCATTAGTTTAATAACACAACCAAGTCATATTTTTGAATAGAGCTATCTAAATCATATAAAATCATATATCATATAGCAATGTCAAAACAAGTTTTCAATATGATTAAGCAATTTATATCAATGACAGGCATCTCAACAATGACCAAACCAATTATAAAGAGCACAATGAGATATCACAACGAAAAGTCAAAACCTAAAAGTGAAGCAAATTTTAACTCTAGACGGGGCTAGCAGTCTCATGTAACAACTTATTGCTCCACACTCAATTCTTAGGCATGTGGCATGCTTGTAGCATACTTCTTTTTCATAATGATATTTTTTTGTGATGGTGGCATGCTTGAAGCATACTTCTTTTCATTTTGCGCACTTTTGTGCCCTTTTTTTTGTTCACCATGGCATGCTTGAAGCATACATCTTTTCAATTCTCTCTTTCTTATATACCCTTTTTTTTAACAATAACATGCCAAATTGAGTGATTATAAAAATTGTAACATGAAACATACAAGCCTCATAGCCAAAAGTTAAAATAAGACTCACAATCGAGCTCATCCTTTTTGATGGATACCGCAAAGTAATAAATATAATCAATCTAGTCAAAATATTCTGCCATGTCATGCTTTTATTTCAAATGTAGCAATTTAATTTTAACAAGTCGTGATCCTACATAGCATATGGATAAATATGATAAAAAGAGCTCTACTACTCAGTTGGTTTCAATGACTTGGATTTGATGAGTTACTTGACAAGGATAATAAACAAATCTTTCAAATTTTTAAACAACAAGCTCCCCCTCAGAATAATCCCACAAGATGTAATACGCCCAACTCGCTTTGCAAATGAGGAAAACGAGAAGTATCAAGCGATTTTATGTGCAAATCAGCAACTTGAGAGTTTAACAAGATGCAAGACAACATCACCTTTTCCACATGGTCTCTTAAAAAATGAAATCTCTTGGAAGCCAGCAAAGAGAGTGAAGAACCATCAAGTGTTCTAATCAAGCAATGATGTAAAAGACTGGAACCCAATCTAGCTCATGTTCTCCACTCTTGTTAGTTGTTCTTACATAATAGGAAACATCGGTCTCACAGTACTGGGGTTAGTGAAATAAGATCTAGAAATCCAGTACTGAGACACGATGAATAGGAGAAACAAAGCTAGAACCAAAGTCATGTGAATGTGAATGATCAGAATGCCGAAAAGAACGTGAATTGTTTGAATTACATCCAAAATCAGCACGTGGACCAGATTTAAAGTTATCATAAAAGTTCTCTAAAAACTTAGATTTTGCATGAGATCTAGGAATGAAAAAGGTTGCACGTTTTTGTCTTAAAGCATTCAATCTTTCCTTTCTCTCTTTCTTGGCACGTCTAAAGAAAAATTCATTCAAGTGTCCATCTCTTCCACAGTAGGTGCAATGAAATTTAACATAACTAGAATTCTTTTGAGATGATGAGCTAGCACCTACATTATTATTTGATGAACTTTGCACAAAGCCAGCAGATTTAAACACAGTTTGATTTGGTTCAAGTTTCACTTCAATTTTTCCAAGTTCAAGAGACTTAATAATCTCAGGAGGATTATTCTTGGCATGCTCAACAGAATTAAATCCTAGACCATGATATCCTAAACCTAGCCACATGGTCTAACAGGTCGGCTTTTGGGCACGCAGGCCACATCTTGTGCACACCATGAGATTTGTGATCATGTGGCCTTCTATTGATTTGATGGCTGCTTGGTTGAGACTTTCTTGGACGCATATATCTTAATTCTTTGCTCGCATGGACTCTCATCCTCTTGACTCGTGGTTGGTTGGACCTTCTCCACTTGATCTTCTGTTGCTTCGAATCTGAGAAGGCACAACATATTTGCATTAGGTAGTATGCTATTCTCATCTAACGTAATAGAAAACTCTCTAAGAAACAAAAGCACCTGTTGTTGAAGTAGTTTAGCTCTTGCTCTTGTCATAGGACCTTTCGGAGCCTCACCACTAGCTTTGTCATGCACACTTGGAGTGGATGATGAATGTGTAATAAAGATATCCTCATCAATTATCATTAATCTTTTCCAACGCTTTGAAAGGACCATCAGCTCTAGGCATCAACTTAGACCTCCTCAATTCAGGAAATCTATCTTTTCTCAAATTCAACCAAACTAAATCACCCGGTTGAAAAGTTAAATGATTCCTTCCCAAGGCACGCTAGGAACAGGTAGAGGCATATACAAACCATGAGGATTAAGTCGTGACTTAGCCTTTTGACATGTAGTGCAGCAAGCAACGAAACGTTCCACATCACGTCTCATCTTTGGCCAAAAGAAATGACCAGCAAGTATGTCTTCCATCTTCTTCACTCCAAAATGTCCCATCAGCCCACCTCCATGCGCTTCCTGTAACAACAACAAACGAACGGAGCTAGCTGGAATGCATAGCTTGTTAGCTCTAAACACAAATCCATCATTTAGGACAAATTTATTCCATGTTTTTCCCTCTTTACAATTCAGCAACACATCTTTAAAATATTCATCATGAACGTAATACTCGTTAATTGTTTCCAATCCAAAAATTTTGAAGTCAAGTTGTGAGAGCATGGTATATCTCCTAGACAATACATCAGCAATAACATTCTCCTTTCCTTTTTTTTGTGTTTGATGACATAAGGAAAAGATTCTATGAATTCAACCCACTTTGCATGCCTACGGTTCAATTTTCATTGACTTCTAATATTCTTTAATGACTCGTAATCAGAATGAATGACAAATTCTTTGGGCCATAAATAATGTTGCCATGTCTCGAAAGTTCGAACTAGAACCTATAATTCTTAATCATAAGTAGAATAGTTCAAACTAAGCTCGCTCAATTTTTCACTAAAGTATGCCACAGGTTTACCTTCTTGTAACAGCGCACCACCCAATCCAATTCCACTAGCATCACATTCTAGCTCAAAAGTCTTACTAAAATCTGAAAGTTAGAGTAATGGTGCATGTGTTAACTTATCTTTCAATGTGTTGAGCGCGTCTTCCTGTGCATTTCCCCACGTAAACGACAACCCCTTTTTAGTGAGCTCATTCAATGGTGCGGCGATGGTGCTGAAACCCTTCACAAAACGACGATAGAATCCAGCAAGTCCTAGAAAACTTCGCACCTGCGTGACCGTTTTAGGAGTCGGCCAACTCTGTATTGCCTCAACCTTGGCTTGATCAACTTCAATCCCTTGTGTAGTAACAACATAGCTAAGAAAAGAGACTCGATCCGTGCAAAATGTGCACTTCTCAAGGTTACCAAATAAACGTGCATTACGTAAAGCATAAAAAATAACACGTAAATGGTAAATGTGTTCCTCTAGTGATCTGCTATATATCAATATATCATCAAAATATACCACTACAAATTTGCCAATGCAAGCACGCAAAACCTCGTTCATTTATCTAATGGATGTGCTAGGTGCATTAGTTAAACTAAACGACATCACTAACCACTATACAAACCGAACTTAGTTTTAAATGTTGTTTTCCATTCATCTCCCAGTTTCATGCGAATTTGGTGGTACCCACTACGCAAATCGACTTTAGATAAGACAATAGAGCCACTTAATTCATCAAGCATATCATCTAACCTAGGAATAGGGTGACGATATCTAATGGTAATGTTATTGATCGCTCTACAGTCCACACACATACGCCATGATCCATCTTTCTTAGGCACTAAAATTACCGGAACAGCACAAGGACTAAGAGACTCACGCACATAACCTTTATCAAGCAGTTCTTGAACTTGACACTGAATCTCCTTAGTTTCTTCCGGATTGGTCCTGTATGGCGCTTGATTGAGCAAAGATGCCCCGGGAATCAGATCAATCTGGTGCTCAATCCCTCTTACTGGTGGTAGTCCTAGCAGCACGTCCTTTGGAAAGACATCCATATACTCCAGCAAAAGATTAGTGACAGCAGGAGGCACAGAAGATGATACATCCTCGAATGAAAATAAAGCTTGTTTGCAAAGTAAAGCATAGCAAACAAAAGTACTAGCATCCATCTCATTCACATCAGACTTAGTAGCAAGAAAACATGCACCTTTTAATTTAATCTCATCTTTCTTCTCATGAACAGATTTAGAGTTTTTTTATGTTGCTCAAGTTCGTTTGCTACAATCTGATTTTCACTCCTATTATGCTCCTGATTTTTCTCTTTACTAGCTCTAGCAATCTTATCTTTTAAAATAGCTTCAGGAGACATAGGATGTGATAGGACTAGGGGTCCCGATCTTTCGATGAGAGTGGTAGATTCGATTGGGGAAGGAGATGACGTTGACGACCCGACTACAACCATCCAAGGACGTTGCGCCTTAGCGATCGATACACCAACTCCAGAGATTGTTCGTGACCTTGTCGGCGCACGATCAACCTAACCACGAGGGTTCTTGTTCCTGCAAGCAATCGAAGAACAAGCAAGAACAAGATGAACAGCAACTCAATTGCAAATAACGATGTAAGATTCAATCGATAACAGAATACGGTGGGGTTCCGAAGACAAGTATTCGGGCGGTCTAGCCGACACGCGCGAGTACAAGGCAAAGCAGCAAAAGCTAACTTAGTCTAAACAAAACCCAAACCCTAGAAGAGGGTGCGCCTGCCTATTTAAGGGTCACGGAAGGTGGAGGGTCGGCCAAAACACAAGGAAGCCGAATAGGACTCGAATTACAAGGCCCAAGGCCCACTTTGACTCGGACTGGAAAAGCGACGTGAATTGTTTTTGCAGTTTCTGGTCGACTCGGATGGAATTTGGAGGTGTGGCCGAATCCGAGTCAAACTCGTGAACAGGACTTGGTTTGCGCTTGATGGTTCCACTTCTATACTTGAGCTCATGTGGTTCTTCCCCATGGTTCCTAAGGACAATTAAATCATCACAAGAATTAAGTAGTATTCCATTCTTTGAAACATTTGTATGCAAACTTAGGAACGCATTCACCTGATGGTTAAGTTGACGTGCTCGCGCTCTAGTCATTGGTCCTTGTATCATAGTTTCAGTTTGATATGGAGTCGGCATGGTTGTATGCATGGAAAGGATGTCCTCATCAGGATGTAACACAATTTTCTTGTCATGATGCACAAAAGAATATTGATTTGTCTTACCATGATGCAGAGAATCTTTATCATATTGCCACGGTCTACCTAACAGCATAGAGCATGGTTGCATAGGGACAGCATCGCATTGTACAACATCCTTGTATCATAGTTTCAGTTTGTTGAGCTTGTTTTGGAGTTAGCACGGTTGTATCCATGGAATGGATGTCCTCATAAAAAACACTCATAAGACCTCACACTGGCCGCTATGCTCATGATTGATTAAGATCAATCAAAGAGCAAATCTTGCTTTGATACCACTTGTAGAACCAAGAACAACGACTACAGAGAGGTGAATAGGAGCCTACAGACACATGTCTCCTCAATCTTTTCCCAAAGAGAATCCAAAAGTCTTCATTTTAAAAGTGTTTGAAAGCAATGCAAAGGTGTGAATATCGTAATCTAGACACCTAGAAAGAAATCTCCAAGAAAAACCAAGCAAAATGATGTTTTATCCCTCAGTATGGTACTACCACCATGTAAGGTGCAGTAATACCTTTGGGATGTGGTACTACCACTCCTTAGTGAGTGGTACTACCTTTTCCTCAAATCAGCACTGAAAATTCAACCCAAGCAAATCCAAAAATCACACAACATGGAAGGTCCAAATGACTTGAAATTTAAACCAAAGTAAGATCAGAACTTTAGGAACCTAAAATAATAACAGATATTGCAAGACCATAAGAAGGTTGGGACCTTTTGGCTCTAAAGCTCTGTTGTAGCAAAAGCAGGCTCAAACCACAAAATGAACCAACTCTCAAACTAAGCCTCCAATAACTTGAAATTTGATATGCACCATCTCTATGATGTCAAAAACATATTTCAATTAACGATCAAAAAAATCATTGCCAAAGTTTAACCTTTCTTTGTTTGAAGGAAGATTGTTCTAAAACCAAGCAAAAGAGGGAAACATTGATATGCTTTTTACTCGTGAGTCATTGATGATCTAGATGATCTTAATTGGGTTCTCACATGTCATAACAAGCTATATCATAGCATGAACTCAAGCCAAAACTCACACAAGATCAAAATCCCAACCACCCCTCTAGATCCAAAACCGGTAAATATAATAATATGCAAATAACAAGTGTCTACATGGATGAGATCTAGTCTCTAAGAGTCATCTCCATCACTTACACATCCTTAGCATATAGCAAGATCAAGAAGGGAAGGAGAAGTACCAAAAACCAAGCCAAATCAAGATTCCATCACTTGAGTACAAGAGCGAAATACTTGGACGAATTTTGGTTTGTATTGGTACTTAGAGATGAATATTTATAGCCATTTTCTAGCCACACACAAAGTCTAAGGATGATAAAAAGCTCAACCACAAGAGCCTTTCACATCTCTCACAAGGTTCTCTCTGAGAAACTCTAATTTCTCCCAAGACCAGGCATGAACTCTCTCTAAAACTTCATAACTATAGCCATATCTCACTCCTTATATATGAGGCTCACAAGGGAAACCTTAACTTGTACCTCTAGTGGGATTCATCCACTCTTACCATGGGCTAACATATTAACCTAACACCATATCAAGTTTTACAGTTACACACTCACTCTTCTCAAAGCGCACACACCGACTAACCCATTAGTGAATCAACACTTGATCCACTTAACATTTTCAGCACATCCTTGACCTAAACCACTTAGGCCATGCTGCGGTTTCACACACTGCTACTTTTTTGTATTGAGAAATTTACAAAAAAAAATACCCCTCTACAGCCTTCCTTGAAGCTTCGTGCTTCCTTTGCCATGAAGTATCATCCATGCTTCGCCATCTTTCATGTGATCCTAATAACTTGCCGCCAAGTGTAGGATCAAGGATAATCAACTAGAGAGGGGTGAATAGTAGGTTTTATACTATTTTGGCTAAATCACAATTTTTAGCATGTATGAGTTTAATTAAAAACCTTTTGCACAATTAAATCCTAAATCTTTTAGGTTTCACTAAGGCACCACAAGCAATTTTAATACTAGATACACTTATCTAGTTACACAATCAATTAAATATAAGTGCTAGAAATGTAAATATGGAAAGTAAAGACAAGAGTGTAAACCACACTGGAAACACGCGATATTTTTCCCGTGATATTAAATATTTGTCGGTTATCACTAGTCCACATTGAGATAAATCCAAACGGGTTGGACCAGCTACATGAATTAAGCCTTAAGACCTCAATTCTACTAAGATTGCTCTTCCTGTACTCCGGAGATGGAGAGCACCACACCACTCACAAACAAGAGAATATTCTCAGAATCTTTTTTTGGCTAGATTTCTAGGTTTATTTATGAGTATGACATGTGGGGCCCATTCATCATAGACATGAAGCACAACAAAGAAGAAGGACCAGAGGGAGTCACTCGAGGAAATAAAGCAACGCACAACACGTGGACAGTGGCTCTGGCCGTGGTGCTCACCGGCGAGGAAAGGCCAGGGAAGCTAGGGGAAGGCCAAAACTGAAACCCAGGGTGTCGGGGGAAGGGATGGCCGAGGTGGCGCTGACCGGCATGGCCAACAGTGGCAGCAATGGGTTGACAGGGGAAACGAGGTTTCAACATGGAATGTAGAGAGAACACTTGGGCATGGCCTCGACACAAGGAATGTGATGCCACACTCGGTTTGGCCAAATGATGGACAGATTGAACTAGCCACGGCAATGTCCGAGGAGACCAAGAGTGCTCTAGTACGGGACTTCCTCAAGATGCATTGGACAAATGGAGGTATGGAATATGTAGACGGTGCGATGGTGATCGTGCAGTAGCAAGGAATTAAGTTTTGACTCACCGGAGGCAACGGATCAACGATAGAGGACGTAGTAGATCGTTTTAAAAAAACTTGATTCCCACCAAACGGCTACACGAAAGTCAAATTAACTTCACATGAGAGTGAAAGATACTCAGGAACATGAAGTGACGTGAAAGGAATTTGAAGAAATTCACTGGAGAGCTTGGAATGCGAGTTGGAACTACGAGCAATTTTGGGAATGAAGGGCTTTCAATGATGGCGGTATTATAGGGTTTGAGAAGACATGGGAGGGTTGGGAAGGGTTAGGAGGGGTCAAGGGGTCGTATACAAGGGCACAGAAGAGATAGAAATGGACTCGAAATTGGATACTATTTTGAGTCAATTTTGAAAAGAACAAGATAAAAGGCAAATGGATGAATGAATTGGGAAGGGATCCAAAGGAATGGATTCCTGACACAATTTGGAACAACTTTTGTTTTGGCAAGACATTGAGATGATGCTCGGTTGACTGGCTTGGGGAGGAAGGGAGACGTCATGCTCTCTGTATCGGCCTGATGGCTGTTCGGTTGGCCGAGCAATCTGGAAGATGAACAATAACCATGAATAGTGACCAATGCTAGAGAGAGAGAAAGCAGAGAGAGCAAGGAAAAAAGGAAAAAGAGAAAAAAGAAAAGAAATGATGGGCCAAGAAAAATAGAACAGACATTTTTTGGAGATTCAAAATTTTGGTGACTTGAATTTGAATTTTTAGAATTTAAATTCAAATTCAGAATTTTGGGTTGGAATTGGAATTTTCAGATTTCCTTCTAGAATTACACATAAAATCCAAATAAAATGCAAACACTTTTAAATAATTAATTTGGAATTAAAATTTTAAAGATAGTGATTTTTTGGGATATTACATGCACCCAAGCTACGATAGTTTCGCTTTTTAGATGAGGGAAAATGCTCCAAAACGCACCTCTTTGGAAATTAGCTACCACCAGCTAAATTTTGGTACTACCAAAGTTTGGAAACACCGCCAACAGCAAGTGGTCATACCGCTCTACCGTACTAACGTGCAACACATGCGGTAGTACCATTTCAAGGAATGTCTAAAGAGTATCTCTCTAAAAATAAACTACCGGCATATATCAGCCGGTAGTACCGATTAGTGGTACTATCATTCAAAGACATGAGGTCATACCAGTTTTTCAAAGGAAATTTAGAGAAGGTTCCAAATAAAATTCAAATGCATGCAATGAATACTTAATTGATCAAAGTGGCACAAGTTTCAAGCTACTAGCCATGACCCCTCTTTATAGTATAGTACTATTCTACAAATACGGTCTTTTTATTCAAACACTGATACCAGTAAAATACTATAAAGATGTCCTTAGACTATAAATTACCTTTACCTTGAGCTTTATCTTGATTCATGTCGATCTTTAATCACCTTTGCATGCATTTTCCATGATGTCAACAAACTGTAGGACTAAACCTTTCAATCATCTTAATAAACAAGTTAGTCCTTTTAAACATTATTGTCATTAATTACTAAAATTATTTTTATAGGCCTAGATGCTTCCACCAAGCCTCTCACACGTACGAATCCCACTGCAACTTCCTCACTTGCAAATGGACCCTAGTAATTGGGCTCATCACATGCCTTTCCTTACATCACAACGACACCCAGCCTCCCTGACCGTTTTGGATCTCAGCTCTCCCTGAACTTAATCTCGATCCATCTTACTGTTACCTGTCATGTCCACTACCAATAGCTCCCACTCTGGTTCCTCATTGTCTCAGCTTGTAACAACTCCGCTAGCCTCAGTCATCTTTTGGCGGCTCCCTGATTGTCTGGACATCAGCTCCCCTTGAGCGTAGTCTGGATCCCTTAACCGCTTGGCTCTGCTAGCTTAGTTCTGGTCCCGTCTGCACAATACATTAAATCATCAATTGACATAATTAGTTCATACAATGCACCATGCAAAATATATGCACCTAAACCACTAATTCTAACCCATAGGACTAGACCTAGAACCTTAGTGCACACAAGCAACAATACCCATGCTATCCCACCCTCCACCAACTTAGCTCAAAACAACTCACTCCAAACCTCCAAGGCTGATCCAACTGCCAACCACAAGCCCAGTCAGACTGTTAACACCTTGGCCAATTAGACCGCCAACTAAAGGCTAGTCTGATCGCTGCCTCCCACAACCGGTTTAACTACTAACCCTAGACCAGTTAGACCGCCGCCCCAATACTGGTTAGACCACTAACAATAGAAGCAACTGGAAAATTGTAAACTCTCAAAAACCAAACTCAAATTCTGCAAACTCTCTGAACCAAAAGTTAATTACTCATCACAACCATAGAGTGACCTCCACAGTCTCACAATACGGATCAACTAGCAGAAGATGCTAATTAATGCATGAATGGCCCGATCTTTCACGGTACCACGCATGAAACCTTACAAATCGATATGATTTGATCTAATTGCAAGATAAACACTTTCAGTACAATTTGAGAACAAGGTATTCTCAACTTGCACACAACAACTCTCTCTCTCTCTCTCATTTTGCTGAAATCTCACCACCTCAAGCTCTCCCTCACAGCAATCCCCTCTCAACTCATCTTACACACAATCCTTGGTGGCAACATTGGCTTTTCTCATTTTTATATAACACTAAAACATAACTTACATCATCTAACAATGGTCGTAGCCTAGCCTTTCTATGGGTGCATCCCAACCTGGCCGAATCCCAAGTGGAGCACACCTAATAAACTCGGACCCAACTCAACCATGCGTTTATAGTTGCATGCATTTACAGAAATAGGCTCAGACCCTCTCTTAAAAACTGATCCTTCTTAAAAGAAACCGAACTCAAACAAACCAGAACTAATACAAGACAACTAAGACGCACACCACTCAGACTAAAGGGATAAGGAAATTTAAACAAGAATTTCAGAAAGGAAAACTGCCTGAACCGAGATTGATTCTATTTGAATTAAACGTGGAGAAGTTCCTATAGGCATTATTTCTTCTAGTCTTGGCTTGTGTTCCACGCACTTTCCTACTGGCTCCTGTCTAATTTGGCTTGGTTCTGGATCTACACGCACGCCACCTTTCTGGCTTAGCTTCCAAATGTATGCCATAGAAGTTCTTCTCCCGTGTGTTGCAAAGTCTCCACCTTCATGCACGTCATGTGCTTCTACTTTCCTTCTTTAACTCACACTCGCGCGCTTTCCACATAGTTGGAGTTGACCATGGCTTAGGGCCTGTTTGGGGGAGCTGGAGATTCTGAGTAGCTAGCTGGCTAGGCTGAGTAGCTGGCTAGTCTGAGTAGCAGCTGGTCTGAGTAGCTAACCTGTTTGGCATCCTAGATTCTAGCTGTGCAGCTGGTATCCTGATAGATGTATTGACTGAAATGCCCTTAGGTGAGTTGATGTCCTGATTATGTATTGATAGAAGAGATATCCATGCTGTAAATTTGTAGTACTTAGTTCAAACATTGAAAAACTAATATTAAAATTTCATGAATTGGTTCCTTGTTGAATTGGTTTTTGGATTCTTGTTGAATTGGTTCCTTCATACTGATGCATATTCTTATACGTAGCTTAGGCTTGTTAATTTGACGAAATTGAACCGTTGAAAGCAAAAATAAACTTGCATGGATGTTTCCTAAGAAAATCCTATAAATTTCTTGAATCCTTATTGTTCATTGCAAACTAATGAATGTAAATGAGAAGTGCTACATTACTGAATGATAGGAGAGCATGTAGGTTCAGCAGAAACATATTTTGAGTGGAAATCTTTTGATTCTTTGGTGCTGCATTCGCAAAACTAATTGAAGTGCCCAACACCACCTGTTTCTAAAAAAAGCGCTCAACACTGAGCAGCGTGCGCAAATAAGCTTTTTCTGTGATGGATGAATGACTGAATGTTACGGAACATTTATGAGCCATTTCCATGTCAAATTGAAACAGGTGAATATGCATAGTGACAGCATGTGTATGGTTAACATCCAATGGAGAAGAAACAAGCAACTACCAAAAATTGCATGGCTATTTTGAATGAACGCACTGGTTGAATGCTCCACTCCAACTGTGCACCTTATACAAACAATTCAAGTATTTGCCTTCATGTGCTTGTAACATCCATAAATGGTAATAAAATTTCTGAAAGATTGTACATTGCAAAATATTCACATCTGACATGCAAAAATATTTTGCCATCAACATCTAGTTTTTTGTTGACACAAGGCATTAGAAAAGTGAAAGATCTCATAATATTAAGTTTGCAGTGGGCACTGGCAACTAACAAAGATAGGCTTTCTTCTTCCTCTTTGCATGCATCAAGAATTTTAGCTACATCCAAAATTGGAGACTCTCATCACAACATTTCAGAAATATGCACGCATATGGCAACATCCCTGATACTATTCATGAACCATGGACATAGCATAGAAGCACATTTCTACATATATAGCAGATAAAAAATAACTAGTTCTTGACAAAGGCTACATGAGCTACACTAGCACAAATCCAAATTGAACACTGCAACTATAATAAACTCCAACTAGCTACTGCTGCCAGAGGCTAGCTCCTGTTGCTATTTCTTCAATGTTGGCTACCACTCATCTTCTTGCCCGACGAGCAGAGGGGACCTCAAATCTTCAGAGCTGCGGTTTGGAGATGGACTCGAGGGGGGCGGCGGGCGGCGGAGGGATGCGCCGAGGGAGGAGGGGGCGGCGGGGAATCTGTGAGAAGCTGGGCTATTGCAGCTACTCGATCCCAGTACAATTGTGCCTTCCCCAGATTTTCAGATTCTCAGTAGCTGGCCCAAAAGCTAGACTGTTTGGGAGAGCTTTTGGCTACTAGAAGTAGCTAGCTTGCCTAGAATTCGAAACAAATAGGGCCTTAGACTCTCTTTCTGGCTCCACAAATCATCCAATCCCACACATGTTACACACGGTCCGCCTCACGTGTTGCTCGCATAGAGTCCACGTGCATCCAGTCTTTCCCTCACATGCCCAAATGTCCTCGTCTTCATGTGCATGCTCCGCACGTCGTTCCTGCACCACATGCACTAGGGCTAGGGTTCTCTCTTGGCTTTTCTCCCATTTTCGGCCAACCTCCCTCTCCACCCTCTTGGTCAAAATGGCACCTTATTTTTTGTTGTTGCAAAACATCACCAAATTGAGAAGTAACACTAGTTTGCAACTTAAGATCACCCTACAATATATTAGATGTTCTTGTGGCCGCATCACCTTTACATTCAAAAACATCGAAACATTAATTACTTGATCACGGATTGCTACTCTAGCACAATTTTTTTATCACTGGAACAATCATACAATTCAGAATACATACATCTTCCATCACAGACTTTGCATTTCAGAAATTTCACACAAATTTCATAAACTTCAAAAAACATTTAGAGTACTTCACACAGATTCCAGATAACACCACACACCTGAACTTGTTCTTTCGAAAGGACACATAATACGGGCATTAAAAAAAACTAAGTGACACTTCAAGATGTGGCACCACACCACACAAGTCATAACTTAGTATTACATAAGAAAACGCTTGAATTTTTGCACATAAACTACAGCGAGCATAGCCGCACAGGCTCGGGGATGAGGTTGATCCAGTCCTAGAATTTTGGACGCTTTTGGCACTGTTGCTACCTCAAATTCCAAAAATAGCGCCGGTGGAAACAAAATTCCAAACCTAGCCCCCAGCCGACCGCACCATTTAACCGGGAGCCGACACGTGGCAATGGTGCGGTCGGGGAGCGCACGACACCGAAGTGGTGCGGTCCCCAACCGCACCACTTGGCCGGCCGTCACGTCGGGGAGATGGTGCGGCGTCCGAGCGCATGACACCGCGAATGGTGCGGCGCCCAAGCGCACCATCTCGCCAATGATGCGGTGGGAGACCGCACCACTCGGTGGGGACCACCACCGCCGAAAGCCCCCCCCCCCCCCGCCCGTGTTGTGCATTCGTTTCTTTCTTTCTTGCATGCGGGATTCCCTCGCCCGTGCTGCATTCCTTTATTTCGTGCATGCAATCTGTCTATATGATGAGGACATCCTTTCCATGCATACAACCATGCCGACTCCATATCAAACTGAAACTATGATACAAGGACCAATGACTAGAGCGCGAGCACGTCAACTTAACCATCAGGTGAATGCGTTCCTAAGTTTGCATACAAATGTTTCAAAGAATGGAATACTACTTAATTCGTGTGATGATTTAATTGTCCTTAGGAACCATGGGGAAGAACCACATGAGCTTCAAGTATAGAAGTGGAACCGTCAAGCGCAAACCAAGTCCTGTTCACGAGTTTGACTCGGATTCGGCCTTGTTGACAGCGCCTACTTCAAACGGCCGTAACTTTTGATCCAGAAGGTTTCTCGGGGCCCGTGAGTACTCGTTGGAAAGCTCTTGAAGTCTACTTTCAGATGGATTCGGCCTCACCTCCAAATTCCATCCGAGTTGACCAGAAACTGCAAAACAATTCACGTCGCTTTTCCAGTCCGAGTCAAAGTGGGCCTTGGGCCTTGTAATTCGAGTCCTATTTGGCTTCCTTGTGTTTTGGCCGACCCTCCACCTTCCGTGACCCTTAAATAGGCAGCCGTACCCTCTTCTAGGGTTTGAGTTTTGTTTAGACTAAGTTAGCTTTTGCTGCTTTGCCTTGTACTCGCGCGTGTCAGCTAGACCGCCCGAATACTTGTCTTCGGAACCCCACCGTTTTCTGTTTTCGATTGAATCTTACATCGTTATTTGCAATTGGGTTGTTGTTCATCTTGTTCTTGCTTGTTCTTCGATTGCTTGCAGGAACAAGAACCCTCGTGGTTAGGTTGATCGTGCGCCGACAAGGTCACGAACAATCTCTGGAGTTGGTGTATCGATCGCTAAGGCGCAACGTCCTTGGATGGTTGTAGTCGGGTCGTCAACGTCATCTCCTTCCCCAATCGAATCTACCACTCTCATCGAAAGATCGGGACCCCTAGTCCTATCACTATACGTGAGAGCCGGCCCCTACCTCATTTCCTGCATGTAACCGTTGTGTGTCTCGCGATAAAAGGGAGAGGGTGGCCTGCGTTTGAAGGGTCCAGTGAATTTGCATTTGCGCTAGACAGAGAAGATGATGCGGATATGATGAGGACATCGATAGTAATGCCAAAGCTAGTAATGAGACTTCAATAACAGGACCAATAACAAGAGCACGAGCCAAGAAACTACAATCTCAGGTGAACCTGCTCCTTAATGAATATGTCATTAATTTTAATGAGAATTTCATACTACCTAAAAACAATATTTTACTTGTGCTCAGGTTTGAAGAGTCAGCGGTGGATGGAGATTAAGGATATGAGCTACAGAATTCAGCCCATGAACAGTACCGTGAACAGTACAAGGCCCATGAACAGTGACCGTACGGCCCATGAACAGTGACCGTGCTACAGTGCGCGTGAATAGTACCCCATGGGAAGTTTAGTGTTGAATAGCCTTGGGCTGAGACTATATATTGAGGGGTAGACCCCCATTGTAAAGGGAACCACTTTTGATATTAAAAATACTCTTGTTCTTTCTGTTGGCCGAACAACATTGAAGGAATTGGGAGTTAGTCAAAAATCAATATCGTTCAACCTTTCCGCTGGGAATTGGGAGCACGATAGAACTTCATCTGGTGGTCGTGAAGTTCAACACGTGTGATTGGGCGAATTATAGAGTGCTAACTCTTGCATTGGCAACGGGGGATCACTACGATTCATCAATTCCACGTGAGTATCTTGATTCTACGTCGAGAAGATCGGGCGACCCCGTATCAGAAGAAGCAAGATAGAGAGCAAGAGAGGGCGCTGATAGTGAAGGAAAGAAGAACGACAAACACGGTATTTGGATTAATTTTGGATGGTATCTGAAGTTCTCGCAATTGTGAAAGTTGTAGATCGTCTCGTGAGCTTCAAGAAAAGGTAAATATCATCTCCATGCGTCTATGATGTTATTATAGTGATTAGTCTGTACTTAACGTAAACGTTCTGTATATGTTCTGCATATGTCTATATTCTATGTAATTATCGTGTTGTATTTTATATTTTATGTGAATAAATTATGTACTGTTGTTGTCCACTGTAACGTGAAATGTTTGTAGTTGTTTTTGGTTGTAGCGTATTGATTTTTTTGATAAAATGTTTGTAGTTGTAGTGTATTGTATTTTATATTTTATGTGAAGAATTTTTGTACTGCTTTTGTGAACAGTAATCTTAAAAAAATGTTAACTGGATTGTAACTACATTTAAATGATGTCATTGTGAAGCACACTGCTAGTCGGAAAGGCCACTTGCGTAGCTACTGTTTGTATTAACATGCACTCATTCTTGTAGCCAAAATCAATGATTTCTCATTAACATATATGATTACTCTTGGGTTAATAATACAATGAGCTTTTATGATCATTGCTGTTTTATAACATTAATTGTGGAACAACGAAGA
Source organism: Dendrocalamus latiflorus (assembly GCA_017311315.1). NCBI lineage: Eukaryota > Viridiplantae > Streptophyta > Magnoliopsida > Poales > Poaceae > Dendrocalamus > Dendrocalamus latiflorus. Next base: position 12,456,675 of record CM029649.1, on the reverse strand, counting down.
ACTACTAAAACGGATGACATATACATATACCATGCATACAACCATATTCTTGTTGTTCCAATTACAAGAACTCGTACGCATCACTTAAATTATCAGGTGAGTTCGTTTCAAACAGGTTTCACTTTGTTTGACAAAGAACTTATGATATTACATAATGAGAGTTTGTTGCGTCTATTGTTATATACTGAGATTTATGATCAAGATCATGCGATACATGAGGCTACACATTTGTTAAAACCGAGGACGGTTTTCTGTCAAGAAGGGGAGGATGATGTGACCACGACACAAACACATACAACAATAGCGCCCAATATCAAGATTGAACTAAAGGTGAATTCGTTTCTTCAGCCTCAACATATTTTAAATGAGAATATGATGCTATCTAATGATGAAAATATATATTTTTACAGCACCACGTCACTTTTACACCAATTCAAGCAAGAGTTCAAGATGGACACGTTTTGGAATCCAATTCGGCATCCAGATCAATTCGGATTCAGCCTGACAGGCCCAACTTCAAATGTGCATAACTTTCACATATGAAGTCCGTTTGAGGTCCACGAGTACTTGTTGGAAAGCTTTTCTCATCCTCTTTCCAATGGATCTAGTATCACCTCTAAATTCCTTCTGTACGCACCGCAATCATCAAAAGAGTCCGTGTTGGGCACGTACTGGAATCGGATTCGGACTGTTGCAATGGTGCAAGTTTAAACCGGCATAACTTCCTTATACAGACTTCGTTTGGGACGTTCTTGTACTTCATGGAAAGCTTATCAAGTCTACTTTCCAACGGATCCAATCTCATCTTCAAATTCCATCCGAGCCAGCCGGAATCATCAAAACAATCCACGTTGGTTTCTGAATCCGAGTCAAAAAGGGTGCTGCGCCACCTCCACTTGGGCCCATGGGCCTTGTAACCCTAGGGTGTGCACTTGGACGTCCCAAGGGGTTATATAAGCCTTTTATTCATAGCTTTTAGGGTTAGGTTTTGTTTAGATCAGTTTAGCCCCATGTGCAAACTCCACGTTGTCTTTTGTGTCGGCTAGACCAACAGATTCGTGTTACAGAACCTCAACTATCCTTGTGCGACTTTTATATCTAGCAAGTTTCAGGTTGCTCACTATCCGTGTTCTTGCGTGTTCTTCGGTTGCATGCAGGAATAGACCTTCGTGGTCAGGTCAACCGCGTTCTTGGCACGGTTGATAACGACTTGGAGTGTGGTTCAGCGATTGCTAAGGCGCAAGCGACGTCGTACGGTTGTAGTCGGGTCGCAAGAGTCACCTCGGCCAAAATCGAAGTTATCATCCTATCGGAAGATCGGGACCCATCGCCTTCATCAATGTAGGAATTTGTTAGGGCACTCCGTAAATAAAAAAGTACCATACGAAATCGAGATAGAAATATTACGCTTGTATGTGGCACGTGGTATATACTGTATGATGGTACACTTGTTGCATGTTATATATACTAAGAGTGTTCAGTATGGACTTATGTTAGGTACGCCATGGGTGACATCCAAGACTTGTTCGTGTTCTACGGAAGTGGTCTCGTACGCGACGGGCCGTACGGGGCAGACCTGGGTAATTGTGACCGGACCGTGATCTGGGCACCCAATCTGAACACCATGAGCCTGTCGGAGCTACGGAGATGTGTGCGTTCCGCATTCGATCGGGACACCGCAAGGAACAAATTACGGATCGAGGCAGTGTATGCCGCAGTTGTAGGTGGTGCAGGGGAGGTAGTGTGGCAACTTATAAAGGTGACGAGCGACGCTTCATGGGCGAACTACATGGAGGTCGTCTGCAACCCTGAGGCAGTCATTTATGCCAGGCCAATGGTGTATGTTCAATTCATGGAGAGGACAGAATCATCCACCATGGGTGGGTCTGCTGGTGCCGGCGGAGATGTAGAGCCTGCATTACTCTCCGGCGGTCATGAAGATGCTGGTGAAGGAGAAGGAGGCAATGAGTCAATGGGAGATGGAGACCTGCGGAGGCGTGCGAAGAATTTTCAGCCGAATGAAGGTGCGGAGAGGTGGTGGGCCGCCCGTGTTGACTGTCACAAGTACCTTGCGAACCAGGCGGAGGAAGTGGAAAGCGAGGAGGAGGAGGATGTGGAAACAGCCAGTTCAGAAGAGGAGGAAGAAGGGGAACCTACAGCGGGAGGTGTGGTAGGTGGTGTTGTAACCACGGAGGGTGTGTACGTGCCATCCAGATTGGACGACATCGCAGCGGAATCCCTAGTTCTGCCACGGGCGGAGGAGGCAGAGTGGGGATTCAATGAAAGCACACTGTTTGTAGGGCAGAGCTTCCGTAACAAGAGTGATGCACAGCAAGCTATTGCCACATACGCCGTCAACATCAGCCGGACATATTGGGTGCACATGTCCAACCCTGACACCTACATTGTGAAGTGTGTGGACGGCTCCTGCACTGGCAAGGTCCGTGCATAGCGGTTCAGAGGCGCTGCCATGTACTTCCGGATAACGGTGCTAAAGGATCACACTTGTGAGCTTGCAGCGCCACTACATAGGCACCGCAACATGACGTCGTCATATGTTGCGGAGCTGATAAGGTATCTTGGGGTGGCAAATGTATCCATTTCTCCCAAGGTTCTCATGGCGGAGGTAGCGAACACGGTGGGGTTTGATGTGAGCTACAAGAAGGTGTGGCGGGGGAAACAGAAAGTCCTACAGAGTATGTTTGGGACATATGAGGAGGCATATGATCTGGTCCCGAGAATGTTGTGTCAGATTGCAGCAGCAAACCCAGGCACGTACATTAACAAGTACGAGCGGGTTCATGAGACTCAAGGGCCGAATTGTTTTGTGCTTGACAGAGTGTTCTGGGCCTTCCATCAGGCAATAGAAGGCTTCAAGTGGTGCCGTCCAGTGCTAACGATGGACGGCACATTCCTATCTGGCAAGTACAAGGGTACTATCCTAACTGCGGTTGCAGCATATGCAAATGACCAGTTACTCCCAGTGGCATTTGCAATTGTAGAGAATGAGAATACAGAAAGCTGGCTGTGGTTCCTTGTCAATGTGAAGCAGGCCGTAATACAAGATCGGCCTGATGTGTGTTATCTCAGACCGCAATGCAGGCTTGCTGTCTACAATGCGAACGATGCAGAACGGGACACAGCCTCCGTTCCAGTGGAATGACATGAAGAACCGGTGGTGCATGAGGCATCTTGTGGCGAACTTCCACAGAAGGTTCCATAGCAAGCAACTAATGAAGATGTTTAAAAATCTTTGTATGCAAAACCAGAAGAGGAAGTTCGATGCCTTGTGGAGGCACCTTGATCAGGAGACCAGCAAGCATGTAAGGCGTCTCGAGCAGGCTGAAGCTGGGGCCGTGGAGGGAGGCTCCACGAGACTTGGGGAGTTCATACAATGGGTTCAGTCCAATGCACCTGACTTGGAGATGTGGTCTCTACTGCATGACACCGGCGGAGCAAGGTACGGAATCATGATGACAAACATGTCCGAGGTGTACAATGGTGTTCTAAAGGGCGTGAGATCCCTACCTATCACTGCAATCGTGGAAGAGACCTGGAACCGTTCAGTTGGATACTTCGTCAATAGAGATGGCGAAGCAGCATATGGACGAAGGCAAAGAATTCTCCGAGGTAGCGTGGGCCTACATGGACAAGAAGACGGAAAAGGCTTGTTCGCATATTGCTCAGACCATGGATGGCTTACGGAGGAAGTTCGAGGTCCGTCTCAGACAGAAGTACATGATGGGGCAGGCTAGAGGGGATTGTAAGCAGGTGTGCACGATTGATGACAGAGCATCTTACACCTGCAACAAGTCGCAACTTCTACACAAGCCATGCTCCCACGTGTACGCGGCATGCGCGTTATGGAACCAGGCGCCCACGCATTACATCTCAAAGTACTATGACATAAAGCACCTGTTTGAAACCTGGAGCACGGAGTTCCATTCGTACGGGGTGGACATGCATTATAGGGACCTCTAGCCAGGGTAGATCAAGTGGGTGCCGAACGATGCACTGAAGCACGTCGGCCGTGGGCGACGACAAAGCCATCGCATTCGCGATGACATGGATGATAGCCAGCGTGGGGATCAGGTTCGGCGCCCGAAGTGCAGACTATGCAAGACGATTGGCCATTCATTTAGGCAGTGCCCAAACAGGCCGACATCAAGTAACGCTCCATAATATGAAGCACATGGTTCTTCGTTGTTCACGGCTGGTTCCGTGTTTTTAAACTATTAAGGGCCTTTGTTGTGCTCATGTTGTGTATGCGAGCACATGATCTTGCATCCTTTCACCTATGCTGAATGTATGTTACGGAAATATTTGCGTGTTCAATTTGTTTGAATCATTTCTTGGAAATTATGTTCTGACTTATTCGATATTGCGTAACATACATTGTTGTGGTTCGCTGCAAATTACGTTTGTTGGAAATTATCTTGTCATCTGTTGCGCACTTTGTTGTCATTCGCTGCAAATTACATTTGTTGCATATTATGTTGTCATCTATTTCACACTTTATTGTCAATACCTGGAAATTACGTATGTTGCATATTCTCATGACACTGCGTACTGACTTGTTTTCATTCATCCGCAGGACAAGGTGTACGAGTTGCTTGAGCCCCGTTGGGATGACCAGCACCGATGCACAGCGTGGTCATCTGCTGCCGCTGAAGGCCCTCCGAGTTTCATCCTTAGGGGCCCCGAGAGCACTGGCCTCTAGACGTCGGTACAATCCCACTGCTGCGAGACACCGGCGTTTTGCCCATTGCTCGCATGCTGGATGTTCCGTATACGTTGCAGTTCGATGTGGCGTTGTTGTCCGCACTCGTGGATCGTTGGAGACCGGAGACTCACACCTTTCACTTCCGGTGGGGTGAGATGACTGTTACACTTCAGGATGTGTCCATGCTGACAGGTCTACCCCTCCATGGTGCAGCAGTAGTGCCACCCCCCAGGGCGGCAAACTGGAAGGTCGCCCTGGGTGCCCGGTTCGGTCACCCGATCCCAGACAACAAGTCTGGTGTGCCACACTCGTGGCTACGCAAGTTCATGACCTGACCTGTGCACGCTCCTGAGGGGGTCGTGCGGCGCACCTCGGGGCATACCTTCTTTTTTTGTTCGAGTGGGTCTTGTTTCCTACGACCACTGGAGCCTTCGTGCAATATGACAAGTATGCACGCATGTGGGCACTGTACCTCACAACACACATTACATTGACATAGATTAACTCTCCAGCGGGAGAAGACACGATAACAACAAACACAAGGTACAACATAGCATAAAACATTACCAACATACACGAGGAGAACCTCCAGCAGTACAACTTGAGGATAACAATAAACACAAGAAAGAAAACTACACAGATTGCGAACAACTAATTCACGACGTGCGTGATAACAAGGCAGCTCCCTTTTATAGGCTGTGTGGGGGGGGCAGCTTCACGCACAAAGACCACAGAATAAGAAGGCATCAGGCAATGACAACACGAACCAGCACATACATTGCACGTCACAAAAGAGGTCAGCTTTGCACAGAGACATGACAAAAAAGGGCAGCTTTGCTCAGTGAGATGACAAAATATGCCAGCTTTGCCCAGTGACATGACAAAAGAGTGCAGCTTTACGCAGGGACATGACAAAACAGGCCAGCTTTGCCCAGTGAAATGACAAAACGGGGCAGCTTTGCTCAGTTAGATGACAACAGACTATAGCTTTGCGCAGTGACCTGACATAACGGGGCAGTTTTGCTCAGTGAGATGACAAAAGACAGCAGCCTTGCGCAGTGACATGACAAAAGAGGCTAGCTTTGCTCAGTGAGATGACAAAAGAGGGTAGCTTTGCTCAGTGACATGACAAAACAGGCCAGCTTTGCTCAGTGAGATGGCAAAATAGGGCAGCTTTGCTCAGTGAGATGGCAAAAAAGGGCAGCTTTGCGCAGTGAGATAACAGAATAGGGCAGCTTTGCTCAGTGAGATGATAAAATAGGCCAGCTTTGCTCAGTGAGATGACAAAAGAGGGCAATTTTGTGCAGTGAGATAACAGAATAGGGTAACTTTGCTCAGTGAGATGACAAAATAGGCCAGCTTTGCTCAGTGAGATGACAAAATAGGCCATCTTTGTGCAGAGACATGACAAAAGAGAGGACCTTTGCCAGGTGACATGACAAAAGAGGGCAGCTTTGCACAGCGACCACCAATAAATCACATGCCTACCCTTTGGCTTATAAAATGAGCTGCAATGCATCTGCAAGAGAACACTACACAATCTAACACTACATCATACCTTCCTTCTCCACGTCGAGATGAACAACAAGAATCTAAAGGAATGGCAAAAATTCGCGGATAACATAAATGAGAAAATTAGGAAGGCTAGGGAGGAGTCCCGCAAGAAGGCAGAAAGGGCTGCGGCGGCTCGCGAGGAACAAGCAAGGGCTGTTGCGGCTACGAGGTCAGCTCCCCCAGCTTGCGAGGAACAAGCAAGGGCTGCTGCAGCCACGAGGTCAGCTCCCCGCAATGAGCGGCCGCGTAGCAACAACCCCAATCCCAGACGTCCCCACCGAGCGTTCGCCGCAACTCCCACCTGAAAGGAAGACACCCCCCTTTGTTGGTGCAGGGCCACGTGCAAGTTCTTAAAGTCTAAGCACCGCATCAGCCTAGGTATGCGTTACTGGGGTTGCCCAAATTACTCCAGTGACTACCCCAACCGCCGTTTTGACACCGCAACCTATCGGCAGCCGGTAACGACCACATACACCATTTTCCCCTACCTTTTCTCCTTCACAGCACGCACTAACAATCTCTCCCCTGTATTTACAGTCTCCGGAGCCCCTGTGTGGCTACCGCAAATGGATCGATCTTGAGATCCACCCTGCAGACCAATGGACCCTCGACTTCGAGGAGTGGAATGTCACACGGGACAAAGAGTTGCTGGAGGAGCGCCGCAAGAACAAGCACACCCTGCGTATACAACGCGAGATGCAAGCTCATCTCCAAGCGTGCACGCGTAGGGAGCGGGAGGCTCGCGAGATGGAGCATGAGAGAAAGAGGGAAATGGCGGCTAAGGCAAAAGAGGCCGCAGAGGAGTTCAACGCCGAGCGGGCAAGGAAGGGAAAGTGGCCCCGGTCCACACAGTAGGTCGTACGAGCAGTTGGGTGGGTTTAGTCGCATATCATGCTATATGTTATGCATGTAATAAAAATGTACGCGGCATGTTAAGCCCAACTGTATTATGAAGTTTATTTCTATTCAGCTAAGCTTATTATCTCGTCTTTTCGCATTCAATGATTCTCACGTGTTCAATATCACTTTCCTTCCTTTCGCAGTTGTGCTAAAAAAATTTTCATTAAATTTCTTCCAATAAAACAACATAACATGATCGAAAAATGTTACTGCCAGTTCAACATATTTTTCACGGTCTGCAATGTACGAAATTCACAAATACACTAATCGTTATCGTACTCTACCAACCAAAATTCTTAATTTTCATAATTGCAAAAAAATTTACACTAGCAGTAAACTCCACTCCACATCAAATACATATTTTTTTTTCAAACACCATTAACAACGTACCAAAATATTTCCAAAAAAACAATCTACAAAAATAATTCCTACATGTATCATCTGCAATACATAACGATTTTTCAAAATATATTTCATATTTTGAAGCATCTCCTATTCTATATTATAAATTTGATGCACACTCTACAAAATATATTATACGTGTATGTATAACATTTATGTAACTATGTAATTAAAACAAAAAATAAAACTTATATTTTGTGCAAAACCCTAACCCTAATCCGGCGCAAACCCTAAAAACGTCGAGCAAGTGGTGCGGTGGGGTGGCGCGTGATCAGCCGAGTGGTGCGGTCGGATACCGCACCACTCGAGTCGTGCGCTCGGGCGCCGCACCATTCACGGTATCGTGCCCTCGGACGCCGCACCATCTCCCCGACGTGACGGCTGGCCGAGTGGTGCAGTCGGGGACCGCACCACTTCGGTGTCGTGCGCTCCCCGACCGCACCATTTGATGAGGCGATGTGTCCCGATCTTGCGATAGGATGATAACTATCGATTTTGGTGGAGGTGACCCTTGCGATCCGACTACAACCGAACGACGTCGCTTGCGCCTTAGCAATCGCTGAACCACACTCCAAGTTGTTGTCAACCGTGCCAAGAACGCGGTTAACCTGACCACGAAGGTCTATTCCTGTATGCAATCGAAGAATACGCAAGAAAAAGATAACAAGCAATCTGAAATTACAAATATATAAATTGAGATCAAAAGGTGGGATTCCGAAGGCTGTCTTGACAGGTGGTCGTCCGACACAACTGAAGAACAAAAGTTTGCATAATGGCTAAACCTAAACTCAACGAAATCCAAGTCCTAGCAACGGAGGCGGCAGCTACTATATAGGGAGAACGACCACGGGTGGCGTCCAAGTGTACGCCCTAAGGTTACAAGGCCCATGGGCCCAAGTGGTGGTGGCGTAGCACCCTTTTTGACTCGGACACAGAAATCAACGTGGACTCTTTTAAAGATTGCGACCGGCTCAGATGGAATTTCAAGATGAGGTTGAATTCATTGGAAAGTAGACTTCATAAGCTTTCCATGAAGTACAAGAACGTCCCAAACGGAGTCCGTATGACGAAGTTATGTCCATTTAAACTTGCACCATTGCAGCCGTCCGAATCCGATTCCAGTACGTGCCCAACACGGACTCTTTTGACGATTGCGGCCAGCTCGTATAGAATTTGAAGATGGGGTTGAATCCTTTAGAAAGTAGACTTGATAAGCTTTCTATCAAGTCCAAGAACGTCCCAAACGGAGTCCGTATGAGAAAGGTACGTCTGTTTAAACTTGCACCATTGCAGCAGTCCGAATCCGATTCCAATACGTGTCCAACACGGACTCTTTTGATGATTGCGGTGCGCACAGAAGGAATTTAGAGGTGTACCAGATCCATTAGAAAGAGGACAAGAAAAGCTTTCCAACAAGTACTCATGGACCTCAAACGGACTTCATATGTGAAATTTATGCACATTTGAAATTGGACCTGTTAAGCTGAATCTGAATTGATCTGGAGGCCGAATTAGATTCCAAAACGTGTCCATCTTGAACTCTTGCTTGAATTGGTGTAAAAGTGACGCGGTGCTGTAAAAATATATTTTTTCATTATTAGGTAGCATCATATTCTCATTTAAAATATGTTGAGGCTGAAGAAACGAATTCACCTTTAATTCAATCTTGATATTGGGTGCTATTGTCGTATGTGTTTGTGGCATGGTCACATCACCATTGCCACGTGTCGGTTCCCGGTTAAATGGTGCGGTCGGCTGGGGGCTAAGTTTGGAATTTTGTTTTCACCGGCGCTATTTTTGGAATTTGAGGTAGCAACAGTGTCAAAATCGTCCAAAATTCCCAGTCCTAGTCCTCTCCTTGTCCCAGCGAGGAGAGGGGATAGAATCAACAGCTGCGGGTCATGGGCATGGATGATAGTGGATCTGGTGGCAAGAGAGGAGAGCAGCAGTGATGGGGACAGGAGGTCGAGGGAGCGGGTCACCACCGGATGTGGTCGTCATCACCGCGAAATTTGTCGGCCTTCATGGGGAACTAGTCACCATCGTTGTCGCATAGAGAGGGAGTCCATCGCCCGAGGTCGCCACCACCGCACGGAGATGGGGAATTGAAAGCTAGGTTTGGAAGATTTGATTGATTCAAGGGATGGAGGTAGTTAGGGAGCAGGAGGCTAGCTAAGAGGCAGTGTTACCCAAAATGTGCACTCCTATATATGGATGGCTGGATGGCGATCGAGGGTGATGGTTTTATGGGTGCATGACTGCACGGAGTAGCCTATATGCATAGTAAATGTTGCCCTTTAAAAAAGCAACAACAATACCTAACACACTCGACTAGTCCATAACAGAAACTCACATTGAAAATCACTTTACCCTTTAAAAAAGCAACAACAATACCCAACACACTCGGCTAGTTCATAACAGAAACTCACATTGAAAATCACTTCGGTTTGTATGTAGTCAAACTTTTCAAGCTTTATCTACTAACATAAAAAAGAGAAAATTACACTATAGCTTTTTGAACTTATAGGGTTATACCACTTTCCCTCCATAAACTTGCATTTTGCTTTTTTTAGCCCCTGAACTTCTAAGATTGTGTCACTTTACCCTCTGAACTTATACTTTACTTTTCTCAGCCCACTAAACTTGTAGGGTTGTGCCACTTTACCCCCTGAACTTGTATTTTAGTTTCTCAGCTCCCTAAACTTGCGTATGTTTGCATCACGGGTCTATTGGGCTGTTTGTTAATAGAAAACATTGATCTAGCATAGTATATGGCTGAAGCTGTACGGTAAGGTATTTGTCAAGTCGACACAGTTCCCTCTTCTCTCTTGCAGCGCAGCAGACAGGGGATGGAGGGCGCGGGACGATAACAGTTGTCATGGTGAGGCTCCGGTGATATCGTGCACGTGGAGTGTTACCAAGGCATGCAAAGCCGTGCACGGAAGGAGGAGCGGCGACGGGAGTGGCACTAATAGGACCGCAATAAAGGAAGGTAGTGATATGGTCAATTTTGAGAAATGAATTAATTGCAAATTTAAAAGGTTTATCGCTATGGTTTAGAGCAGTGGCGGTTGTTCGTTAGATCGGGGACAAGGGGCATAACAACATTGTAGAGGGTTGGAAAAGTTGGAAGGAGTGGAAAACGAGTTAGGATGACATGCTTAGATGTTAATTTATCAACTTCTTCATCGTCATCGACCTCATCGATATCGTCCCCGTGGAGCCTCCTTGAGCAATTTCTTCTCCTTCCACGCACAACTTCACAGACCATGAGAACACGCCACGCGCATAGATCACCGAAGGCCGTCGCCCTACACACTCCCTCCCTTGCTCTACCACACTGCAAGAGAGAAGACACTATGCTGACTCAACATTATGCCCACACGATCGAGCCCGATCCTACAGCATCAGTCATGTGTTATGCTTAGGGATGAAAACGGAATGGAAATATCCCGTACCGAACCGCATCGTTTTCTACATTTGGCCCGATCGAATTCGTATTTTCGGACAAATTCGAATTCGGTTCGAAATACGGAATACCAAATTCGAAAACGGAGCGGAAACGGTTTAGATGTTTTCCGACCGTTTTCTACTTTTCTACATTTTATTCGGAATATACTGTATTGGAAATACGGTTTAAACCGAATTTGGCCCACTTGTCCCAACGGCCCAACCGGATCCTCACTATGGCCGCGCGGCCCGCGCCGACGGGCGGACTGGCCGTCTCGGCTCTCGGCGTCTCCTCCCCTAACCTAATCCCCTTCCCTTCCCCGCGCCCGCAGTCTCCCGCACCAGCAGCTCCGCCGCCCCGCCGGCCGCCCGCGTGCCCGCCCCCCCACCCCCGTCCCCCTCGTCGTCTCCCTCCTCTCCCCTGCCGTCGCCCCTCCTCGCCCCCCCGGCCCCCCGCCGCCGACCCCCTCCCCCACCCCGTCCCCCTCGTCGTCTCCCTCCTCTCCCCTGCTGTCGCCCCCCCGGCCCCCCGCCGCCGACCCCCTCTCCCGCCCCCCCCCCCCCCCCGTCCCCTTCCTCTCCCCCGCCGCCGCCTCCCCATCCCCCTCCTCGCCCCGCCGTCGCCGCCACGAGCAACAGAGGCGGTCGAGGAGGCGGGCTCCCAGGCGAGCGGCGGACCCGGGCGGACTTCTCCAGGCGGCAGCACGGATGGCGGGGCCGAGCAGCGGCGGGGCAGGCGGCCTCCCGTCGGCGGCGCGGTCCGGCACCACCCTAGCGGCAGCGCGGCGGATCCGGTGGCGGGGCGGAGAGGCGCGTGCGGAGATCCGGCGGCGCGGCCCGGCACCACCCTAGCGGCAGCGCGGCAAATCAACCAGGTAATTTTGGATGGGCAACGTCCTCTTGATGCTTCTTGAACACTTGTGTTCATCGTTATGGTGTATAAGCAAGAATTGCATAATTCTTAAGCCTCCCGTGAGAATTAAGGTAGCCTTACTGCAATCATCTTGATTTGAGTGTGGTATTAATGAAGTCAGCCGGCCGCCTCGCCCGAGGAATACTCGAGGGCTAACAAGGAGTTCCGCAAGCTGGAGAGCACCATGGAATTGATCAAGGAGCTGCGGTCAAAACAGGAGGTGATAATCACATTGTGTTGTATAATATTCAACCTATGGTATGAAAGATTGTGAGGAGGATGCCTATTGTTCGTAGGAAATTGAGGGTTTGAAATCTTTGGTGACAAACTCCCTTGAAGAGAAAGACATGCGTGAGATGGCAGCTGAGGAGCTCCTTGAGGCTGTGGAGGAGGAGAAACGACTGCATCATGCGCTGCTCAGATCGTTGCTTCCAAAAGATTGTAGCATAAATACTGTTTTAGCATTTCAATTGGCCTTTTTTTCCATAAGTTTTTTTTTCATCTGTGCAATTTATGGCATGACTAGTAGTTTAAAAATCGCTTCTGCAAGTGCAGGTTGATGTCCAACTGAGCAATGAGGACTTGAGAATTGATACCTAAATTTTGGCTGTATGCAGGAGGCCCGTCTTGAAGAATACAAAAAACTTATTGATCAAAAGGCTGACCTCCAGGTAATTATTATATGCACTTGAACTTGATCATGCACTTGGTAATTGTTATGTACTTGGTCACTTGTTAATTGTTATGCACTTGGTCCTACAGGTCGGTATTCCGTATTGAATTTTCGTATACCGATCGTGTTCGACATAATTCCGCCCGAATTGGTTCGTTTTCGAAATTCTTGATATTCCGTAAGTTCGCGTTCGTTTTCATGTCCGGCTTTACCGCTTTCGCTTTCGCTTTCGTATTCAAATGTAGAAGTAGAAAACGATTGAGGAGTTTTCCGACCGTTTTCATCCCTAGTTATGCTAGCTTAGCGTTTTTTTATTAGCAAATAACCCAATAGACCTATAGTGCAAACAGACGCAAGTTTAGAGAGCTGAGAAAGTAAAATACAAGTTCAGCAGGTAAAGTGGTATAACCCTACAAGTTCAGGTGGCTGAAAAAGTACGATGCGAGTTTAAGATGTAAAATGCCATAGTCCTACAAGTTCAGAGGCTGAGAAAGTAAAATACAAGTTTAAAGATAGAATGACATAATCCTAGAAAGCTAGTGCAATTCTTATAAAAAAATATTCAAAACAGTTAATTCATCCTCCCCCATCGGAATCCTTGATTCTGTTTGTGTTTACTATTCTTGTGACCTGCTTGTACGTGTAATACAGCAGATCGTGCGAGAATCACCATCGCCACACTATTTTTTGATGATTTGCCAAGAAAAGCATATTATTTTCCTCATTCTGATAACAAATGAAAAATAAGCCCTGGAGCAGAAAACCTGAAGACTGCAGCTGGCAGGCGACAAAGATACAAAATTACAACCACTCAACAGGACAGGCAAACCATTCTTCAACCTTGCAAGTACCACACCAGCATTTTGAAACCATGTTCATGGGAATACTACAGCTGACAACCCACCAAACTATAACACTATCAAGAAAGCAGATAATACAGTTTGGTGTCTTACAGCATGCCGCAGACAAATACACAACTTAAGCTCAATTTCTGCATATATTTTAACATGATACAGCAAGCCGCACAAAAATACATAAAATCAACTTCTTGATATTGGAACATGATGATGGCCATATGGATTATCACCATACTTTAGCAATAAGATCTCTAGTAAGAATTACATTCATACTTTAGCAATGTGACACAAAAGTCATGTCTAACTAAACCAGAATTAGATCTCTACTTTGTAAGTGCCAAGTAACTAACAAATGGTTTTCCATTGTTTCACAACCATCCTTTTGCGTACATGTGACAACCATCCATTTGTGTAGATTAGCAGAACGTAAATTAGTACAAGCATTGGCTGTGCCCCCATACTTATCATACCGACTGACAAAAAAAAAAAAAGACGCCAGCCCAGTGTTTTAACACATGCTTAGTAAGGAAACCGAATCTAAATTACTGAAGCAGCTGAACTACTGACATTGAGACAACAAGTCTAACCGCTGATGTAGTTGGCTATAAGGAACTTTCTTTTGCTTGCGTCATCCTCGTGCAATTTCACAACATCTTTGACCTTCTCAACAAGTTCCTCCAGACCATCGACTCCAAAGCCCTCATAGTCAAGAGTCTTCTTGTACCGTTGCTCGTACAGAGACTCAAAATTACCCAGTAGAACAGGGCAGGAGTAACAAACAAGAAGCTCCTGAATCTCCTTTCTGAAACTGTCTAGATGGTCATCAAACACATATGCTCCATCTACGTCTGGGTTAATGTTTCGCTCATCCTCTGAGAAATCATCTGATGAGCTGCCCAACTGCTGACATGTTCCTATAGTGCTTTCGTCAAGAGTAGCACTTCCTCTCTTTTCCTTTTTCAAAATGATTGGTGTATTCGGATATTTCTTCAGGTTCCTATCACCAGAATTGCGAAGGCAAATCATCTTTCTCTTACCCTTCCCTATGACAACAAAAGAGTCAGCCAGCTTTTCGAAAAGATTAATAAGTTTAATGGCTCCATATTCTGATACATAGAGGTGCCTCCCGAAGAGCTTTAGATACTCTGAAGGCACACGGACAAGTGGAACACTTCCACCAGATAACTCAAACAGCCGTATTAGTTGACCCTTCAAGCCTTGAAGATCGCCAGGACGAACCCACCATGACCGTTCATCTGTCATACCTTGGTCTATCTCTGGACCTTCATTCAAACCACATGGTAAGTTATGTGACCTTGATGATGTACCGCAACTCCCATCTGCAACAGTACAGAAGGCTTTGCATGGTTCTCTAGTGATCTGGGAAGAGTTGTAGAAATACATCTGGTTGCTGGTGGTTCTGCCACCACATCCATTCCTCAAAGTTCCTGTATAGAAAATGGCCTCCTCCTCATTCTGCATGTCAGGGAACTGCCCCAAAACCCCACTATTGACAAAGCCTGAAGGATCAGCAGTGTGGCACGCTACTTCATTCTGCATGTCAGGGAACTGCCCCAAAATCCCACTATTGACATGACCTGAAGGATCAGCAGCACGGCGTCCTAAGGATCTAGGGGCCACAATACCTTCACCACGGGCAAGACTAGGCCAGTCCCACACAAAACTCCCAGCACTGCTCAAAGCCGATGAGACAGTAACTGAAGATGGAATGGCAAGGACAATAGTGTATCCACGCTGACCAAGTATATGCAATGCAGGAGCAAAGTCCACGTCACCAGATATAAGCATAATGGATGACGGGGGGTGATTGTCCAGTGCAAAGAGAAACATATCGACCAGTATAGCCTTATCAGCAGCATCTTTCCGTCCATTTGGAACATCAACAAGTTTGACTCCAGTTCTCTGACATCCCTCCCTGAGTCTTCTTGGGAAAGCATTGAAATCTCCATAAGCAGAGAGCATTGTCACAGCACCCTTAACAACAGGATGCAGGCGTAATGCCATCCTGACATTTCCAGCAACATCTTCTGGCCGCACATCACTTGGAACAGGGCAGTTCTCAATGTCCCAAAAGATAGCCACTGGACCAAGGACTGCATTTGCCTGGCTATTTGCTTGAGAAAGACCCATATTCGAAGTAACAGTTATCATCCTGCTTGGGTCTGATTCTGACACCACAGCTTTTGGTGAGGGTGAAGCGACACGACTAGCCATTGCTTTATCTTCAAAAGACATTATGCTTCCTGCATAATGAAAGGGAGATAAAGATTCAGAAAATGCTATGTTGGTACATTTAATAACCACAATTGTACGTAAGCGAGTAGCTACAACTGTGCAAGTATGCATTGCAATGCCATCAATTCACAATACTACAGAGTATGAACGCGATAACTTTGTCCACATAATGATTATGTATCCTGGTACATCACACAGAAATAGCAACCAATAATATATCTGAGCTGTTGTCATGGCTTTCTATTATATTAAAAAAGCCTGTGGTCATGGTGATTCTCCTAGCAGTTCCTGTACAACAACAACCCAAGCAACTGATTCACCTATCCAACCAAACCAAATACCACCAAGCATGTACGTTACAGAAACTTTGGGATTTCTTTTGGAAGACAAGATAGTCAAATCTCAGCTGCCAACCTTCAGATATTATTTTCTGCTTCTAAAAGAGATGCAAAGCTATGTAAGTAAGATGGCTGATTTGATGACTACACCTAAATGGAGGTAGTAACATCTGCATTTCTAGAAGATGTGCCGAAGCACCCAGTTTTCTCACTCACAGCCTACACCAGATGTGACATAATATGGATCTCCCATTTTGCACTTTGAGAAAAAAAATGTAAGAAGGTTAAGATTCAGAAGAGTGAATGCCTCTTCTCTGGTATGGTTGCACAGAGCTCATTTGGGCCATGATACAACATAGACAAAATGTTGACCCACAAATCCCAAAACTCATACATGACTAGAATGTGTCTGGATATTGAGGCTTTTCACAGAAGCATCACAACAACAACATCTACCACTGTCGTCCTGTAGTTAAAACTTGAAACTATGCCATGAATATTTGTAGTTGGCGGCTGAATTGGCATAATTTGAGTTTAATTTTTTCCTAACATTCTACAGATTAAAATCCAAAATCTGATCTTGATAATAATTTCCTCTATCAAATCCATATCCAATGGAATTTGGAGCTTCGTTCGGATATTGATGTCCAAAAGTCAGCAGTCAGCACATTTACACACCTAGACAGGATAATGAACAAACAATATCACAAGCACAAATGCATAATAACATTAAATCCTACATCTCGTAGAGATAAATAACCTGATGTTTAATCTATTTAAATAGTGAGATTTGGAACCAATAATCCAGTAACGGACGCGCAAAAGAACCGGAGGGGATAAAAAAGATCTAATTGCTCACAGCACAAATTAAAATTACGGAAGAGCACCGAAACCAATCGATCGAGCTCCACGCTTACCAAGAGGAGAAACTCTAGTCCGGACGGACGGATTTCCAGTAGGGGGCAGTAGGGGGCCCGCAGGAGAAGACGGAGGAGCGCCCCGCCGGGTGGTTCCCGAAGAGGCCTGAGGTCGGCGGCCGGAGAAAGAAACGGTGGGGGTCGGCTGCGGCAGCGGTGGCAAAAGGGTTCAGCTATTTGGGCTTCGGGTTCTGCAATCGATCGGGATGTGAGGATCTTCCGGCCGTGCGATCGCGGGAACAACTGCAGTCGCCGGCGGGAGGAGGTCGGTTTCTTGGGTGAATGGGTGGGGGAGAGGAGGGGTGAGGAGGTCGCGCGTTGGCCGATAGAGGAAAGGATCGGCGTGCGTGAGATGAGAACACTGAGAAGTTGAGCGCTGGCTCTCTCTGACAGGTGGGTCCAAAAACACAGGTAAGTGAACAAGCTGGTACGCACCGACGTTTCCCAGTTGAATGGGCCAGGCCCAAGTTACAGGATGGAGCTTCCCTATCCCCTCTTCCTATTTCCCCTCCCTATCCCCTCAATCTAGACCACTCACATCTTATCCAATAGCCAGTATTTTTTTATATTTTCACTATTTGCCTATCCATCATAAATAATAAAAAAATACAGAAAAAATTTAATTTTTTTATTTTTTTCTGTAAAAAAATTATAATAATAAAATTTATACTGGCCATTGGATGAGATGTGAGTGGTCTAGATTGAGGGGATAGGGAGGGGAATAGGGAGAGGGGGATAGGGATAGGGAAGCCCCATTCCAAGTTACAGGGAGAGGAAGTAGATAGGAGCATGTGGAAACTGGAAAAGAGTGTTTTTTTTAACGATAGAGCAAATAATCCAAACATATCCTACGGTTTAGCACTTTGCCCTTTCGCAAGTTGTTCTTTTCGAGTTGAGTACTTTTTGCACAGCTGTGGCCTCGGAAAGCCGTTTAAAAGACGTTAGGTTTTTTAATATAGTTTTTTATTTATATTATTTGTGAAGATATAATAATTTCTTTTATTTTTAATTAAATATCTTATAAAAAAACCTACCATCTGTTATTTCAACTAAAAGTTAAAAGACAAAAATCGTAACACTTTGAAATGGGTCATAGGTTTCTTTGAAAGGCAAGATCTTCGTTGACTCCCTAGAAAATGGTTTACAGCCATCACATGTGAGCTCATTAACATAATTTTTGTTTGAGATTAATTAGCTCATTAACATAATTAGGGCCATGGGAAAGCCAAACAGCGCAATTCCTCGTTCGCCTCACCTCCCAAGCGCGCGAGCTCACGTGCTACTTTGTTTCGATCTGTTTGATAGCCCTGGTCTCAGTGGCCCTAACAACCTATTGCTTCAGTATTTTTCACTTCTTGAACACAAATGCGCCACTCTGAGTAATCTCCGCCGTCTGAAGTAAGGTTGTTTCGAGTTTAGATTTTCTTAATGTCATTTGTGAAACAAAACCGAAATCTGAAAAAGTTCAAAAGCTGAAATTGAGTTGAATTTTCACCTTTGTTTTGTCCTCTTGCTTCCTCAACCTAATTCCCACCAATCTCAACACCCAGTTGCCTTAATCCTTGCCATCACAACCGATTTAGAGAGAGAGCAAGTGCCAGCACTGTGCATATCCGAAAATTCCACCGCCATACTGAGTTCCGCCGCCGCGCACGCTCTCTTCGTGATTACTCTCGCACCTGCGCCTTTCCCGCCACCTCTACCATGTTGGTCGGCCGCCGTACCCGCCCCAGACCCCGTGGCAGGCCACGCCAACCCGCCGCCGCTGTGTCCCAACTTTTGCCGCCGCCCGTTTCCTCTGCTCGCGCCACCGCACCTCGCGCCTTCCGGACTCCGCCACCTCCACGGCTTGGACAGAGCTCCCTTGCAGCCTTACCCCCACCACCCTGACGCCCCCGACCAGGCTCGAGGGCGTGGCAACGCCGCCGGCCGCCACGCGCCATGGGCGATATCCGGTGCCAACCGACCTCCCCGCCTATTTAAGCAATCCCGACCTCCCAAGCTAAGCATCACAACTCCATGAAGCTAACCGAACACCCCAAGGTTCCATTGCCATCTTCATAGCCGGTAATTCCAAGAAAGCCCTAAATCCGAATCCTAACTCAATGTCTACCTTCCGGCCATCCATTCTCCAATCACCTCCGCCTGTAGCATCTCCAAGGCCCCAGGAACCACTCCAGAGCATTGCCCTAGCTTCCCAACCCTTCTCCTAACCCGGTGCCAATCACCTTCTCACCGTCGCCAACCCCACCGTGGCCAGCTCCACTCGAGCTTCCCTAGTAGAAACCAGTGCCTCCCTGAACCTACTCAAACCCTAGAGAAGCTCTAGAGCCATTCCAATTAACCAAAGAAGCTCACATGAACTCCCAATTTCAAAATCGGCCGCATCGGAGAGGAGCTCACCGCCGGCAAATGCCACCTCCACCGGCCCTCCAACCGCCCAAAATGGAGTCCTCATAGCCCTACGAACCCAGCCCTAGTCCCCAATCTCGTCGCAAATCGCCGACACACCTCCAGTCGCCACCGCCTTTTCCTCTGTTCTTCTTGCGCGTGTGTTGCCGAACGGGGAAGACGAATAGTAACGCTCGGTTACTATTCATCTGACCAAGCCGACCTGACTTGATTGAGCTGAGCCAGATAAACCGCACCGGTTGCACCCGACCGAACCGCCTTGTCTCGGCTGAGCCAAACCCTGTCATCCGCACCGAATCCAACCGACCGAACCCAACCAACGTGGCTGAGCCAGACCGCTTAACCGAACCCGACCCGAGCCCGATGAACAGTACCGAGCCCAATGAACGGTAACCAGCCCGAACCCAAAAATACAAGTTTATACTCTCTAGATTCGTTTCAAGCCCGCCAATCCAAATCTTAGGCCCATTTTCCCATATGACCCTCCTATAAGCCCAAATCTCAATTTATTTGAATTTTATCGGATTTTCTTCCTTTATTTTATTTCTTTATTCCTAGCTCAACCCTTCAGGCACGGAATTGATTTATTTTAATTAGCTTTTGTGTTAGCCTCCAACGTCGAAGTTTCTCAGGAGCTGGAAGGAGAAGCCCAGATTCAAGCCCAGCCCACCGAGGAGTTTGAACTAGTTGAAATCGTAGACACGCAAGGCAAGTCGCACATACTTTGACCATATCGAACCTACCTTGTCTTTATTTATTTATTTAGCAGTATTTTCATTATGATATTTTTAAGTCATTATTTTATGTATAATTACTGTTTAGAATGGCATGATTTATTAGTTATGTCCTACCACCCGAAAAAGCCCCGTTTATCTTGATAGCCATATTTATCTTGACAAAACATAGTAATATTAAATGTAATAATAGTATAAACATGGTAGTTTAGGAATTCATTAAAATCTTTTCACTGTTAAGAATCTTAGTATTTGTCTACAGTTTTGAAAAGATGGATCTAGGGTAAACGAGGATCACAGAGGTGGATCCGAAGACCTTACCCCAGGGTGGAGGCTTGGTTGTGGATTGGTGGCAGTACAGGGTGTACTGAAATTGGGTTTGTGCATGGATGATACCTCAGATAAAAATATAAGGATTAGACCCTTATGCTAAGTAAAGAACATAGTAACCGCCCAACCACAAGCGTTGATTTTGTTAAACCTGGTTTAATAACTGCTCAAGTTCAATTGAACCTCTGCAACTGGCGGGGGAGTCCGAGAGTGAGTTCGTATGGGAGGTGGTTAACCATACAATAGTAGGACTGCTATAAGTCGGATGAGATCCGTGGGGTCATCCGAGCTTGTGGGGATTTAGGACCTACTGGGTGGAGGCTATATAAAGAATTGAGCAGTTAACAACCTTGTTTTCTTAACTCTGTCGCGGGAGTTGAGAGATCTTGTGGGTAAAGCAGGGCAACTCTGCAGAGTCATGAAATAATTGTATTCGAATACGCCGTGCTTCCGGTAAATGAAGCTGTGTTTAATGGGTGAATCCAATAGCAAAACATAAGTAGAATTGAGAATGGTTTGGTAATATTGAATATTGATAATCACACTTGAAAACCCCCTTTTACTTAATGGAGTTACTTTTCAAGTCTTTAATTGATTCTCAACTAAAATTGCATCCACATAAAAATAATAAACCTGTTTTCCCTTCACTTGTTATACCATGCATGTAGTTAATATTAAGCTCCGTGTGACTTGCTGAGTACAGTAATTGTACTCATACTTGCTAAAAACATAAACAGAAATTGCCAACTTTGAGGAGTCAGGCGAAGACGAAGAGGTGGTATACTATGAAATGGAAGAAGCTTGGGATTAGGGTCGTTCTCCGCTCAACATGCCTGTGGTGTCTTTTTGCTGTAATATATCTAAAGGCCGTTGGCCCTACTGTGAAACTTGGCTTTAAGCCCTTTTATTGTAATAAAGTCGACTTTTGTAATTGAGCTTGTGTTGGCAATATTATACACTCGAATGATGTAACTCGCAACTGAACAATCCTGGGCAGTTGCAAGGGATTCATAACGCTCCCAGAAATGGGGGTATTATAGAGTGGTATCAGAGCCCGCTTGCTTGACCGTAGGATGACCCTAAGTATGTTAGGGATTTTTACAAAAATTATTTTGGTTATAAAAATAATTTACCCAAAATTCTAGTAATATTCATGTATACTTCTTTTTCTTGCCTATACTATTCTTGTATTAGCTAAGTTTGATTTCTAAAAATATTTATATCAACTCTTGTCTAATCTCAAAATTTGTCGATTTGAACAGATGGAGCGTCATGATTTCCCCAATCCAGGAGCTCTGCTTGGATGGGCATCTCGGTTATGGAGGATGCAAAAGTACCTGTATGCGACTGAGCAGCATCGCCCGGTGTTCCATGCGAGGGGATTAATGGTCCATGGGAAAATATGCCAGTGGAAGGCATGGGTATAGCTGGAACCACTACCTTTGAGGCCAGACGTTCGGCGAAAGTTCACAGCATATCGCAACAAGAAGTCAGACGCCATTCAGGATGTGGCAAGGAAAGCAGTGGTGTATCTCCGCCGCTATTATGATGCAGAATTCGATGAGTCGCCATTCCACCTCATCCCACAAGAAGATGAAGGAGGACATAGCTTTTCAATTCCACCCCTGGACCCAGAAGATGATCCCAGAATTAAGGAAGCTGCATTACTTATCGTCTGCCAGGAGAGCCACTGCTGAATGGCTGAAGAAAACAAGGATATGCACCTTCAACTCTACGCAGCTCAACAAGAGGTCTGGCTTCTAAAACAGCATTTGCTACATTATCAACAAAAAGAGCAAGGTGAAGCGTCAAGATGTGGTGAATCTCCCCAAGGCTCCAATAAGCATAGGAGAATGACGGCGCCTCAATACCGTACATTCTTCGAGGGATCAGCACCACGCGTCCCGGAGAAACCTAAACCAGTTGATGAGGAATCCAAGGGCAAGGAACCCATGATTGATGAAGAAGAAGATCCAGAAGAAGAGGAATGGTGTTCCTCTGACAAAGCAGTTGATGACGAGTCCAAAGGCAAGGAGCCCGTGATCGATGATGAAGAAGAAGACCCGGAGGAAAAAGAGTGGTGTTCCTCTGGAGGCTCTACTTCAGATCAGAGGGTTTAGTGATGAATTGAGTTGCATTAGAATAGTCAGAACCCCTTTTTGTAATAGCAAGTTTTGGTATTGTAAAATAAGTTGTGGTATGAACTTTGTAAAATAGTATGTGCCCAACTTATGTTATGAATGAATAAAGAAGCTATCTTGCCTAACTGATAATTTGTTTATTAATGATATCTCTAGTCTATCTCTTCAAATTCCAACCCTCTTATTTCACTCTGGAATCTTTATCTATTTCATTCTGATCTTACCCTAAGTCTGAATTCTTACTATCTAACTTTCTAAAAGCTCGCTTCAGATCTGAACTTTTAATCTCATCAAAACAATCAAGATGTCAGGAAGTGGAGAAGGATCTCAGGGACAGGGCAGTCCTCGTCAAAGGAAAGTACCACAATTCAGCTTAGCAGACATTTTGGCCAAGATGGAAGAAAATAGATTCCAAGCAGAACTAAATCAATCTCGCATGATGGAGCAGCATGCCAGATTGTTGGAACAAATTGCTATAAGAAACGGAGGGAATAATCAACAAGGAATGCCCGTGCAGTCTAAGTGGGCAGATTTTCAAAAGACTCGACCTCCAGTCTTTTCTTCTTCACCTGACCCGATGGTAGCTGAAGATTGGTTTTGAGACGTAGAAAGGAAGTTAAACACTATTCAGTGCAATGACAAAGAAAAAGTATTATATGCATCCCATCAACTGCAGGGCCCAGCTGCAGTGTGGTGGGTGAACTATCAGACTATGAATGAGGATCGGGAGATCACCTGGAAAGAATTTGAAGATTCGTTTCGCCAAGCTCATGTGCCCACAGGAGTCATCGAAGCCAAGCGTCGGGAATTTCTTGCCCTTAAAACAAGGAGGGCGAACTGTCACAGAATATCTTCACCAATTTAATGCATTGGCCAGATATGACCCCGATGATGCAAAGACTGAAGAGAAAAAGATGGAACAATTCAAAGAAGGTTACAGAAGTCTTTGAAGTACCATATTTCAATGGTGGACTATAAAGACCTACACACAATGGTAAATAAACTCATCGTGTCTGAAGAGGCAAGGAATGAATTAGAGGACACTCGGAAGAGGAAGATAATACAGAGAACATCATCATCAGACAGATCTCGAAAGCAAATGATGCTAGCACCCCAGTTTAGAGGACAACAAGGAAGGAAATTCGTATACATGCCTAGATCACAGCTTAAGACTAACCAAAGTCCTATGACATCTTTGCAAAACGTTAGGTAAATTTCTATGCTGAAGTGCTATAACTGCGGAGGGAATCACTTACAAAGACAATGTCCACAGTTATATACTATCTGTTATCATTGTGGCCAAGCGGGCCATTATAAGAATCAGTGCTCATGAGGAGGATTACCTTCAGAAGTAGCAAAAGCTCAAGTTAGGGCACAGGCATCTTCACCTCGTCAATTCATCGCCGTGCAAAAGCAAGAAGAAGGAGGACATACTAGACAGTTTGCAGTGAAGCCAGCAGGAACTCAGACGACAACCATGATGTCAGCAGCAGACAAAGGAAAAGGGATATTGAAGCCAGTGCAAGGAAGGATAAACCATATTTCCGCAGAAGAAGCAGCGGGAGCCAACGACGTCATCGTTGGTACGTACCTTGTTAACTCAAAGCCTTCTTTGGTTTTGTTTGATCCCGGAGCAACACACTCGTTTCTCTCTTTGGCTTTTGTTGTGAAAAATCAATTGCCATTCTCTACTCTGCAAAAATCCCATTCCTTTCAAACACCTGGGAGTAGGATAGAATCTCGCTTTGGATGCAAAGACTTGGATCTAAAAATCCAAGGAGTCAAATTTAAAACGGACTTGCTATTATTGGAAATGAAAGGACTGGATGTTATATTAGGAATGGATTGGTTAACTAAGTATAAAGCCAAAGTGAGTTGTGAAAAGAAGCTTGTAACTTTGGTAAGTCCAGAAGGACAAAAGATAGTAGTAAAGACAGATCCAGTGCTAGTAGAGAAAATAAAGGCGAGTACTCAGAGTATAATGGTAGAAGAAGTGTCCCGATACCAATAATTCGGGAATACCCAGATGTTTTTCCAAAGGAGCTACCTGGAAAGCCGCCAGATAGGCCCATCGAACTTGCTATTGAATTGATACCAGGGACTAAACCCATCACAAAGCGTCAGTATCGGATGTCAGCCCAAGAGTTAAAGGAACGTAAGAAGCAGATGGATGAATTAATGGAGAAAGAATTTATACAACCTAGCATATCTCCTTGGTCAGCCCCAGTACTGTTCGCTAAGAAAATGGATGGAAGTCAGAGAATGTGTGTAGATTATCGAGGATTGAATGCAGTGGCTATTAAAAATAAATATCCTCTGCCAAGAATAGACGACTTATTTGATCACCTCAAAGGAGCCAAGGTGTTCTCAAAAATTGATCTAAGATCTGGATATCACCAGCTTAAGATCCGAGAGCAAGATCGTGAAAAGACTAGCTTCACCACAAGATACGGGTTATTTGAGTTCACAGTAGTACCATTTGGCTTGACAAATGCACCTGCATATTTTATGAACCTGATGAATATGGTGTATATGGAGCAATTAGATCATTTTGTGATAGTGTTCATCGATGACATATTAATATATTCCAAGACAGAAGAAGAACATCGTCAACATCTGCATATCGCCTTGAGTAAGCTAAGAGAACATCGGTTATATGCTAAGTTCTCTAAATGTGAGTTCTGGATGAAAGAAGTAGCCTTTCTCGGACATATTATCACAGAAGAAGGAGTGAAAGTAGATCCTGAGAAAGTGAAAGCGGTAATGGAATGGAAACAGCCAACCACTGTAACAGAAGTCCGAAGTTTTCTTGGTTTGGCCAGATATTACCGTCGTTTTATTGAAGGATTCTCGAAGATAACAAGACCCCTCACCAACTCCTTAAGAAGGATAATCCCTATAAGTGGACGGATAAATGTGAAGAGAGTTTTCAGGGGTTGAAAACAAGATTAACCTCAGCCCCAGTGCTTATACTTCCTAACCCTGAGAAAGATTTTCAAATCTATTGCGATGCCTCAAAGCAAGGATTAGGTTGTGTGTTAATGCAAGAAGGGAAAGTAGTGGCGTATGCTTCAATATAGCTACGACCACATGAGATAAACTATCCAACACATGACTTGGAATTGGCAGCCGTAGTATATGCGTTAAAGATTTGGAGGCACTACCTATTGGGAAATCGTTGTGAGGTCTTTTCCGATCATAAGAGTCTGAAATATATATTTACCCAGCCAGATTTAAATCTTCGACAACGAAGATTGTTGGAGTTAATCAAAGATTATGATCTGGATCTCCAGTATCACCCTGGGAAGGCAAACGTTGTCGCAGATGCACTAAGTCGAAAAAAGTACCATAATTCTATTTTGGAATGTTCTAGTTCATTACAAGAAGAAATTCAGCATTTGAACATGTGTGTTGTTGAACAAGGTCAGATAGCAGCATTGGAAATTCAGCAGACTTTAACGGATCGAATCAAATCAGCACAAGAAAAAGATGAAGAAATACAGCAGCTCATAAAGAGAAGTCAAGAAGCAAACTCGACTGAATTTGTTAAGGATGATCAGGGAATCTTGAAATTTAGAGATCGATACTGTATACCTGATGACAAAGAGTTAAAAGATCTGATATTGCGAGAGGCTCACTCATCTCAACTCTCTATTCACCCAAGGGGTACAAAGATGTTTCAAGACTTGAAAAAGAGGTATTGGTGGAGTAAGATGAAGAGAGAAATAGCAGAATATATTGCACGTTGTGATACCTGCTAGAAAATAAAGATAGATCATCGAAAACGCTCAGGGTTGCTAAACCCTTTGCCAATCCCAGAATGGAAGTGGGACGACATTGGTATTACAGGATTCCAAAAAGTCGAGACGGTTACAATGCTATTTGGGTAATCGTAGACCGACTAACCAAAGTGGCACACTTCATACCGATCAAGCAAACCTATGGTAAAAATAAACTGGCAGAGCTATACTTAACAAAAATAGTAGTATTACATGGAGTTCCAAAAAGAATAGTATCTGATAGAGAAGCACAATTCACGTCTACATTTTGGGAGAAACTGCATGAAGCCATGGGAACAGACTTAGCATTCAGTACAGCATACCACCCACAAACCGGAGGACAAACAGAGTGAGTAAATCAGATCTTAGAAGACGTGCTTCGAGCATGTGCATTGGTTTATGGAGCAGCTTGGGACATGTGTTTACCGTTTGCGGAGTTCTCTTATAACAACAGTTACCAGGCCAGTATTAAGATGGCACCGTTTAAAGCCCTATAGGAAAGAGTGTAGAACACCATTAAATTGGACTGAAACCGGAGAACGACAGTTCTTAGGGCCACAAATTGTCCAAGATGCAGAAGCCCACGTCAGGATTGTCCGAGACAAAATGAGGATAGCCCAAAGTCGACAAAAGAGTTATGCCGATAACCGTCGAAAAGATTTAAGCTTTGAAATCGGAGATTTGGTATATCTCAAGGTCACACCCTTCAAATCAGTAAAAAGATTTCAAGTTAAAGGAAAATTAGCCCCAAGATATATTGGCCCATTCGAGATTCTTGAGAGAATAGGGGAAGAAGCTTATAAATTGCAGTTAACACCAAATTTGGCCAGAGTGCATAACGTATTTCATGTATCTCAGCTACGCAAATGTCTCCGCCATCCAGTAGAGCAGATACCAGTGGATGATATAGATTTATGAGATGATTTGTCATATGAAGAAGATCCAATTCAGATCATGGAAACTACAGAGAGACAGCTAAGAAGCAAAAATATCAGATTTCAAAAGGTCCAGTGGCGAAATCATACAGCAGATGAGGCAACATGGGAAAAGGAGTCAGACTTACAGCGAGAATTTCCCGACCAACTCCTTGGCCCGAGTTGATCTCGAGGACGAGATCCTTCTTAAGGAGGGTAGGTTGAAACAAAACCGAAATCTGAAAAAGTTCAAAAGCTGAAATTGAGTTGAATTTTCACCTTTGTTTTGTCCTCTTGCTTCCTCAACCTAATTCCCACCAATCTCAACACCCAGTTGCCTTAATCCTTGCCATCACAACCGATTTAGAGAGAGAGCAAGTGCCAGCACTGTGCATATTCGAAAATTCCACCGCCATACTGAGTTCCGCCGCCGCTCACGCTCTCTTCGTGATTACTCTCGCACCTGCGCCTTTCCAGCCACCTCTATCGTGTTGGTCGGCCGCTGTACCCGCCCCAGACCCCGTGGCAGGCCACGCCAACCCGTCGCCGCCGTGTCCCAACTTTTGCCACCGCCCATCTCCTCTGCTCGCGCCACCGCACCCCGCACCTTCCGGACTCCACCACCACCACGGCTTGGACAGAGCTCCCTTGCAGCCTTACCCCGACCGCCCTGACGCCCCCGACCAGGCCCGAGGGCGTGGTAACGTCGCCGGCCGCCACGCGCCATGGGCGATATCCGGGCCAACCGACCTCCCCGTCTATTTAAGCAAATCCCGACCTCCCAAGCTAAGCATCACAACTCCATGAAGCTAACCGAACACCCCAAGGTTCCATTGCCATCTTCATAGCCGGTAATTCCAAGAAAGCCCTAAATCTGAATCCTAACTCAATGTCTACCTTCCGGCCATCCATTCTCCAATCACCTCCGTTTGTAGCATCTCCAAGCCCCCAGGAACACTCCATAGCATTGCCCTAGCTCCCCAACCCTTCTCCTAACCCAGCGCCAATCACCTTCTCACCGCCGCCAACCCCACCGTGGCCAGCTCCACTCGAGCTTCCCTAGTAGAAACCAGTGCCTCCCCGAACCTACTCAAACCCTAGAGAAGCTCTAGAGCCATTCCAATTAACCGAAGAAGCTCACATGAACTCCCAATTTCAAAATCGGCCGCATCGGAGAGGAGCTCACCGCCGGCGAATGCCGCCTCCACCGGCCCTCCAACCGCCCAAAATGGAGTCCTCATATCCCTACGAACCCAGCCCTAGTCCCCAATCTCGTCGCAAATCGCCAACACGCCTCCAGTCGCCACCGCCTTTTCCTCTGTTCTTCCTGCGCGTGTGCTGCCGAACGGGGAAGATGAATAGTAACACTTGATTACTATTCATCCGACCCAGCCGACCTGACTTGATTGAGCCGAGCCAGATAAACCGCACCGGTTGCACCTGACCGAACCGCCTTGTCTCGGCTGAGCCAAACCCTGTCATCCGCACCGAATCCAACCGACCGAACCCAACCAATGTGGCCGAGCCAGACCGCTTAACCAAACCCGAGCCGAGCCCGATGAACAGTACCGAGCCCAATAAACAGTAACCGGCCCGAACCCAAAAATACAAGTTTATACTCACTAGATTCGTTTCGAGCCCGCCAATCCAAATCTCAGGCCCATTTTCCCATATGACCCTCCTATAAGCCCAAATCTCAATTTATTTGAATTTTATCGGATTTTCTTTCTTTATTTTATTTGTTTATTCCTAGCTCAACCCTTCGGGCACGGAATTGATTTATTTTAATTTGCTTTTGTGTTAGCCTCCGACATCGAAGTTTCTCAGGAGATGGAAGGAGAAGCCCAGATTCAGGCCCAGCCCACGAGGAGTTTGAACTAGTTGAAATTGTAGACACGCATGGATGATGCCTCAGATAAAAATATAAGTATTAGACCCTTATGCTGAGTAAAGAACATAGTAACCGCGCAACCACAACGTTGATTTTGTCAAACCTGGTTTAATAACTGCTCAAGTTCAATTGAACCTCTGCAACTGGCGGGCGGAATCCGAGGGTGAGTTCGTATGGGAGGTGGTTAACCATACAACAGTAGGACTGCTATAAGTCGGATGAGATCCGTGGGGTCATCCGAGCTTTTGGGGATCTAGGACCTACTGGGTGGAGGCTATATAAAGAATTGAGCAGTTAACAACCTTGTTTTCTTAACTTTGTCGCGTGAGTTGAGTGATCTTGTGGGTAAAGCAGGGCAACTCTGCAGAGTCATGAAATAATTGTATTCGAATACGCCGTGCTTCCGGTAAATGAAGCTGTGTTTAATGAGTGAATCCAATAGCAAAGCATAAGTAGAATTGAGAATGGTTTGGTAATATTGAATATTGATAATCACGCTTGAAAACCCCCTTTTACTTAATGGAGTTACTTTTCAAGTCTTTAATTGATTCTCAACTAAAATTGCATCCACATAAAAATAATAAACCCGTTTTCCCTTCACTTGTTATACCATGCATGTAGTTAATATTAAGCTCCGTGTGACTTGCTGAGTATGGTAGTTGTACTCATACTTGCTAAAAACATAAACAGAAACTGCCAACTTTGAGGAGTCAGGCGAAGATGAAGAGGTGGTATACTATGAAATGGAAGAAGCTTGGGATTAGGGTTGTTCTCCGCTCAAGCATGCCTGTGGTGTCTTTTTGGTGTAATATATCTAAAGGCCGTTGGCCCTACTGTGAAACTTGGCTTTAAGCCCTTTTATTGTAATAAAGTCTACTTTTGTAATTGAGCTTGCGTTGGCAATATTATACAGTCGAATGATGTAACTCGCAACTGAACAATCCTGGGCAGTTGCGAGAGATTCATAACACTCCCAGAAATGGGGGTGTTACAATTTGGGCCCTGACTATGGATTAATTATATGAAGGGCAGAATTTCAGAATTTCTTTTTACAAAGAAAGTTACAAAATTGCATTGAGGGCCCCATAATTCGCTAGACTGGAACTCGTGTCGGACGGTAAAGGCTCTATTATGTGTCCGCATGAAGCTTACTTCGAGCTCGAGTTTTGATTTGACTTCTACAAAACAGCTACTAGCAAAATTTTCTAATTTTCTGCCACCAGTCGAAATGGAAGGGATATTTTATAAATTTCAACTGAAAGATTGACACGAAGGCTTTTTCATCAATAAAATGCCACTCCAGTCTTTTTCTTCACATTCGGTGCCCTTTGACTTCTCCCCCTTCTTCCATTCTTTTTTTTTCTAAGCCGCCATCACTCCTAGGCGCCATCCTCAACGTTGGCATTGACTCCGGTAAGCTTCGACACAGCTCCGCTGACCGCTGTCAAATGCATTCGCTAGACAATAGCATCTTGATTTAGCTATATCTGGTCCATTTGTATTGTATGATTTTATTTTGTAGTCTTTATCCCAGAATCCAAATCTTCTACATCCTATATGCCATGTTCCGTCATCTAGTGTGTCTTCGTATAGCCCTCAAAACGGATTACTCTAAAATTATATCGATACTTCCATATTATGGGTTACAAACTACCCCCCAAGCAAACAAGGGAGAAATAGAATCCTTCAAAAAAGCGAGAGAAGAATGTGGTATTGTCCGAGCAGGAAGGGCCTGGCAACGGAAGTACCGAGCTGTAAATCAGCTTAAATTTGTTGAGTAACCGTCGCTGGCGACCAGTCCGATCGATTCCTCTGCTTAGAACAAATCGAATCAATCATAGAAAATAGAATAATAGATTGAACACAGAGAGAGAGGTAGAGAGAACTCCTGGTCTTTCTTTATTGCTTTCAATTGCATGTATACAAAATATGCCGGTACGACT
Organism: Dendrocalamus latiflorus; assembly: GCA_017311315.1. Taxonomy (NCBI): domain Eukaryota; kingdom Viridiplantae; phylum Streptophyta; class Magnoliopsida; order Poales; family Poaceae; genus Dendrocalamus; species Dendrocalamus latiflorus. The sequence goes on along the minus strand of CM029649.1, from coordinate 12,425,548 downwards.
CTCTATTTATAGTCTCCGATGAGGTGCCCTTAATGGGCCAGGTCTGCTGGCCTGGGCCCAGATTTCCTAACACATGTAAGGGTACTATTGTAAAAACACTCCCCATGTAAGTATATATATACCATCCAGGCCATGGGGGAACCCTAAGCATTGCTCACCTAACTCTCCACTACCATACTCTCTCTCTCTGTTTGGTCTATAACCACAACATATGCATTTTCCTGTGTAACTTGTGGAGTACATTTTATGTGCTCACCTTGCTTATTTATGTTGCTCAAAGGAAGATGTCTTCAACTTCGGTAAGGATCAGGACGAATAGGCCACGTCTTACTGTCGTTTTCCTGTGGGTAGGCTTGTTGGGCTTCTCCCGCTTTAGTTTTATCTTCTACTGCTTATATTTAATTTGGCCTATGGGTTGTTGATGTAAACTTTGGCCATTAGGCCCATATTTAGTAAAGTAAAGTTTGTCATTGGGCTAGATATGTATCCCTATTACCACTGTGTGCACTAGCTGATCTTGGACTAGTGCAATTTACATAGAGGTTTTCAGAGTTGTTGTTCTGAAATCCGACATAGTCAAAATGTTCCTCCACTCGAAAGCTTCGACCACCTCGAACGTGAACAAACAAAGACAATGCCATGCTCTGATCAATTGGATTGACCTAATGACTGAAGCCACCTTGCTTGTAGATCGCAAGATCGTGATGCAATAGCACACCGACGAGGACACAGGAAAGCGATGCTTAGAAAAAACTTGTTGTGCTTCGATTGAGATAATGTCGGTAGCAATTTGTTCCTTTGAGAATAGATATAATATTTTACTTCGATATCATGTTTGTGGCTACAGAGCGCCCTCACGGTACCCATAAAACCCTAGCACAAAAAGGCTCCTCAAAGCTCTGTACTTCCCTGGCTAAAACCCTTAGCCTCTCCCTGCTTTTATATGCTAGAGCCCTAAACCATGTTCACCTCAAACATAGACATAGAATCCTATCTCTTCCGAAAACCAAGGGACCTGAAACCTTTCTGAATATGGGTTTATTCAAACACTCAATCTTCTCAGTATGGACTCTACCCACAACTCCTAACTCAACACGTAATGAAGCCTCTAGGAGTGCACCTCCTGTATCTTCATTACGCTTCATCAACCTCACGTGTCGAAGCCTCTAGGACTGCACCACTCGTAGCTTCTCCACGCATCATCACCTTTCGTCTTTATGTGCTCAAGCGTGAGCCCCACCACCTCGCGTGATTTCCTCGATCGCCTGCACCTTAGATCTCCCCATTCTAGTCCTGGTCCTCCTCGTCACTGACCAAGACTGCTTCCTCACCAACCTGCATATGCAGAGAACAAAGAAACTTTCTCCCGATATAAGTTCTTCTCAACTTGACCGTCATCAGCACACACACACGTGCCACACACTCTTGTCTATCCATGGACAAGAACTAAACCATCCACGAACACTATCTAGGTTATACACAAACACAACCCAGGTCATCCACGACCAAAATTTCTACCGCTTTCCAGCAATCAGTCTTAGACTACTCATTACGACCAGTTATGTCCTCCATGCAAAGTCCGGTTGCTAGCTCATCAAGTACTCGAATATAAGTACTCAGGAATTTCTATCGCTTTGAACACTCGAGAATAACATGCGTCACTACTAACCATAGTACCATCGAGAACCGTCCATGTACTACATCAATGACAACCGTTACGACCACCCAGTATCACGATCAAAGTGAGATGAGATATATGTTGTTGTACCTTGGTAAAGATGATGCGGGGAGATGGGGTGGCCCGATCTTCACGTCGTAGGATTATGGATAACTAGCCCGTGCAACCTAGTAATTGATGCGGCCAACCACTGTCTCTATACAGCAACCTGCAGCACTCAAATTACTCAACCACATGCTACGACCTTCGTCTACTCGCTATCGTGGAGCAGACACGTTCAAGCAATCCCAAGGAATCACAAGAACAATAGAGTGGCAACTCAGAAATAACACCCAATCCCAATTGGTGGTGGAAATGGCTCACACACAAATAGGAACAAGTGTTCAACAACTATTCTCCAAGCATACATATGTTTTCATGGAGGGGAGGGTACCCTCCTATTTATAAGGTACATGGCTTGGGTGCCAAGAAAGAAATAATGCTAGTCAAACAAGAAAGAAGACTTAAAATCCAAATTGGGTTTGGTTTGCTTAAGCCATAAGTCACTTAGATATTTTCTCCTCATGGATGTTTGCTTAAGCCATAAGCAACTTAGATATTTGCAAATATGATTTGTCCTCTTGCAAGAAGAGAAATGGAAATTAGTTTTCTCCTTATGGATGTATGGATGTCCTCATCTTGCGTTGATCTTCTGTGTCTACACGACCTTCTGTGGTTGCGCGATCTTTTGTAGTTATGATGATATGTACGCTTGCATTATATTCATCACGATCTTCTATGGCTTCACGATCTTCTATATTTGGCATGTGTCAGCTCTTTCAAAGGTAAAACGTATTTTTGTTTTCCATGACTGTGCTCTCATATTCTTCCTATTGGATCAAGCACTCCTTGGCCTTAAATGCTTCTTCCTCTTTAAATCTAATAATACATAGAGCATATGCATTAGGTAGCAGCCAATTCTCATGTAATTAATCCTTAACTCAGTTAGGAGAGGATTCACCTGTTGATTCAGTATTTTAGCTCTATCTCTTGTGATTGATCCAATGGAAGATTTCATATTTGGAACAATTATTGCTTGCATGCTTCGCTTTATACTTAATGAAGGAGAAAATGGGTTATTGCTGGGGTTATCCGCATCATCATCCCCTTCTTTAAGAAAAGCCGTCCACAGCTTTTGATAATTTGAAAGTGCATTAAGCAACGAGAACAAAGTATATGCATGGTATATGTATTTGTCATCTATTTTTGTATTTCTTTTATTTTGCCCAAACAAATTAGCGCAACAATAATCATAGAGCATATATATCAATTCGGCATGTATAATATTCATATCATTTCCTCCTACATTGAGGAAAGTCGTCCTCAATTTTTGTAAACCAGCATATAAGTTAGTAGTGGACAACACCATTTCAAATTGTTCTGTTACGGGTGAGAAAATTTTTAGTTTCTTCCAGTTTTAACTGCACTACTCTGATTACTTGAGCATGGCTCAAAAAATAACTTGTCTTAATCATGGAATTTATTTCAGTAAGCTTGTCACATGTAATGCATATTCGATAAATATGAAATTTCTTATCTGCATCATAATCTCCAATCAAATTAAATTTGTATTTGTACTTGTAGGATCTAGGCAAATACTTCAAGGATGTCATTTTAGAAACTTTTGTGATGTGACCACGCCACAAACACATACGACCGTAGCGCCCAATATGAAGATTGAACTAAATGTGAATTCATTTCTTCAGCTTCAACATATTTTAAATGAGAATATGATGCTACCTAATGACGAAAATATATATTTTGACAGCACCACGTCACTTTTACACCAATTCAAGCAAGAGTTCAAGTTGGACACGTTTTGGAATTCAATTCGGCCTCCAGATCAATTCGGATTCAGCCTGACAGGCCCAATTTCAAATGTGCATAACTTTTACATACGAAGTCCGTTTGAGGTCCACAAGTACGTGTTGGAAAGATTTTTTCATCCTCTTTCAAATGGATCTAGTATCACCTCTAAATTCCTTCTGTGCACACCGTAATTAACAAAAGAGTCCGTGTTGAGCACGTACTGGAATCGGATTCGGACTGCTGCAATGGTGCAAGTTTAAACGGACGTAACTTTCTCATACGAACTCCGTTTGGAACATTATTGGACTTGATGGAAAGCTTATCAAGTCTACTTTCTAAAGGATTCAACCCCATCTTCAAATTCTATCTGAGCCGGCCGCTATCGTCGAAAGAGTCCGTGTTGGGCACGTACTGGAATCTGATTCGGACTGCTACAATGATGCAAGTTTAAACGGACGTAACTTTCTCATACGGACTCCGTTTGGGACGTTCTTGGACTTGATAGAAAGCTTATCAAGTATAATTTCTAAAGGATTCAACCCCATCTTCAAATTCTATCCGAGCCGGCCGCAATCATCAAAGGAGTCTGCGTTGGTTTCTGAGTCCGAGTCAAAAGGATGCTGCGCCACCTCCACTTGGGCCTTTCGGTCTTGTAACCCTAGGGGTGTGCACCTTAGCCGCCACCCCTGGTTGTTCTATCTATATAAGAGACACCGTCTCCTCAGCTAGGACTTGGATTTCGTTGAGTTTAGGTTTAGCCATTATGCAAACTTCTGTTCTTCAGTTGTGTCGGACGACCACCTGTCAAGACAGCCTTCGGAATCCCACCTTTTGATCTCAATTTATATATTTGCAATTTCAGATTGCTTGTTATCTTGTTCTTGCGTGTTCTTCGATTGCATGCAGGAATAGACCTTCGTGGTCAGGTCAACCGCGTTCTTGGCACGGTTGATAACATCTTGGGGTTGGTTCAACGATTACTAATGCACAAGCGTCGTCGTACGGTTGTAGTCGGATCGTGAGAGTCACCTTCACCAAAATCAAAGTTATCATCCTATCGGAAAATCAGGACCCCATCGCCTCATCATTTTGCAATTATTCTATCAAGCTCAGTAGGTTGATCAAACATGATATAACATAATGAGTCAACGGGGGATATTCTATTAAGCACTTCCTTGTGAGTAATTAGTTTTACATGATGAAAATTATTTGCAATTAAATTATCACGTGGGTCAATCAAATTAGCAGATGTAATTACACATGGTTTAATTGCAGCAAAAATACACTCACTCTTGCTTACCTTTGCATGCTTTTCATTCAAATCATCACTATTATTACCTTTTTCGACCTCGTCAGAAGGTGTAGAAGCCATAGGTTGTGTTTCTACAATTTGCTCAACCTTCTTTTCATCTAGTGTTAGTTCTTTAGCATTCAACTCCAAAACTTCATTATTAACCTGCATACCCAAAGAAACACAACTAGAAGTAGAGATTAAGTTGTTAGCTTTAGGAATAACCTCACATTTGCTATCATCTACTTCTCTCATTTTCTTTTGTGTATCTCTCTCACTCTCATTTATTGGTGACACGAGAGCACTTTGTATGCGAAAACAAGAAACAACAACAGGCGATGTCTCTTGCTTGACTGGACTTTCATCTTCATCTTGTTGAACTGAATGGATGATCTTCTTTGATGAGATAATAGCAGGGGCTTGTCTCTTATCAACTTTAGGTAACCCAATAGTAAACCTAGCTAATGTAGTAGGGGAAGAACTAAGGCTTCAGCCCAAATTGAACCGAGGTGTATGCTTCTCCTTAATTCTTTTCTCCTCCTCTATAGCATAATTCAAAAGATCCTGCATACCACCATTATATTTCAAACAAACAGCAGCAGCGATTTCAGGATTCAAACCTCTTTTGAAGTATGCCCTTGCTTCAGATACATCTGTGATGTTGGCACGATGCATAGCATAATCCAGCTCTTCATAATATGATTGGACAGTTTGGGATCCTTGTTTAATGCTCTTTATTTGATGAAGCAATTCATGCTCATATTCATATGGCACAAATTCTTCCCTCATGATCCCCTTTAATTTTTGCCAAGTTCTCACATAGTGTCTTTTGGGATGTTGCTTCCACCAATTGTGTGCATAATCTTCGAATTCCATGGTGGCTCGAATCAATTCTTTGGCTTGGGATAGTTTCTGGGATTTAAGTTTCAACTCCATGTGTTGTACCCATTCAAGGTATTCCTCCGGATCATCACTTCCAAAGAAAGGGAGTTCCACATACTCGTGACCTGCCATGGTTAGTTGCACCAAACAAAAATTCCCATCCTATATATAGGTGTATAATGTGGAATCACTCAGTCTCACTTATTGCTTACCGAAGTTCTTATGAATACTTAATGGATTGGTGAAGTGCCTGAACTCTAGTAGCAGTAGACGGGTGTAGGTGATGAGTTGAGTAATTCAAGGCCCAAGTGCTATAATTTGACAAATGGTTATATGTGGAGCTTGGAGGGTTAGAATAATCCTATGCAATTGAAATTCTAGATATTGTAATGATAAGTAATAATCCAAACTAGAAATCCAATGCCTAGTTGCCAACCTCAAGATATAAGTGAAGTTATAGGCAACTCACGCACAATGATGATGGAACTTAATGCAACCAAGGAATGAGCTGTAACACCAGGTATAAGTGAAGAACAAAACAGCTCGTGTTGCACAAGTATGGAAAGACGCTAGCTTGATTGCAATTGAGGTAAACAGGCTATAGATTGCACACAAGAATAACAAACTATACCGAACTTTAGAATGGAATTTTATGCTTGATAAAATACTGACGACAGTACTTCTTTTTTTTCTTTTTTACTTCTCTTTTTTTCTTTTTTTGTACTATTTCCTCTTTGCTTTTCTTTTAGACCAAGGTCAGCAAATATATCAAGATCTCACAAGATATCCAATAATTCAGTTTCAAAATTCAAGACTGATACAAAGTGTGCATAGCCCTAGCAATACTCAAAAGCTAGTCTTTGAATAGGACCAAAGTTTCCACAAAGGATAGATGGGGGTTCTCAAAGGAATATAAGTGAATCTCAGATGATCAACAACTGGTGAAGGTCTATTCCCAGATAGAGAATGATGACATTGTCAATAGGCTTCCAAAGGACAAAGCCCCTAGGCTGAATGGGTTTAATGGCCTCTTCATCCACAAGTGTTGGAATATCATTAGACATGATTTTTACTTACTATGTTAGAATTTCTTCAATGAAAGGGTTAATATAGGAAGTATCAATGGTTCTTTTATCACTCTAGTCCCCAAAAAATTGAACCCAGGAACCCTGAATGACTTCAAACCAATATCTTTGCTGAACTCTATCCTAAAACTCCTTAGAAAGATTCTGGCCAATAGATTATAAAAAGTTATCGTCAGCACTTGCAAGGTCCAATCACAAGAGCTCGCGCACGTTAATTGAACTATCAGGTAACTTCATTTCCAGGAGTGTATTTTGTTTTTAATAAGAATATACTACTATCTAATGCATGTGATGTTCTTTTAATTAGGAACTTTCGAGCTGATAATGAAGGAAAAACATGTGTAATTCAATTCGGCCTCTAGAGACAGCACCAACGTCAAATGAGCATAACATTCACATACAGGATCCATTTGATCCCCACGAGTACTTGATTGAAAGCTTATATCATCCTCTTTTCAACAGATCTAACCCTACCTCCAACTCCTGAGCACACTGCAATCTACAAAATAGTCTAATGCTACCTCTGATTCTGAAATAGGCTAGTGTTGCGCCACCTCCACTTAGGCCCGTGGGCCTTGTAACCCTGGAGGAGTGTGCCCAATCCCCCGACCGCCACCCTCTAGCTATTATCCTCATATAGCCTCACGTATGCTACACTTTAGGGTTTAGATTTTGTTTACTTAGTTTCTTGATTGTGAAAACTCTTGTTCTTCGCTTGTGTCGACCAGACCAACCATACAAAATATCTACGGAATCCCACCTTTTGAACTCAATCATATATTTGTAATTCAGATTGCTTGTTACTTTTTCTTGCTTATTCTTTGATTGCTTGCAGGAATTGATCCTTGTGATCAGGTCAATCAGGTCTTTGGCACAGTTGATAATGACTTGGTGATTAGTTCAGTGATTGCTTGGTTTGTACATGATGCGTTCGTAGCCTGGATCATGAGAGTTGATCATCACCCAATCAAAATTATCCTTCTCATCGAAAGATTGGGACAACATCAGTTCACCATTTATCTTCTTATGTGTAAGTGTGCTTCCAACCATAGAATTGGTTCGGACACCCCTAGTTGCTTCACCTTGACCTACTATTCAGCACACTCTGCTTGATGAACTAATTCTTGCACATTGCCATATTGCATCATATGAACACGGTCTTTGACATCTTCATTCAAACCCTCAAAGAAGCGAGCCATAGTAGCCTCCTCAGACCCATTTACACCAGTATGTATCATAATTATTTCCATCTCTTTAAAATACTCATCAACATTATATGTACCTTGGTGATGTCCTGGTGTAGTAGGTTGGTACAAACCTCCTCGTCATGATTTGCTTTATGTCCTCCCAAGTATGAGGTCGTCCACCACTTCGGTTCAACTAGTCCTACCAAATCAAAGCATATTCAGTTGTAACATCCCAAAATTTTATTTGCATTTTATTGGAATTTATTTGGTTTTTCTAGATTTTATTTCCAAAGCTTAGAGCAAGAAAACTTAATTTGTTTATTTTCTAAAAGCCAAAAATAGTTGATTTTATTTTTTTCGTTAGTTCTCCAAGATTTATAGTCTTTTGTGAATTTTTTGGGATTTATTTTCTATTTTCTAAGTGTTTTTAAGTTCCCTAGATTTTTTGGAAATTTTAAAAAACAAATCTAAAACTCAACCCTCCCTCGGGCCAACACATGTATGGCTGCATTGACTCCACCTCCGCACGGCTTCATCCCATGTGTCCATCTTCACTTATCCCATGCCGACGACCGGGATGTCTTCTTCATGCTATGTGGCGTTATTCGTTCACCACTCTCTCTTTTTCTCTCCTCTTTCACCGATCGGTGGGGCCCTCCTATCATCTCCTTTCTCCCCTTCTTCCACCTCCACCTGCCACCATTGATGCCCTCCGAGCTCATAATGGCTGACCATTACTCTCCGTTAGCCAAAACAAATGCTACCAACGAAGGCCCCTCATCATTCCCCACTTCCTTTGATGGTTTTCCTAGCTTTAAACCCCATCATCAACCCCGTTCATGTGCCACTACCCTAGCCATAAATCCAGTGAGCCGCCTCTTGAACATTCCTCTCCCCTAAGCCCTATAAATACCTCCTCGAGCATCTCCTACTCACACCGCTCTTCTCACGCCAGTCAATTCTTGCTTTCGTGTGCCTGAGACTTGCCGCACCGAGTTCCTCCTTTATCGGCCTTAAGTCGAGCTCCTGTGAGCATTTCCAGAGAGCCTCGGACTCTTCACGCTTCGCCACCACCGCCTCCATCTTCACTGAGCCCGCACGATTGTCCAACTACCATTCGTTGAGCTAATCCACTGCCGGAATCCCTTCGTCGATGATGTCGTGAACCGCCACTATTTCTTCCTCGCTGTTGACCAACATTCGACCTCCTCATAGTCTTTTTTATGACTGCCTGTAGCACCCGTAAAAAAAATGCTCTCTCTCTCCATAACCACCCCCGTGAAACTCTCCCTCTTTCCTGTTATACTCCCTCACGTATCCTTGCATGGGATTATCTCTCTCTCCCCCCTGTAACTTCGCATGGGAATATCTCTCTCCTCTCTACCTCTCTCTTCCTCTCTCCATCTCTCTATCTCGCACGGGCCTGCATGGGAGCTGCTTGGGCACCGGCGGAGGTGGCCACGGGGGCGGCGGCGCCGGCAGTGGTGGCGGCGGCGGCAGCCGGCTGGCTGGCCAGCCGGCGACGGCAGTAGCCGTGGCGCTCTCGGCTGCTTGGTGGTCCAGCCATGGCGACCATGGCGGCTCGACGGCCGCGGTGACCCGACCGTCAAGCGGCGGCGGTCCGGCAGGCGGACGGCGGCGGCTTGGTCGGCAGGTGGTGATGGCCCGGTCGGCGGTAGCGGCCGTGGCGCTTGCGGCTGTGCGGAGCTCCTGCCATGGCGGTTTGGCTAGCAGGCGGCGGCAGCGGCGCGCCAGGGGCAGCCTCACGCGTGCGCGCTCGGTTGGGTGCTGCCATGGCGGCTGCAGCGGCTGGCGTGGACGCTGGCGGCTGGTCCGGCAGCGGCGCTGGCCGGCAACGCGCGCAGGTGGCGTCTCGCCCGCTTGGCCGTGTTTCTGCCAGCTGCAGCGGTTGCGCGCGGTGGCGACGACGCTGGTGGCCAGTCTGGCAGCGGCGGCGGCGACGACCGGCGGCGGCGGTGGCGTTGGCCAACAGCGCGCGCAGGCAGCACCTGGCACGCTCGCGTCGTGTGCATGCATGCGGCTGTGTTGCTCGGCGGCGTTGCCGCGGTAGAGGCGGCGGCGGTGCCGGTTTGCGAAGTGGCGTCACGCGTACTTTCGCGCTCACGCACATGCAGCCTAACACAGGCAATAGGGCAGTTGGTGGTTAGATGACCGACGGCGGCACGGCCGAGCGGTCGTTCGCGCGACCGAACGGCCGTTCGCGTGGCCGAACTGCCGCTTTTCCTTTCAGTCGATTATCTTTTGTCGTTTCCTGCCCAAATCCATCTTATCTAATCGGTTGTCTCTCGTATCACTCTGTAGGTTCTCATGCATTTGTTGAGGGAGCAGCTGGGCAGTTGCGTCTCCCAGATCCATCGTGCAGCGTGTCCGTCGAGTGTGCTCAAGGCAAGTACCTCGCGGCCGTAACCCCTGCATTTCACATTTTACATCTCCCATGATTGCTTGCTACCGTTGCTATTGAGTACTATTACCATATCGCTAAAGCTCGCCTGTCTATTATCATATCACCCAACGCTCACCTATCCACTATTATGTCACTAAAGCGTACTTGTTTATGATCATATCACCAAAACTTACCGGACTTTTATCATATCACTGATGTTACCTGATTAATACCATACCCTGGAAGTCACTTACTTGTTATCATATTACTAACGCGTGCCCGATTGTTGTCACATGTTAATGCCTGCCAGTTATGTACCTTTAATATCGTATTCATACCATGAGGTTCTAGGTTATCTTATTTTCCATGCTTTATATTAATTAATACCTTAGACTCTTAGATGTATTAAAGTGCTTTGGTTAATGTCTAAGTTGCAAGCTTTAATTATTAATTATAATTGTTGTTTAAATTGTGGTTGGGGTAGTATAGGAGTGACTTCAACTTAAGGCTAACCACTAGTAATCTTTAGCTTCGGAATGATGTATTTAATTACCGGTTCCCTGATTCATTACTTGTACGTTATTGCTTGATTGGTTTCGATGGAATTATATATGATATTGTTAACCTGACTAATAACAATTTATCACATAATAAAATCTAGTTGTTTGACAACCCCTTGGTGTGAGTTAAGTTGTAATGCTGGGTGAGAATCATTCATGGATCCCTACCACCGTCGTATTATCCTTCTTCATCTTCCACCTGATTTTATCTCCTGTTCTCAACCTCAGCAATCCTTTTCACTCCTTGTAATCGTGCCTGAACTTATCTCCAATTATTTTAATTCCACATTTCACATCTTTCATGATTACTTGTTACCATTATCAGTGAGTACAATTATCATATCAATGAATTACCTGGTTCTTATCATATCACTGAATTTACCTAGCTAATATCCTGTCACCAAGTTACCCGGTTATTATCATCTCTCTAGTACTTGCCTGGTTGTTATAATAGTATTCATGCTTGCCTGTTTATTATTATGCTTTCCTAGTTATGATCATATTGTTAATGCTTGTCTAGTTCTTATCAAATTGTTAATGCTTGCTGGTGATATACCCTTAATACTGTATTCCTGTCATGATGTTCTAGATTACCTTATTTCACATGCCTTTAGGTATATCATAATACCCAGTTAATAATGTTATAAGATTCATGTTTTTAATTAATGTGTAGAGTTTATGCTTAAACCGTTAATGCGGGTAGCGGGTGATCATGTTGTAGACTTGGGTTAAAATCACTAGCAGTTCTTTAAGTATCACGCTTCTATGTTTAATCCTCTCGATATCATGATGTATTGACGATACAGTTCCTTATGTGAGTCATGATCGTTATACCTTAATAAATGTTAACTTGTCTAATAATCACTTATCACATAATAAAACTTGATTGGTTGATAAACTTGTGTGAGCTACATTATAATACCTCTTTAGGTTGATTACTATAGCACTATCATCTCATCATTATTCCACGTCGCCTCTTATCAGAAACTGTGTCTTTCCATTTTCAACCCTAGCATATCTTCTCACTTCTCATAACTTATTATAGCCTTATCCTCGCCATCTCTTAGTTACCTTAATTTTGTTCTATATAATCTATCCATGATGTATAGTTACATTATCACCTAGTTTCATCAATCATGTCTCTTCGGTCTCATTGGATTAAATCATTACTCTCATAACTTTACCTTAATTCAATCACAACTCTCTAATTATATCATGGATAATTCGCTAAATAACAAACTAAGGGTTATCACGCCGGGGCTGCCCACATATAGGGGTCATTTCCACCCAACCTGGTAACGTACGGGGGGTCGTACATTCTCGTTACACAGGATATTACACCCCATCTGCGGTTATACAGTCGAGGACAAGGTTGTGCCTGGCTATTCTCGTATAACCGGGTATGTGGGATAAGGTCGCCGGCACCCTTGCTATAACTTGCTATAACTTGTTATAACTTGTCACATAACAAATATCTTTAATAAATAGTTCTCATAATATCCATATCCTAATCATGACAGGATCTCCGATACCAGTTGCTCGTTGGTTGCCTTTTGTCCATTGCTTACTTGTCATGCTCGCCTTTATTTCATATGGTTACATCGCCTATCTTACTTTTGTGTTGCGACCGTAGTTGGGTACTTGCTGAGATTTCCAAATCTCACGCTTGCTCTTTTCAGTCTTAGGTAAAAGGCCAGTGGAGTGATAGCATCATGCATGGGTGGGAGCACTCGAGTTTTCAGCACCGTGGTTTGCCACCGTTTTGTTGTTTCGTTCGTTCTTTATTTGGTTAGAAGTGGACCGGTCCCATGTTTTAAATATTTATTCCAGCTTCCGTTGGTTCTCTATTAAAGTGTTAATAAAGTTTTAAACTCTTTGTGGTTTCTTTTATTGTACTTATTTATTCTTCACTTTGGCGATGACGTTCCATAGTAATATCCCATATGTTTCGTGGGGTGTTACACTGCCACTTAAGACTAGTGCTGCTTTTGACCGCTGCTGCTTAGGACCAGTGCCACTTTCGATCTCATATAGCTTTCCACCGATTACTGCAGCTCTGACATCATATAGTTTTTGATTGGGTATTGTAGCTCTGACCACACATAGCTTTTGACCAATTACTGTCACTCCAACCTCATATAGCTTTTGACCGGTTACTGTAGCTTCGACCTCATATAGCTTTCGGCCAATTACTATCACTCTGACCTTGTATAGCTTTCGATTGGTTACTGTAGCATCAATCACACATAGCTTTTGACCGGTAATTATAGCTTTGACCACACATAGCCTTCGACTGATCACTATAGCTTTGACCTGAGAGTCCATGTGGAGGTATCCCCATGTTTGTGATGAGTAATTGACGGTTGTGTTAGCAAGTCTGAGTTTGTTTTGGGTATTCTAGGTTTGAGTACCTTTCATTTACACAATTGTTGATATGCTGTTTCATGCGGTGCAATGTAACGGTTTGCTTGTCTGTGTGACTGCAGGACTTCGGAGCTAGGTCATGTGAGGCGAGGAGGACCGGGACTAGACACAGGAGGTGTTGAGGTTCAGACGGTCGGTGATGCCGAAGATGATCGAGGCTGGTGAGGTGGTTGCGAGTCGGGAGACGAGGAACCGGTGCTGGAGCTACCGATGACGGACACGATGGGCGACGATGAGAGAACCGGGACTAGGCTTAGAGAGGAGTCGGAGGTTCACGCGGTTGGAGGTCGGTTGTGGTCGTGCACGACGGAACAGACCAGGACTAGACTCAGGCGGAGTCGGAGGTCTCGGTCGGTGTCGGGTGGACACGACGGGCAGCGGCGAGTGGATCGGGACTAGACTCAGGTGGAGTCGGAGGTTCAGACGGTCAGGATGCCGGGTGCGGTCGTGCGCAGCAGAACGGACTAGGACCAGACTCAGGGAGGAGTCAAGGTCCAGACGATCGAGGTACCAGTTGCGGGAAGCTTCCGGGAAGGTGCTTGAGGGCAATTTGGACAATTGACTCAAGTGTGGAGGTGGAGGCTGTTTTCCCTCCAAAATTGTGTTGACTCGACTTCCTGCCTCTTTTATATGTGGAGCAAGGGAGTGGAAGTAGGCTGACCTTTCTTGATTTGCCACTAGAAGCATGAGCTTTTGCCTTCATAAGGTGAGATGCAAGCAGTGGCAAAGGGGCAAGAAATGAGCTTGAGCATGGAGACAATGTGTGTTTTGCGTGTGGTGTGTGTTTATCTCACAAGTCAAGCATGTAGTGAGATGTGAGCAAAACTCTTTGTAATCATTCATCTCTCTTCGTCAATTTCATTATGAGAAAGTTTGTTCTGAGATGAAATGGTTGCATGTTCCCTTTTTAGTGTTTTGCTCTTCTCTGTTGAGAATGTGAATGAGTTGAATCTTTTAGCTTAGACTTTTGAATCCTTTTTGCTCTAAGCTGGGAAATCCTCAAGACCCTTTGGGCATGCTATTTCCAAGAGCAAAAGGATGATTCAATCTCTCATTTCATTTTTTTTCTCCTCAGCGCTCAACTTCCTCTGTTTCTGAGAATCTAGGGTTTTGGGAGGCAGAGGACTCCAAGAAATCTTGATTCCCCTTCATAAAGTGGCTTCAATTTTGTGCCTTCTAGCTAAGAGATCATCTCTAGCTGAGATTCACAAGTTCCATGAGCAAAGAATCTGTGTTTGATGAGCAATTTGGTTTTTATCCTTTTCTTGTTGTCTCTTTTGGCAAAAACAGTAATCCTTGTTTTTATTTGTTCTAAGTCTGCATTTCTTTTCCCCCTGTGGTCCCCTTGCTATTTGGTTTGTAATCTCACTCTTTAGTCAAGGGAAGATCAGCAAGAATCAAAGAAATTCAAAGTTTTCGACAGCTGTATGAAAATAATGTGCATTGCTGTCGGCTGCAATTACTTGTTGGCAGCAATTACTTATTTCTGCTGCTTTCGGCTGCAGAGTGTTTCATTGCTAGTTGCTCCTAATTAATGAGCTTCGGTCTGTAGTTTGCAGTTACTTTGGGCTGCAGTTCAAATCTGCATTGTGCTATTTTTTCCTTGCTGCTTTCTTTTGCCTGTTCGGCCAGCTGCTACTGCCCTTATTTCAGTCTTGGGTTTATTCGGCTGCAGCCTGCAGTGCTTATTTGGCCAGCATTTCTTCATACAGTTCGGGTGAAGTCTGCTTCTCGTTTGCAACATTTGGCTTCAGTTTCTCGGCAGCAAGGATCTCCTGTTATATCAGTTTTTGCTGCTGCATTCTTTTCTGCATTTTTGGTCTAAAAAATAGCATTTGGCGGCTGCTTATGAATCACTTCTTGCCGCTGATTTCTTTGCTCTCGGCTACAGTCTGCACTTCAGAAAATTGATCCTGCTCTGTCATCTTTTCTTGCCAAACTCTTTTTGTTTTGAATTTCCTTTTCTTGTGTTCAGCCAGCTATTTAAGTTGAAGTCTGAAATGCTTGATCTAATAACCTCATAAACCTTTCATGCATTTCATTGTTCTCACTCTTCTTTCAAATACTTACTGTTTCCTCTATTTCCAGTCAGTCCTTTGTGTCATTTGCTCTCGGCAGCTAGGTAGTTCCTATTTGATTTGTTTCTTTTTCAGCAGCTTATGGGCTTTTGAGTCCTTCTCAGTCTTTGGCAAGGATTATCGATATTCTCTGCCTTTTCGGCCAAGTCGGTTACATCTATTTTGTCGATTTTGGTTTCCAGTGAGCGTTGATTTTCTTGCTTCATAGCTTCGCTAGCTATCGGAGTAGAAAATGCCGTGGATACTTGGGGGCGATTTTTGAAGGCACCGTTCACCCCCCCCCCCCCCCCATGAGGGCATCACCCAAATTAAGACGGTTCAACAGGACCAATTCAAGCGAGATTACAACAAGCTTGAAATGCTCGCTGGAGAGTCCCTGGATGAATGCTTTGCAAGATTCCACAAGATCTTGAGCGACCTCCGAGCGGTCGATCTCACATACCCCGACTCGGACAACGCTCGTCAGATGCTTGCGGCCTTGGACTTGCGTGTGTGGGAGATGAAGGTGGCCACCATCAAGGACACCATGGACCTCTCGACTTTGACTCTTGATGCGTTGTACTAACACCTCATGGATCATGAGATTGACATTGTCTCTCGTAAGTCGAAGTCACAAACGATGGCGTTGGTCACTGATCCCAGTTCAACTTCTGAGTTTCCCTCTGATGGTGTTTCTGGTTTTTCTCTTGCTGCTGTTTTTGAGATAAGTGATGACCTATTAGAACAGCTTCCAGAAAACCAGCTAGCCGTCTTAGCCAAAAAGTTCTCTCATGCTTACAAGAGGGTTAGGGAGAGAAAGAGAGGAGGAGGACGTGTGATTTGCTTCGAGTGTGGTGGCCCTAACCACATTCGAGCGAACTGCCCCGAGCTGGAGGGCAAGAACGACTTCGGCGATTCAAGTAAGAACGTCTACACCGACAAGAACCGTAACAAGAAGCCTCCAACAAAGAGAAGAGGTTCCGCAACCTTGGCAAAGCCAAGAAGCTATTCCATCGCGTCCTCACCGCCTTCCACAACCTCGACCTCAGCGAGGTAGAAGGGTGGAGTGACGACAATGGGAAGGACGAGCAAGACCCCAAGGGTGGCGACGACTTCTCCGGCATGTGCTTCATGGCCCTTGAGGGCGACGTGAACGACAGCGAGCTCTACTCTAACTCCGATGAGGTATACCCCTCCTACGACCAGCTTAATGATGCTTTTCTTAAGCTAGGTAAATTTCATGCTAGATCTAGAGCTAGGTGTACCGAGTTGGAGAAGGAAGTGGAGAGATTATCACGGGAGTTTACTTCGCTTATATCTGCTCCCTCCCGTGACGAATGTGATACATGTTGTGCTTTGCTTGGTGACATGGAGAACTTAAGGACCTCTCATGATAGTCTGTCTTCTGAGCTTGATATGCTTAAGGTGGAGAATGTTAGCCTTTTAGCTGAGCTAGAGATGAGTAGGGTTGCTGCTCTTTCATCTACTGTTGTTGAGACTATATCATGCACCTCATGTGAGGATAAGGACAATGCATTTAGAGGTCTTTATACCATGCTTATTGATCTGCCCGAGACTTGTGAAAGTTGCAATAATTTGAAGATGAACCTAAAAAGGGCAGATCATAAAATTGCTGAATTACAAGCTTTTCTGTTAGAGCCTATTGCTTCATGTATGAACTGTCCCAAGTTGACTGCTGAGCTTGAATCTGTTTCCAAATAGTTTCAAGAGATGATTGATAACAGTAACAAAATGGCTCAGTATGCTTCTAAGGACCCTGTTAGCTCACCATGCAATAATTGTGACAAACTAAAATCTGACTTGATTGCATTGGATGAAAAATGTGTGAAGCTAACTAAGGACCTTCTAGAGAAGCAACCATCTGCTTGTAATGTGTGTGCTGTTGGGAAGAAACATGAGGGTTTGGTAGAGACGCCTAGCGACGTGAACCAAATGGCTAGCAGTAGGACTGTCCCTTCTGAGGCGGTTGTGCGTGCACAAGCCATTCGTTCATCTGCTGTTGGTTCTTCTTCTACTCTCTTACCCTCTCTTACCTTCTGATGTCTCTTCTTCCCCCTGCTCTTCTTGCACCTCTCTTTCGGGAGTGTCAGTACCTTATGAACACTCTCAAGAGGTTTGTAGGAGGCAAGAAGAAGCTAAATCTTATTCTAGACCAGTCCAAGATTTGCAAATTCAATCAAGGTCTAGGATATGATTTTCTTGAGGATGTGAGGAAGCATCCACCTGCTATTCTTAGACCCATAGCAGCAGGTGTGATCGAGGTCGAGCCCAGAACTGGGAAAGTTCTTTTCAAATCAGCGGGCTTTGTCCAAGGGATTTCTAACAGTAAGGTGGTTCCACCTGTTGCTCCGACCTCTCAGAAGGCGAAGCCTCATCATGCTACTTCTACCTCTCAGAAGGTGAAGTACCATTGTACCTTCCGTCAGAAGGATGGACATTTGATTGAGAGATGCTTCAGGCGCGCCAAGATCGCACGTAGAGACCGTGTTGAGACTCTTAGGCATATTCAGGGTCAGCCCAAGACCTTTAGTGCACCTAAGACCAACACGAGGTCTAGGACTGTTCAGCTTGATGGGTTGGGCAGCATCGAGGACTTGGTTTTTCTGAGTTTTCTGGTTTTCGTCCTCGATATGTCTCTGGTCATGACTTCCGCCGTTCTGAGGGTAGATCTCGTTTTCTCCATCGAGATGGCTACCCGCGGCGTGATCAGCATGTTGTTGGTACTCCAATTCGCTCTCCCATAGCGGTCGGACCCAACAACAGCTTCAAGTCTGCACATAGACCTTCCGTTTCTTTGAGCGACAGAGAGCATAGGGTAGTTAGAGGTCAGTCGTGTGTGACTACTTCTTCTGCTCGGCGTGTCACTCAGTATTGGGTGCCAAAATCTCTTTTGATTTATCCTAGTACTGAGCCTTTACTCTCTGTTTGACTCAGGTTCGCCGGGGTGGGAAGGGAGAGGTTTGGGTTGTAGACTCCGGTTGTTCTCGTCATATGACCAGAGACTCCCGTTGGTTCTCTTCCCTAGCCCGTGCACCAGGTGATGAGACTATCACTTCTGGAGACGCTTCGTCTGGGCGCGTATCGCTAAAGGTACTGTGTGCGGTAATGATTCATTTATTTTAAAATATGTTGCCTTAGTAAGCTGTAGTACAATTTGCTTTCCGTTTCTCAGCTTACCGATGACGGTTTCGAGGTGAGCTTCAAGAAAAATACTTGCAAAATTCTTGATTCTTCGGGGAGTCTGGTTTGCGGGATTTCTCGATATGGGAGGATCTTTCGTGTTGATTTTGTTGAGTCTTCTGGTGATCCTCTCAGGTATTTAGTTGCTTCTGAGTCCCGTGACCTTACTTTCTGGCATAGGAGACTTGGTCATATTCGGTTTGACCATTTGACCCAAGTTAGCGGCCACGATCTCATTCATGGTCTGCCGAAACTCAAGATGGTCAAAGATCTAGTTTGTGCTCCATGCCGGCACGGCAAGATGGTTGCCGCTTCTCACCCTCCGGTCACAGTGACTATGACCGATGCACCAGGACAGCTGCTCCATATGGACACAGTTGGACCAGCTCGAGTGCAGTCAGCAGGAGGGGAGTGGTATGTTCTTGTCATGGTTGATGACTTCTCGAGGTTTTCTTGGGTATTTTTCTTAGCCTCGAAGTATGAGACATTTACCCATTTTCGAGGTTTGTTTAGTAGGCTTTCTGTTGAGCTCCCGGGTGCCTTGCAAGTGATTAGCAGTGACAATGGCACGGAGTTCAAGCATTCCTACTTTGAGAGGTTTTGCGGTGAGACAGGTGTAGAGCACCAGTTCACTTCTCCATACGTCCCTCAGCAGAATGGCGTTGTGGAGAGGAAGAACCGTGCCCTGATTGAGATGGCCAGGACGATGCTTGATGAGTACTCTACACCGAGAAAGTTTTGGGCTGAGGCTATAGCCACCGCGTGCCATGTTTCGAACAGAGTTTTTCTAAGGGCACACTTGCATCGCACCTCTTATGAGTTGAGATATGGGCGAAAGCCTAGCGTCTCACATTTTCATGTGTTTGGTTGCAAGTGCTTTATTTTGAAGTCCGGAGTCATGCTCTTATGATGGGATATTTCTAGGCTACTCGACTTCTTCGCGGGCTTATAGGGTCTGGAACTACGAGTCTAGTAAGATGGTAGAGACCTTCGACGAGGCCAGTCCGGGGACTAGGCCCGATATCTCAGGTGTTTAGAGCAGTCCGAGACCATCTTTGTGGATGATGAGAAGGATGGAGATGAGGGTTGTCTACCCGATCTAGTTCCTCCTCCCCTTGAGGTGCCTGCTTCTTCCATTGCACCTCGAGGAGATTAGTCCATGCCTTCTGCTTCTTCTGGAGCTAGTGGCTCTGTTCCTACCTCATCAGCTCATGAGGTAGAGGCCACTTCTTCATCTCATCCAGGACCTCCTCGAAACATCCAAAAAGACCATCCTTCTGAGCAGATGAGTGGAGACCTCTTTGAGCGAGTCACACACTCAAAGTCTGGCATGTCACATTTATGTCTCCATTCTGCCTTTGTTGCCACCTTTGAGCCCAAGGATATTTGTCATGCTCTTTCTGATGAGTCTTGGGTCAATGCCATGCATGAGGAGTTGGAGAACTTCGAGAGAACAAGGTCTGGTCGCTTGTTGAGCCCCCTAGAAGTCACAATGTCATTGGTACCAAGTGGGTGTTCAAAAACAAGCAGAGTAAGGATGGGGTAGTTATTCGAAACAAGGCTAGACTGGTAGCTCAGGGCTTCTCCTAGGTTGAGGGTCTAGATTTTGAGGAGACCTTTGCCCCTGTAGCTAAACTTGAGGCCATTAGAATCCTCCTTGCTTTTGCAGCTTCTAAGGGTTTCAAGCTTTACCAGATGGATGTCAAGAGTGCCTTCCTCAATGGGTTTATTGAGAAAAAGGTCTATGTTAGACAGCCTCCAGGTTTCGAGAACCCCAAGTACCCAAACCATGTCTACAAGCTTTCCAAAGCATTGTATGGACTTAAGCAGGCCCCTAGAGCTTGGTATGAGAGGCTTAGGTCCTATTTGTTGAGTCATGGTTTTGAGATGGTTTATGTGGATGACATCATCTTTGGCGACTCTTCTCATACTCTTGTTTCACAGTTCTCGGATGTCATGAGCACTGAATTTGAGATGGGCATGATGGGTGAGTTGACCTTCTTCCTTGGCTTCCAGATCAAGCAGACTCGGAAGGGTACTTTCTTGCATCAGGGCAAGTACACTCGTGACCTCCTGAGACTCTTTGACATGAGTGATGGCAAGCCAGTGTCAACTCCTATGGCATCCACAGCTTCACTTGATCCAGATGAGGATGGCGAGCCAGTTGACCAAAAAGAGTACAAAAGCATGATTGGCTCCCTCTTGTACCTCACTGCTGGAGACCGGACATACACTTCTCTGTGTGTCTTTGTGCTCGGTTTCAGGCTTCTCCTCGCGTATCTCACCGCCAGGCAGTGAAGCGCATCCTTCGGTACCTTCGAGCTACCATTGACTATGGTATTTGGTACTCTTCCTCTTACTGTCTTTCCCTGAGAGCCTATTCGGACGCAGACTTTGCTGGCTGTAGGATAGATAGGAAGAGCACTTCTGGCACCTGCCAATTCATTAGCACTTCTCTTGTCTCTTGGTCTTCTAGGAAGTAGTCCGGTGTTGCACAGTCCACTGCAAAGGCCGAGTACGTAGCTGCCGCCAGTTGCTGCAACCAGGTACTTTGAATGGCTTCGACCCTGCGGGACTTTGAGTTAGTTATAAACAGTGTTCCACTCTTTTGTGATAACACTTCTGCTATTAACATTGCTAAGAACCCAGTGCAACACTCTCAGACCAAGCACATTGATATCAGATATCACTTTCTTAGAGACCATGTGGAGAAGGGTGACATAGTACTCCAGTTTGTGGAGAGTGACCACCAGTTGGCTCATATCTTTACCAAGCCTTTGGATAGCTCTAGGTTTTCAGCCTTGCGGGGAGAGCTTGTGGTGGTTTGTCCTTATGGACTGTAGTGAGGGGGAGTTTTGTGCTTATTACTTTATCTTGTATATTATGCTCATGTTGTCATTTTGTTGCATTGTTTCGGGGTGCATTTGGGTTAGTCCTCCTAGCATAGATTAAAGTGTTTCTCTCGTCTATTTTCTTAGATTTCTTTCTCTCATCTTATGATCTAGGATGCTGTTTATTAGTTGTCTCTCTTCTCACTAGTCGAGCTCACTCACTTCTTATAAGTTCTAGCAAGGGTTGGGCCACCCTTGGGTAGACAGGGAATGTGTTTACTCCTTAGTGTGTTCGATGAGCAGTTGATAGTCCTAGTGTCATATGGGGTAGATGAGAGTCAGTCTGAGCCATAGTATCCTCTATATCTTGTCTATGCTTTAAGGACTGCATTTTCTGATTTCTTTGCCAGCTTCTCAGTTTCTAGCTTTGGTTCAGGGGGAGTTCATTTGGGAGCTTCTGGAGCTTAATATTGACATAACTCAACTTGAATTAAAAGTGCTTCATATGTTGAGGGAGAGCTGGATTTTCTTGCATTTTAGCATTCTGCATTGTAATATAACTACATGGAGCCTTGACTATTATCCTCGTATGACATATTTACAATGCTTTACATCTTGCCATGATTTATGCTTATTCGCTAGATTCATCATTACTTTATATGTGTCGTCAAGCCTTTGCCATTCATAAGTTAATTAAAATTGCACAACTTGAATTAAGACATGTCATGTTAGTTCTTGAGACTAGTTTGTCAAATAGGCTAAGTTGAACTTTGAATCTTTATTGAGTTTTAAATTAAGCTATGTTAGTTTCTTGATAAATCATGAGTTCGTACAACTGTTTAAAAAGCAAAAAATCTCTTTTTATGTGCGAAAAAACTGATCTCACTAATTTTTTCTCATGAGACTGCTTGCCATTGCACTAGGCATGAACTCAAGGGGAGTTTTGGATGACCAAGATCATCTTCTTAAGCTTATTGCTTGGAGTGGTCGCATAAGGCTTGAGATCTAGCACATGACAAAAAGTTTAGTTGGAAACGACCATAAGCTTCAAAAGAAAAATATGTTCATTGTGCTAAATTTGCTTAAATACGAATGACTAAAGTGCTTGAACAAATGATTCATTCTTGAACGTGTAGCACTCTAACTTGACTCAATTCTAGTTTCTTAGTTCCACTTAGACTATTGACATGGCTTGCATCATCCTTAGATACCTCTAGCTAGACTTTGATCTTGAATGGCTTGATATGCTAATAAATTCATCTAATATTCAGTTCGTTGCTTATGTGGCTTGGCTTGATTATGCATATCTTGTCATGATATTGATAGCATTTATTTGAGTTATAACTTGGTGTAATACTTAATGGTCATTTTGGATAATCTTTATGGCTCTAATTGCTTAGATTGAATAAAATTCAGCCATTTCATCCTTGTGAAGCTTTATTTTCCTCCAAAGAACCTTGATGATTTTATTGCCAAAAGGGGGAGAATATTTGGAGAAAAAGCTCGTTTTGGGAGCTTTGGGAGCTTTTGTGAGGAAAACTTGCTCTTTCTTTTGCTCCTTTTGTCAACATGGTCATTAGGTTCATTTCCTTTCTCTTGGACCATGTTTGACTTTCAAACAAACTCAATCTTATGTTTTTTCTGTGTTTGTCAATATACTCATCAAGGGGGAGATTGAGAGACCATGTGGAGGTATCCCCAAGTTTGTGATGAGTAATTGACGGTTGTGTTAGCGAGTCTGAGTTTGTTTGGGTATTCTAGGTTTGAGTACCTTTCATTTACGCTATTGTTGATATGTTGTTTCGTGCGGTGTTATGTGACGGTTTGCTTGTCTGTGTGACTGCAGGACTTCGGAGCTAGGTCATGTGAGGCGAAGATGATCGAGGCTGGTGAGGTGGTTGCGAGCCGGGAGATGAGGAACCAGAGCTGGAGCTACCGGTGATGAACACGACGAGCGACGATGAGAGAACCAGGGCTAGGCTCAGAGAGGAGTCGGAGGTCCAGATGGTTGGAGGTCGGTTGCGGTCGTGCGTGACGGAACAGACCAAGACTAGACTCAGGCGGAGTCGGAGGTCTCGGTCGTGTCGGGTGGACACGACGGGCAGCGGCGAGTGGATCGGGACTAGACTCAGGTAGAGTCGGAGGTTCAGACAGTCAGGATGCCGGGTGTGGTCGTGCGCAGCAGAACGGACCAGGACCAGACTCAGGGAGGAATCGAGGTCCAGACGGTCGAGGTACCAGTTGCGGGAAGCTTCCGGGAAGGTGCTTGAGGGCAATTTGGACAATTGACTCAAGTGTGGAGGTGGAGGCTGTTTTCCCTCCAAAATTGTGTTGACTTGACTTCTTGCCTCTTTTGTATGTGGAGCAAGGGAGTGGAAGTAGGCTGACCTTCATAAGGTGAGATGCAGGCAGTCGCAAAGGGGCAAGAAATGAGCTTGAGCATGGAGTGAGTTCTGGAGAGTAGAGACAGTGTGTGTTTTGCATGTGGTGTGTGTTCATCTCTCAAGTCAAGCATGTAGTGAGATGTGAGCAAAACTCTTTGTAATCATTCATCTCTCTTCGTCAATTTCATTATGAGAAAGTCTGTTCTGAGATGAAATGGTTGCCTGTTTGTTAGACCCAGATTTTACAATCCGGATTCCTCTGTGATTCCACCACACTATTCCCTGGATCAGTAGATAGTGCTCACAGTTTACAGTTCTGAATATCAAAGTACATATCATGCGGAAACGTAAATATAATAGTAGACTTACTCATGGGCCGATTAGGCCGAAATCCATAAAATGCAACAGCGAAAGAACGAAGCACACAGGTGGGACCTTCAGGACATGCCCACAGGCAGCCAACTGGAGGTTCGCGACCTAGTTCTTGACATCTTCATCTTCTTCGCCATCATGATCCAAAAGTATTGTTGAAGCGTAGTGATCTGATTCCTGCTTCTGAATTTGTCGCAAAAGCGAGTGTGAGCACAAACCACCGTGCTCGCGAGCCAATACACAGAATGCAAATAGATAGTATGCATGGCTTATCAAAGGAAAGACTCAGTTTATTTTATTTGCCATAAATTGCTTTTGAATAGGATACATAGAAATGTCCTGAGACCTAGCAGTTTGAACAAAAACATAAGTTGTGAAAGAATGCAATAGTAATAGTGATCCAGATTCCATCCACCGTTACATGGTCTCTGCACCATATGCTTAATCCTTCAGCGTCATAACCGCTTAACTTATCACTGGGACGACACCCAGGGCAACACAAATAAGGGCCTTTCTCTGCCCTCCACTTTACCAATTTCCACCCACAAAGTGTTTTTGAAATAGAACTATATCTAGTTAAGTTCCCATGTCCGCCCTTGACCGTGGGCACGGCTATTCGAATAGTTTTAGACTCTGCAGAGTTTGCACACTTTACCCACAAGATATAGTTGCCCCACATGATTCCTTAGCCATGCGGTTGAGTAGACTATCACACGACCTTTACAATGCATTTTTCCTAGCAGAGTTACGTCCGCTAAGGTTTCCACTTCCTTCGGGGTACGACCACCCTTCCAGAAGCCCCCTCTTGCGCCGTCACGTCGGAGGATGTGGCCATCCTCTACCCGCCCGTGGTCACACCGGCGCAACTCTTACTAAGTCGATGCAAATTAGTTAGCCCTGCCTACACTTTGCCAGCTTGTGGTTGTACTTGTTGTACACTGGGAGGTCATCACAAGATTCGGTCCTTAGTGGTATCTGAGCGGTTCTACCACTAACCCTTTTGTGCTTCCACTGCACCACACACTCACACCCTCGAACCATCCGCCCAGATAATTCAGCAACTTGAGGTTTTTGGGAGCATAAAATATCCATAACCAAATATACCAGTCATTTCCACCATGACTGCCCAACCAAGTTCTCATAATTCAAAGTGATGCTTTGGGGCAGTTTTGGTGCCCCCGTTTATCTAAGCAGTACTAAGCATGGCGTATAGATATGGACTTATTTTCGAAAGCTATCCATTATAATTTTTCCGCTAGGGTGACAAGGCTCACATATACATTATTCCAAAGAGGGGTGTAATACTAATCAAGTTGAACAATGGACATATAACTAAAGTTTTCAAATCAAACATATACCTGCACATAAAATAACAGCATGCAATTTGATATTTTAAACAAAAGTAATTTGCATAAAATGTAGGTTCAACATGATCAAAGTATTGACTCGCCTGGTGCGGTTTACCGCAGTCTTGAGCTCACACGATGCTTTCTCTTGAGCTCCTGTTCTTTATCTTCTCTTTGCTCTGACCACACTTGATTTGTGGAATCTTCAGGACTTCAGTCTCTAATTACGCGACAAACGACTGAATCCAAATAAAAGCAAATAACTTAAAAGATCCAAATAAATTCGAATAAACTCAATTTTAGTTTTATTATAATTTAATGGGTGATTCAGGGGATTTGAGGCAAGGCCGGTGGTGGAATACGTTGACTTGATATTTTTATTAATAATCTCTTTTATTGCTATGTACTAAAGCTAGTGTTAAAATTTGGTTAATGGCACTGTTTTTATCCTGCTTATACTTTTAGCTACCATTAGGCTTAGCTTTATTTCAAATTTTGGTTTTAAACTTAGCTATCTGAGCAAAGCTTAGTATGTATCATTTTATGTGACCCTAATTACTCGTGTTAATGGCTACATGTTTACTTTAGAGTATCTATATGTTTGTGAGATTATTTTGATGCTTGATGACCTAGGGCTACTATATTAAAATATGTCACTAAGATTTGTTTAATGGTGACATGATAAACATTGGGCGTATATGTTTACATGTTAATTAGGGGCCATCTTTATCAAATATGGACATTTATCCAAGGTCACTTCTCCTCATTAATGCCTTAATAATTAGATTTACGATGTAAATATTAAAGTTACACTAATTATTTATAATGACAACTAATCCACAGTTAAATACTAAGCAATATGATCTTATGGCCTAATTTTGCAAATGGTTAGTTTCTACATCATTCTCTAACGTGCAAAGATTCATGATTTACATGTGCATTAGACTTCTATTTTATAGGTTATCATTCCATGTGAGCATTTACCTAAGTTATATTCCTACTAACTCTTTTTAATTGGTAAAGATTTACTATAATTACTCAATTTCTAATTGTTAGAATATCATGGAGGCTTGAACCTACACAGTAGTCCTAACTAATACCTCACTATACTTTAAGTTAGTAACTTAGGGTTTAATGCACAAGGTTAAAAGATTATTAGCTACTACATGTAATATTTAATTCATGTTTAAGTATTTATTAGGCTTATTTATTTCCTAAATAAATTTTGCATTTCTTCTAAATCTTTTGCCTAATTTTTCTTAATTGGATTGCATTACAAAAACTGAAAATAAAAATGAGGCAACATCGTGCGGCTGCTAGGTTCGAACTCAAGACCGGTGGGGGAAGGCTCTGTGCGTTAGGCGTGCTCGGGCTAGCCAAGTGGACACTCAGTATTTCGCGATCGAGCAGAGGCTTTTAAACTAAAGAAACGAGTTCTACGGTGGAGCTCCAACATTAGCCGGCCGAAACAGGGGAGGCACACGGCGGTCGGGGCAGGTTGGCTCGCCGGTGCGTCTGGCGGCCGGAGGGGCAGCGAGTATGCAAAATGGTTTGACGGGAGGTCGTGCAAACCGGTGGAGGAGGCAGCGCGTCCTAGAACGGTGCGTGTCGGCGGGGGCGGCTGCTCGAGCGGCGGCCGGTGAGGTGGGAAGAAGGCGCCGGCGGCCGGGAAGGATAGGGGAGAGGACGGCGTGCGCCTAAGTAGGAGGGAGGGTAGGGGAGTCTTATCGACGAGCTACCCGAGCCGGAGAAGTGCCGGGGGCAACTGGCGGCGGAGACCGGTGGTGGCGCAAGCATGTCTACGGCGCCGGCAAGGTGGGGTGGGGAAGAAGCTTCGGCGGCGACTGGAGGGTATCCGGGGCGGCGAGATGGTGCTCCATCGGCGAGTAATCGGAGGGGAATGGACCGGGGAGGCGGCGGTGATGGGAAGGGCGGCGGCTACCGGCGTTGGAGAAATTGGGCCGTGCGGCGAGCTCGGTGCACGAAGTCCCAATTAACTCGGAGGGTGTGTTGGTGGGGAGTGGGGGCACGCCTTGGTGCGTTATTCTTGGCCGGGCTTCACCGGAGAGCCGGAATGGCAAGGAGGCGGCGGTGGCGGCTCACGGCGCAGGTGGGAGAATGAACGGGTAGAAGAGTGGCGCGGCGGCAAAGGAAGACTCGGTGGCGTTTTATAGCTGCAGAGGGGCAGGAGAGAACCGCCGGGCAAGTACCAACGCGGGGCTCGGCGGAGGCGCGGGGCTCGGTGCGCGGGGGCGCAGAGTGACGCGACGGGGCTCAGGCGATGGCGACTAGTCAGGGAACGACGCTGATGATGGCTCACGGGCGCGCGCAGAAAAGCTGAGCGCAGCAGAGCACGCGCGGGCCGCAGGCGCACGTGGGAAGAAAGATGAGGGAGGAGAGGTGCGGGCGCTGCCGGGCGAGGAAGGAGGCGACGTGGAGCAAGCACAGCCAGGAGGCAGGAAAAGAAAAGGGGAGCAGAGAAAAGAAGGAAAGGAGGTGCGGCCGCCTGGGTTTATTCGGCTGCAGCCTACAGTGCTTATTCGGCCAGCATTTCTTCATATAGTTCGGGTGAAGTCTGCTTCTCGTTTGCAGCATTTGGCTTCAGTTTCTCGGCAACAAGGATCTCCTGTTATATCAGTTTTTGCTGCTGCATTCTTTTCTACATTTTTGGTCTAAAAAATAGCATTTGGCGGCTGCTTATGAATCACTTCTTGCCGCTGATTTCTTTGCTCTCGGCTACAGTCTGCACTTCAGAAAATTGATCCTGCTCTGTCAATCTTTTCTTGCCAAACTCTTTTTGTTTTGAATTTCCTTTTCTTGTGTTCAGCCAGCTATTT
The DNA here is from genome assembly GCA_017311315.1 of Dendrocalamus latiflorus. Classification (NCBI taxonomy): domain Eukaryota; kingdom Viridiplantae; phylum Streptophyta; class Magnoliopsida; order Poales; family Poaceae; genus Dendrocalamus; species Dendrocalamus latiflorus. Next base: position 12,397,161 of record CM029649.1, on the reverse strand, counting down.
AAGTTGAAGTCTGAAATGCTTGATCTAATAACCTCATAAACCTTTCATGCATTTCATTGTTCTCACTCTTCTTTCAAATACTTACTGTTTCCTCTATTTCCAGTCAGTCCTTTGTGTCATTTGCTCTCGGCAGCTAGGTAGTTCCTATTTGATTTGTTTCTTTTTCAGCAGCTTATGGGCTTTTGAGTCCTTCTCAGTCTTTGGCAAGGATTATCGATATTCTTTGCCTTTTTTGCCAAGTCGGTTACATCTATTTTGTCGGTTTTGGTTTCCAGTGAGCGTTGATTTTCTTGCTTCATAGCTTCGCTGGCTATCGGAGTAGAAAATGCCGTGGATACTTGGGGGCGATTTTTGAAGGCACCATTCACCCCCCCCCCCTCTGTTGCCATTTCTGATCCTACATGACCACACATAACTTTCGATTGGTTACTGTAGCTTTCGACCACACCTAGCTCAACTGACTACTACAGTCGACGACAATGGCAAACACACTTCCAAAAGCCCTATTTTTTATCCTAACTTTGGTTGGACCCGTTCAAAATTTTAAATTCATCTAAAATCAAGACCTATCCAAATATTCCTTATTTTCAAATTTTGGAGTTTATTTGAATCTATTTGAATTTTTATTTATGTTTGGTGGGTTACTTTCACATGTAGACTGTGATGATTCTGAGGAATTATTTGAGGACAATTCTCACAAATTCGCGGAGCAAGACAAGTTACACACCATGATTATGTTTATCCCAATTTGTAAATAAAATTATGTTGTTTTAAATTATCATGCATGCATATTTTAATTCAACATAATTCAATTCAGTTTTAAACATAGTTATTTGTTAATACCTCCTTTGATATTGATTCCCATATACCTTGTCATTCTAAAATAAAACTTTGGTTAGTACACTAGTATTAGCTGGAATATTTTTGTAGAACTGCTTAGATATGCTTAAAAATAATTCTAGGTTTGGGATAACCTTTCACATAAAATGATGATTTTGAAATTTTATTCTTGACTTCGGTGAGTCAAGAAAGACTATGGAATATTTCAAAACAAAATATAAACCTTGGTTTAGACTTAGGCAAATGGTTTGGTGGTAGGTGTTTGCTGGCACACATTGTTGTTCGATGTCACAATAATGATGCCAGACACAAGGGGTATGTGGAAAGTGCCTAAGTCAATTAAGGACTGGTGTGTGAGCTATTGTTACAAAGCTCTAACATACTACCATAAGGCTGGTATGGGATAGTCCTAGCTGACTAATTTGTGGGTCCCAACCTGAGTCTTGCTATAGATTAAATGTGAGCGTGGCGTAATGATGCGGATCCACTAGCAAGCTAGCTGAACCCCGTTGCTTTGGCCCTGATCTTTCACGATATGCCTTGTTGGATGCCCTCTCCAAGATAAGCCTTCTCCCACGCACACCGCAGCACGTGAACAAAGGGTAGAGAAACCGAAGTTCCAGCGAGTAGAATCCAACACCACAATTGGATTCAACACACCAAGAGCAATTCCTCGATGGAAATCTCAAGAACACGCCAACAATTGCCACCAAACCATGGTGATTTTCTGGTTTCTATTTCTCAAATCAAAGTCTCCGTTACAATGGGGCTAAGGCCCTGGCCTTATATTAGTGCACAATGCACGGCCTTGATTACAACTCACGCACTACTTGGCCTAAGGCCGAAACAAACTCCAATACGAACTAAAAAGGAAATACCTAAACTGCTACCTCTGGATTCTCTCTTAATTTGCGATCTGACTATGAGGATTTCGTGGCTGACACCTTGTCCATTATGTGGGGCTTCAAAATATCTTTCCAACGAGTCCAAGAACGCCCAAATCGGACTCCGTTTGTGAAAGTTATGGACGTTTTAGTATCGGTCTTGCCAGCTGTCCCAATCCGAGTCCGAATCGGTTTCAAATCTTTATATGTTTTGTTTTCTGGTTCAAGAGGCTTCCAAATCCGTTTGGAACCTGAAAAGGAATCCTTCTCAATCTTTAGAAATTCATGGTGTGGTCGGATTTTACCCTTACTTGCATTGCAATACTCGAACTCTTTATGTTTTGCAAGTCTCGCGCGTCTCTCCGGACAGCTCGTGCAGCATCCAATGAAATTGCCATAACTTTGTGTAGGAAGCTCCAAATCAAGTGCCGTTTGATTTGTTGGAAAATAGACTTCATTAGCTTTCCAAATATGTCTTTTGTGCACGTTAGAAACCTCAGAATTGGTATTCAAAGCTTCTTGAACATTATGCACAGAACTGCAAGCACTAACCAAAGTTGTAGTGCTACTTGGTGCCACATCACGTAAGTTGTGAGAAGTCTCACATGGCACAAGAGGAGCCCCAACTTGTGGATTCATGTTGTGGTGAAAACCAAAGTGGAGGTGTGGCCAGGTTGACGGCTTTGCATTGTAAAAACCTTGTTATGATTTTCTCAGTCGCACGCATACGGAAGTGTGTAATGGCCAACATTATGAGATAATTATATCTTGTGGGTAAAGTTATACAACCTCTGTAGAGTGTATAATCTATCCTGGATAACCGTGCCATGGTCATGGGCATGCTGAGTGAAGTTTTCACTTATTAGACTTTGTTTTTCAAAATAGTTTAAAAAATACTTATGGATAGATGGAATCCATATGAGATCTTTTTGAGAAAAATGGTCTGGGTGGGATACTCGTGGTTAGGTTAATGTCTGGTCAGTGCCTACGCTAACGGTATTAATTTTGTAAATTACTATCTTTACTTATTGTATTAAATTCAGCAATTTTTAATCTATTGACTATATTTCTTTAAATAATGTTTTATGCTCAAATAATCCTATATGTCTTCACTTGTTAGCTTTGCATTATTATTGCATTTTCCTGTGTAACTTGTAGAGTACATTTTATGTACTCACCCTTATTTAATTTTGTTGCTCAGAGGAGGATGTCTTCAACTCCGGTGAGGATCAAGATGTATAGGCCGCGTCTTACTATCGTATGCATGTGGGTAGGTTTGTTGGGCTTCTTCCATTTTTGTTTTATTTTTTGATGCTTATATTTAAATTTGACTTATGGGTCGTGGAAGTCAACTTTGGCCATAAGGCTATACTTTTTTAATTAATAAAATTTGTCATTGTGAATGATATGCATTCTGTTATCACTGTGTGCACTAGTTGATCCTGGACTAGTATGATTAACAAAAGGGTTCTGGAGTTGTTGCTCCGGGGTCTAACAGGGCGAACTCAATTGAAGCGGCATGAACATTCTTTTCGTTGGAGTAGTTATGACTGTCAAAAATCTAATTGATGCACTTCTCCCACTCCAAATATACCTCTTGATCAGTCTTGCCATTGAATGTCAGTATGGTTAGTTTAGGCTTACCAATACCATCGTCGTCATGTCCTGCACCCCCTCCTTGGTGCCACGCTTGTCCAACACCTTGACGTCGGTCATGTACATGCTGTGGCATGCATGGAAACCCTCCTGTGACATCGGATGACTCCTCCCTCATCTATTGCAACACCATAGAATTTAGCACCGCAGTGATGCACAACGTGTTGATTGGCCATGAGCTAAGGTGGTACCCATGCACCAACTCCCCCTTGAGGCGGTAATTGTGCCTCCATACATCATAAGGTGGTGTTCAAATCGTCCATCAGCTCATTCATATACCGTTCATGCACTGTATGTTAGAAATTGGCTCATTTAATTATGGCCTATTTCCTTAATTTCAAAGATGCATGGTTTAGTACCATATTACTAAGACAGGGTGAGGAAGACCGATTTATAAGGTGGAGTCATCACCACTCCTTGAATATGGATAGAGATGGTATGAAGATGGTTCTGTCTAGTCACACAAGCGCGCACGCGCGCGCGCGTATTCGCGTATTTTTGCGTGAAAATCGCATGACTTGTGACTTGCGACGCGCGACCGTGCCGTGACGTGGCGCGCCACTGGCAGACCAAGTCCATCTTTATATTTTTTCTGAACCATGCACCTCACTCTCTCTGTTTGAATGAGATTTAAACATTTGAATGAGGCAGTTACAAGTGAATTTATACAACTTAATTTGTGATTTGATGAGACGGTTACCAGTGCATAATTCTGTTTAAAACGCAGCAGTTACTAGTGAATAACTGCCGCACCCTTAAAAGAGCCTGGAGACATCCAGGAAAAATGAGAGAATTTTGCACCTCCATTCTTCCTCTACTTTTTGCTCTGTTGTTGTGCTGTTGTGCTGTGATGTCTGAATCTCGTCGACCTTTCTTCCCAGCGTGCACCTGGAAGGATGGAGAGCGGCTATCTCCGAACCGTTGCCGCAAAGAGTACCTGCACGGGGCGGCAATAAGGTTTCTGGGCAGCGCATTTGCGCGACCGCTCACTGCACTGCGACATCTACGTTCTGCACTGCGTCAAGCCTGCGCGGCTTCCTGTTCTTCATCAGGTTAACAAGTAAGTCGTTCGCGCGCACGTACGACTTAGTTACTACATTTTTCTTGAGTATATTCTGAAGTATGATGAGTAGCCTGCTGTTAGTAGTAAGTTTTGCATCACTAGTTTATTGTATTTATCTCCTCATAAAATTTGGAATTAAAATATTGCCCACATTTGTAACACTGTAAAGCGCTCATTCAATGTATTGTCAACTTGCTCCCTGCTTGATCGTGCGAAATAGCACACCCGCAAGTGCACGGGTTGCCACTGAAATAGCGGCGAGTGTCGTGTTCTCCACAGGGACTAGACTGAGGCTACCGGTGCTCGGCTAAAGCTAGGTCAAACGAAACGGGGGAGAAAACTAAACTAAAACGACCAAACGATCTATCCAACAAAGACGAAATAGACGACAGACGACAAAACGATCGACCGTACGAAAGGACGTCGTACGACCGACCAAACTACAATGACAACTAACGAACGACGCACTACTGAACAATGACACTACTACCGTCTGACGACCTAATTAACTACCGATCGCTAGACAGAAAGAGGAAGGCGAGAAGCACTAGTGGAGTCTAGAAGCAAAGAGGGAGTTGAGAGAGGACGAGGGAGAAAACGATCGACGGCTAACTAGACGACGACGGAACACGACAAACACGTGACTACGACAAATGAACGCACGACTTAACTATCGACAGACCGTAGAGAGAAGAAAAGAGAGAGACAAGAAGCACTAGGTGGGTCGAGACAGCATGGGAAAGGGAAACGGTAGCCGAATCGCTAAGTCGCGCTAGACAACACACAAACATAGACATATACTAACAATGATAACAGGACAAGCACATGACATTGATTAACAGGAAGCACACACACTGACCACAAGCAAAGACTAATTGGTCACAAATAATACTACTGAAAATACTACTACTGAACACAAATTGCACAGCTATCATAGAGCATATATCACAATGACATAACAGAGCACAATAACATCTCCACTGATCTCATGCTCACATCACAGATCACAAGTTAATATCCACAGTGCACAATTAACAATAAGTAACTGAGAGTAGCAAAGAGACTAAGAGAGAAGAGTTGGAGATAAACCGAAAAAAGGAGAAGCTGCAGAGGGCGCAGAGTAGAAGAGGCAGAGCAGAGTAGGCCGTCGGTGAAGTGAGTCGAGGAAGGAGGTGCCAGTGGCCGGCGTCGGTGGAACGCTTGCCGTCGGTGAAGGGGTCGCAGAAGTCTAGGCAGTCGGCGGTATAGATGTCGGTGAAGTGGTGGCGGTGACAGAAGAAGTCGCCATCGGGGGTGTCCGTAGATGGTGGAGGGAGGCGCTGGTGTCGGTGGAGGAGAAGGCGTGGCGGCCGGCGTCGGTGGGGCGAAGGTCGGGGAAGCACTGGTGAGGGAAATGGCGACTGAGGAGCGGCGGTGGAAGAAGGTGGATAAAGGGGCGGCGTTGGCGCGGTGGAGAAGTGAGGCAAGAGGGGCGGCGCGGTGGAGGAAGATGAGAGGGAAGCGACCGGAGAACTGTGGAAGAGGAGAGGAAGAGGAACGGCGGGGATCGGCGAGAGGAGGCGGAGATGTGGGCGGCCGGAGGTGGGGAAGATGCAGGGAGGCGGCGCACGGTTTGAGAAGGGGAGAGCACAGGGGCGAAGAGGGAGACGGGTGGTGCGGAGCGGTGAGAAGGTGGCGCGAGAGGAGGGAAATGGAGGCGCGGCGGCGGTGGTTTGGAGTTGAGGAGAGAAGGGAGTTGAGAAGGCGCGGTGGAGGGGTGGTGTGAACCGGGCTCTGTGAAGATGGGGTAGCCGGAGATGAAGGAGAGAGGAGGGAGAGCAGAGAAGGTGCGGTCGGCGGAGGTGATAGATGGCGATGTAGGCGGCCGTAGTAGTGGAGAAGAAGGGGGTAGGGGAAGGAGAAGCAAGGGGATCCAGAGGAAGAGAAGACCGGGCTCGGCTTTTCCCAGGCAGCGGCGGCGGCTATTGAGGAGATGGGGTTTTGGCACTTTGCAATTTTGTCCTCCCACAGTTTCTAGGGTTTGCAATAAGGTCCTTCTCCCATTGATTTTTCCTTTTCTGGTCCTTGGAAACTCCGATTTAATCGCGGTTTGATCCTACGTGTCCGTGACGACACGCACATCTGCACGGAACAGTCCCGAAATGCCAGATTTGTCGTTTATGCGCCTAAATCGCGCCGGCCTGCAGAAAAATAATGAAAAATGTAAAAAGGTCCATTACGAGCAATTAAATATATAAAAGAGTGTAAATGATGATAAATGATCCCAAAATGCGAAAAATAAGAGGGTAAAATGGCATGTAAATATATGCAAATATGACGCATGTCATATACCCCCAAGCTTAAACTTTTACTTGTCCTCAAGTAAATGGTATGATATTATCGAACCCGGACAATAAGTAATCGTGAGGTAAAAGACTAGTTAAATGCATGTAATAAGTCAAGAGGCATACAACAATGTAAAATGAAATTATCTAACTCGAGTTTTGAGAACCATCCAAGATGAGAATGAATCAAGCAAAGATCTCAAATGATAACTACAACATTTGATCAAATCAAGTTACACACAAAAGTGTCAAAATACACTCAAGTGATCACATGTATCCAACCAAAATTGTAAAGCATCGGAACTAGGTATAACATCAAGAATGAGCATAGCAAAGAGTCATGCTAAGGCATATACTATTTGAGACAAAGAGACTAATACTTGCATGATATTTATGAAAAAGTCCACACTTGAGCCATGATACCTAATTTTTGTTGATTTTTAGCAAATTTAAAACATACATTGGGCACAAGTGCCACTTATTCCAATCCTTGGGCAAGCTTGCCACTTATTCACACATTTCCAAACCAATGTGACATAGTCACTTATTCCACAAACACACACATTGCATCACAATTTTTTTTCTTTCTTTCTTTTTTAGTTTTGATTAAGCATCTATAACCGGTTTTCATTAATGCTAAGTAATCACATGTCCCGAGACATAGATACCTAGCTAAATCAACCAAGTTATTGGCTCAAGATAGGACTACCCCTTTCACAAATTTACCATTCAAGCAAAGTATCAATATCTAAAATAACATATGCCAAAGCATGAAACTAAGATATGATCATTCAAGAGGCTATGACTAGAACCAATTCAATCCGCAAATGGTTAAAATACATGTGTAACTCGCAATGAATCAAATGCTATATGATCACAAGGTTTCTAAGCACATCAAGGATAATAAACAAAACTCAAGCTTTAATATGATGCCAAGTGACTTAAGACATACAAGGAACTAATGACAATATAGCTCAATGAAATTTCGGCATGACCTTTCTTGTTTAATCATAGCATGGGTTCACATGACCAAAATATACAATCAAGCATAACATGAGAGCAATAATAAAGGCCATATATCATCAACATAAGCATCATATGAAGCATAAGAATGACCACATATCATCAACTACACGACAATAAGCTCAAATGCTCACAAATATAAACAAACATGTTAGAACATCATCCATACACATACAAGTCCTCCCCCAAGCTTAAATTGAGCAATGAATCAAGAATGCGCTTAAAGGGGTAAGAAACAGCTCACCGGGCGTATATGGTGCAATGAAAGTGACAAATCATCTCATGGCTTCTCGCACATGCAAGGATGAGGATCTAGTACGGGACCTAAAATAAAAAAGAAAGAAAAGAGGAGAAACCAACAAAAACTAACAAAAGGAATGGAAATAAAAAGAAAAAGAGATGCTCATTTGGATGTAGCGGGAGGAGGGCCGAGGACGGGACATGGAAAAGGCACATGTCCGCCCTCCTCATGAATCAGCATGCCTCGAAATCCACCTGGATCCCAAGGGATATCGACTCGAACCATGTCCGCTCGTAGTCGATGGTAAACAAGCGTAACCCTGCAAATAGACTCAAAAACATGGCAAATATGTGTGATAGGGTCGACGCCCTCCAAGTCATCAATAGAATATCCAATCATGTAGGTATATCGATAAAGTACATCATGAGGTCTATCAGTGAGATGAGCACAACTAGTAATAGCATATGTCTCGTCAGGGCCAAAGAAATCAAACCTGAAGTGGTCGAGGAAGAGTTTCCAAACTACCTGAAGTGTAGGTGAAGTAGAATGCACGGTAGTAGAAACCTCCAGAGGGGCGATGTCGTCGAAGGAAGAAGCCAGTGGTGGATCAATAGAAATGTGCTCCTCCTCGACATCGGAAGCAGCCCCCTCATCATCAAGAATGAATATCTCCATCTCAGGCTCAAAGATAAAATAATCATCTAAGTGGCCCACATCCTCAAAGGTGAATCCCTCCATGACAGTCTCAAGAAGCACAGGAATGAGGACAAAGCAGTGAGAATCCTCCACATCAAATCTCTGAGTCTCAAGCTCGGGCTCACCAACACAAGTATCAGGGTCCATATATGGTGAGTCCATGGCATCAAAAGTGACTAACTCTAGCTCAGGTCCGTCAATAGAAGGATTATCATCAAAGCAAGGCACCTCTAAAGGGATTGGGAGTGTCTCAGCGGCACTAAATGAAAACTGTGATGTGGCATGATTGTCCAAGCAACTACTCAATGACTGGAGTGAACTTCTACGATCCTCCATTTCTGAAATCAATATGCTCATCGCACTCAACTGGCTTTTTATGTCACTAAACTGAGTGTCCACCCTAGTAATATATGATGCCACCATCTCCTCCAACTTGGACATACGATCAGATTGAGGGGTAGGAGGCGAATGATGTTCTTGAAGAGTGTCATAAGTGCTAGGGGTGCTCATATAACCATGAGAATCATAATAGTAAGCCATAGCCTCAATATATACCTCTATCAATCAACCTACGGGACAAGATAAGAAAAACCACAAAAAGAGAGAAATAACTAGGGAAAGGGTTAGGAGTTAGAAATATATCACAAATATGAATAAAGACGAAATGAAATACAAGTCAGCACAAACACAAAAGAAGAAAAAGAAAACAAACAACGACCTAGTCTATAGCCTAACACTGTCGCTCTAAGCTAATCCCCGGCAACGGCGCCAAAATGCTTGATCGTGCGAAATAGCACACCCGCAAGTGCACGGGTTGCCACTGAAATAGCGGCGAGTGTCGTGTTCTCCACAGGGACTAGACTGAGGCTACCGGTGCTCGGCTAAAGCTAGGTCAAACGAAACGGGGGAGAAAACTAAACTAAAACGACCAAACGATCTATCCAACAAAGACGAAATAGACGACAGACGACAAAACGATCGACCGTACGAAAGGACGTCGTACGACCGACCAAACTACAATGACAACTAACGAACGACGCACTACTGAACAATGACACTACTACCGTCTGACGACCTAATTAACTACCGATCGCTAGACAGAAAGAGGAAGGCGAGAAGCACTAGTGGAGTCTAGAAGCAAAGAGGGAGTTGAGAGAGGACGAGGGAGAAAACGATCGACGGCTAACTAGACGACGACGGAACACGACAAACACGTGACTACGACAAATGAACGCACGACTTAACTATCGACAGACCGTAGAGAGAAGAAAAGAGAGAGACAAGAAGCACTAGGTGGGTCGAGACAGCATGGGAAAGGGAAACGGTAGCCGAATCGCTAAGTCGCGCTAGACAACACACAAACATAGACATATACTAACAATGATAACAGGGCAAGCACATGACATTGATTAACAGGAAGCACACACACTGACCACAAGCAAAGACTAATTGGTCACAAATAATACTACTGAAAATACTACTACTGAACACAAATTGCACAGCTATCATAGAGCATATATCACAATGACATAACAGAGCACAATAACATCTCCACTGATCTCATGCTCACATCACAGATCACAAGTTAATATCCACAGTGCACAATTAACAATAAGTAACTGAGAGTAGCAAAGAGACTAAGAGAGAAGAGTTGGAGATAAACCGAAAAAAGGAGAAGCTGCAGAGGGCGCAGAGTAGAAGAGGCAGAGCAGAGTAGGCCGTCGGTGAAGTGAGTCGAGGAAGGAGGTGCCAGTGGCCGGCGTCGGTGGAACGCTTGCCGTCGGTGAAGGGGTCGCAGAAGTCTAGGCAGTCGGCGGTATAGATGTCGGTGAAGTGGTGGCGGTGACAGAAGAAGTCGCCATCGGGGGTGTCCGTAGATGGTGGAGGGAGGCGCTGGTGTCGGTGGAGGAGAAGGCGTGGCGGCCGGCGTCGGTGGGGCGAAGGTCGGGGAAGCACTGGTGAGGGAAATGGCGACTGAGGAGCGGCGGTGGAAGAAGGTGGATAAAGGGGCGGCGTTGGCGCGGTGGAGAAGTGAGGCAAGAGGGGCGGCGCGGTGGAGGAAGATGAGAGGGAAGCGACCGGAGAACTGTGGAAGAGGAGAGGAAGAGGAACGGCGGGGATCGGCGAGAGGAGGCGGAGATGTGGGCGGCCGGAGGTGGGGAAGATGCAGGGAGGCGGCGCACGGTTTGAGAAGGGGAGAGCACAGGGGCGAAGAGGGAGACGGGTGGTGCGGAGCGGTGAGAAGGTGGCGCGAGAGGAGGGAAATGGAGGCGCGGCGGCGGTGGTTTGGAGTTGAGGAGAGAAGGGAGTTGAGAAGGCGCGGTGGAGGGGTGGTGTGAACCGGGCTCTGTGAAGATGGGGTAGCCGGAGATGAAGGAGAGAGGAGGGAGAGCAGAGAAGGTGCGGTCGGCGGAGGTGATAGATGGCGATGTAGGCGGCCGTAGTAGTGGAGAAGAAGGGGGTAGGGGAAGGAGAAGCAAGGGGATCCAGAGGAAGAGAAGACCGGGCTCGGCTTTTCCCAGGCAGCGGCGGCGGCTATTGAGGAGATGGGGTTTTGGCACTTTGCAATTTTGTCCTCCCACAGTTTCTAGGGTTTGCAATAAGGTCCTTCTCCCATTGATTTTTCCTTTTCTGGTCCTTGGAAACTCCGATTTAATCGCGGTTTGATCCTACGTGTCCGTGACGACACGCACATCTGCACGGAACAGTCCCGAAATGCCAGATTTGTCGTTTATGCGCCTAAATCGCGCCGGCCTGCAGAAAAATAATGAAAAATGTAAAAAGGTCCATTACGAGCAATTAAATATATAAAAGAGTGTAAATGATGATAAATGATCCCAAAATGCGAAAAATAAGAGGGTAAAATGGCATGTAAATATATGCAAATATGACGCATGTCACTCCCTTAGCTTCTCATGCTGATACTTGAAGTAGTCACGGGTGGCTTCAAAGTGAGAATGCACTTCTGGTGGTAAATCTCCTCCATATTTTGGCGCTTCATCCTCCTCAAGTACAACACCTTTACGAACATCTCTTTGAACACTCACTCTGATTTATCCATCCCCAAATTATTGAAATCAACAAGCAGGTACTATTATCAACCACGCTCTGATAACACGATGATACAGACCAACTAGTAAACTAGTTGATGCGTAGGGTGGCCCAATCATCACAGTCTAATCAGTGGGGTGTTTCCTCCTTTGCTCCATGCAGTCACAATGCAAATTGAGGGGGTCATCTTCTTGATTCCTTGCGGCCAACAGAAGGGAACACTAGGGTTTGGCCTTCCTCCTTGCAACAATGCTTCGAGTGGTCTTCTTCTTGATTCCAGCCATCAAGAGAAAACTAGGGCTTTGGTTTTACCTTGTTTCCTTGCGTAGCAACTCCTGATATCCTTCTTACACCAAACTAAGGTAGGATGATAGATAGGGTTACAACGCACCAATCAGCAAGTTTTGCCAAAAAGAAGCACTCAACTAGCCCTCCCAAACCGTGAGCAAGATTGATCATGAATTTCAGAAGGTTGAATCATGTAGATTCGATTTCAGAACTCAAGAACTTTAGCTCTTGATATGCAAAATCCTCTTAAACCCTACTCGGGGAAATATCAAGAAACAAGCACACAATTGCGCCATGGCTTTTCTAGTTTTTCTTCTTTATTCAATCTGATCTAAGTTACAATGGGCAATGCCCTTGGCCTTATATTAGTGGCATTGGTGCCTAGGGGCATGGCCAAACAACATATCTCACACACGACCTATGGCCTAATTTGACTCTATCACGCACATAAACCTTAAGCTGACTTGGTCTCTACTCAATTTATTCGTAGCTATCTTGGACTTAAAGGAAACAACTGACTCAAATAAAACTAAGACTCAGACTATTGCAAAACAGAATCAACTCAGCTAAAAGTGTCTGTTTCAATGGTTGGCTCAGACCCAAACTATGCCCACATAGAATCCTTCATCTTGGCTTGGTTCCTCATGTCTTGACTCCTAGCTCAGACTCATCTTGTGTTCCTGGCTCACCTCCTTGTCATGGCTTGGGCTTGAGATGAACTCTTTGGCTTGGCTCCTTAACTCCAAATGGAATGCTCCATACAGTAATTCCTACCCCCATTGCGCATGGCTGAATGGAGTGTTCGGTTTGCTTCCTCTTTCATGATTCTCAAGAAATAATCCTTTTGGCTTAGCTTGACTGGAATGTGGCTTGAATTCCTAGCTTGAGCCACATTTCTTAGCTTGGCTGGCTTGGACACCTAGCACTTTCTTCCTTTTCAAGAAATAATTAGGCCTTAGCTTCTCTCGTGGTTCCTCACCCATGGCCATGTCCCCATGCTACCGCACCTGCCTAGGATCACGTGCCTTTCGTCTCCATGCACCTACACCCTTCACCTAATCCTTTCTCTCTTGAATGCTTCTCTCATGTGCCCAAGTACTTTCTTGGCTGAAGCCATGCGCCCAAGTGCTCTCTTGGCTGAAGGCATACGTTCTTGGATCAAATGCTTGCCTCTCATGCAGTTACCTCATATGCTCCCATGCGATTGCCTTCTTTCTTCCCGGGCAGAAGCTTTGCTCTTGCTCCTCTTGCTTTCCTTGGTCGAAGCTTTGTTGCCCATGTGCTAGGATCACTCTCTCTTAGCTGGCTTCCCTCTTGACCAAGCTTGCTTTCACCTCTTCATGGGCCAATTCAGCATCACATGGCTTGGTAGCTTCATATTGCCATGGTATAGCACAAAGCAAAGTGGTAATTGCACTCTTGGCCACATCACTTAGCTTCTTGTAGCTATTGGAGTGAAAAGATCATAAATACCTCGAGGAGAAATCTGTTGGAGTCATTCACCCCACTCTAACTACCATAATGGATCCTACATGTACTGTTGGTGTCATCCTACACTCAATTTATATTCATTCACCAATTTTGCAAATCAAAAGCAAAATAAAAATTAAATTTCTACAATCATATCATGGAGATATAAATTTTCATGATCAAAATTAAATAGAAAAATTGATTACAAGGATGAGTATAAAGCCGATTATCATATACTTGCTACAAGGTGAGATGTCTAAGCGAGTTCTGGTTAATGAGTTTTAAAAATTTGGAAGCAACGGAAGGGTGGGAAGCATTACATATGTCCTCAGGTCCTCTCCTTGATTGATAGGGTCAAATTGGCCATGAGCAGCACAACAAGAGGACAATAGTGCAACTAAACATAACGGCTTAGATACGAGATCGGCTATAAAAGAGCATAGGACATGTTTATATTGGCTTATGCTGATAATTTTTGACTGCGGTTGATGAATAGTATGCATTATGTAAAAAAGATGGTACAACGAAATAAACTACAACATTCGGATCGCCATGTGATTTACGAAATTGTAATATAATAAAATATAAAGTATGTTACAATATGTGAAAGAGAAAAGTAATGATTGATAGAAGCGGTTTATAAAAACTGAGGTGCTTTTATTGGTTCTTGTTTTTAAAAGCAGAAATAAAAAACATAAGCTAATATGGACAGCCCAGTTGGTTGGAGTGTGTGTGTTTGGGATGTCCATTGCACAGATGTGCACGCTGACAACAGCTTGTCGGTAATCCGATTGAATAATTGACGGGCAAAGAGAAACTATGGTTGTACATGTATATATAAATTATGCACTTTACATGTATTTTTTCTATTATCCACTAATCATCTTACAAGTAAAAAGTTTTTTAAAAGTTGTATGTACAGCCTCAGAAAATTTAAAAACTTTCGGCCAAGCGTTCCAAACTCACTTTTTTGGGCACCACCACCTGCCCTCGTTTATCCTGTTTTGGGCATCTGGTTCTTATTCTGAACCCGTCTCCTTCCGAATCCATCCAGAAGCCACCACCGACTACGGAAAGAAACCCGGAAGAAAATTCACCAGTGTGGGAGGGCCTCCCATAGAATTCGTTTACAAGAAACCCAGCCCCCTCTCGACTCTTTCTTGCCCTGCGTACGGGTTCTTGCCTTCATTTTCTTCTTTTCTGCAATACGCTTTCCAAGATTCTGTTTCGCCCTTCCGATTCTTGTTCAAGTTTTCTTGGCTGATTTGTGCGCAGAAGAAAGAGTTAGAGAGGGGAGTAGAGGGCAGGATGGAGGGAAGAGACGCGGCGGAGGAGGCCACGGTCGTGGAGGATTTCCGGCAGGCGTTGGCCGCGCGCGATCTGCTGCCGTCCAAGTTTGATGATCACCATATCCTGAGGAGGTAAGTGTCTAGCGCGCGATATGGATGTGCCTTTTGTTCTTGCTGTTCATTCTGCGGTGTTAATTTGGTCCAGAAAAGGAACAGATTAGCAATGGAAATTGACTGTGTTTGTTAGGGACATCACTCGATCCTTTTGGATGCATACCATTACCAAGATTGTTGTTGGTTCTGTCATGCCCGTGACGGGTTCATGGCAATATTGGGAAAAATGCATGCCGTTTATAATTTTTCCTTCTGATCTAAATACTTAATTATACACGGTTGGTAATTAATTTTACGACGAATAAGTTAACAAAGTCGTAATCAATGGGCGTTTGTTAGTTGCCGCTCCTTTCATCTGTTTTTGACTTTTGTCATGCCACCATTTGTTGGAAAGATGCAAATTGTTGCTCGAGGATGTAAAACTTCTTGGCTGGTTAAAACTAGACAAGTGGCCCACGCAACACGAGGGCTAGTATCAACATATTTTTTTACTATAGCTTGTAAATAATAAAAACATATTGGATTCGGTAATGCATTGTTCTTATATTCTCTTTAAAAGCAAAATTGTGCAAATCTTAAGTATTGTTAGCAACAGATGAGTGGAGGGTTTGCACATCACACACGCAACGTAGAAAATGTGCATAGCACTTTACTATTGAAGCACTTCCTTGTACATTATACGAATTAAGAGACTTCTTATGATGTTATTGATTTTAACATTAGTTGTTTCTAAGACTAACATTAGTTACAGATTTGTATGTCATTCTTGTGATGGAATGCTAGAAAGTAGCTTAGGGTTAGTTTGCCGCTGCAGTGCTTTCATGTGTTCTATTTATAGCTCGGTAAAAGGTGCCATCAATTAGATAATATGTCCATTACTAATAAATCAGAACTTTACAGATTAAAAGCCAGACTGCAATTCCAAACTGAGCCCTAGATAATTGTAGAATATAAGGGTAGGGCATCGGACAACATGCGTAATAGTTAAACACATTGTGTTGAAAGAACAAAATGATGTGTTGTAAAAGTTATGCAGTTCTACAATTTTGGAGTAAGGATCAAGGAAAATGATTTTTCTTGAGGACTTACCTAATTTGGAGTACAGAAAGTTTATTTTTTTGAAAAATATCCATTTGACCCCTTAATTGTTATGAAGAATTTCAACCCATTACAAAACCGGGTAATCGACCCCTGAACCACAGTGTAAACAACTGGACCTGACGGACGGGTCAACTGGAAGAAACCAGGACTAGTGCCAGGTCCAGATCATCATTTGGATCATTTTTGGAAAAAAGCAGGACAAAATTATATTTTTAGGACGAAGACCTGCTGCGCTGTGGTGTATTGTCGTCACTGTGGGCAATAAATATTAAATATGCAGCAAGGTCGTCAGGATCTGGTGGTGTTGCGGTTCAGGAGGAAGACCCCTTCCTCATCGGCGGCGGATGGGCCGCCTTCGAGCAATGCCTGGCGGCGGATGAAGTCGTCTTAGCAGATGGTGCCGTCGGGGATGACCTCGACCTCGCGGATCCACTCGTCGAACTCATGTGGCTTGAGCTTCTCGCCGATGGAGGTGAGGACGTGGAGGAGGTTGGCGACAGAGATGGTCTCGGAGGTGTCCTTGTCGAGGACACGGAATGCATCGCGGAGCAGGTGATCGAAGGTCTCCGGGCGGAGGTGGGCATGCATGAGTTCGAGGAAGCGCGGGAAGTCAAAGGACGCGATGAGCTTCTCTTGCGTGGCGAGGTCGTGGAGGTTGCCCCCGGGAGCGCATGAGGATGACGAGCTTGGAGGGCGCGATGCGACCGTAGCCATCAGTGTCGAAGAGGGAGAAGGCCTTACTGCCATCGCCGCTGGGGTAGGGAAGGGGGCCAAGATAACCAAGCCGCCTCTCCAAGTAGTGTCGTTATGGTCACGGGGTGTACCTTGTAGCCGATTTGTCCACCTTAGAAGATGTCACGCTGGCGTCACTTGAAGACGCACCTCTACGCATGCCGGATGAAGGAGCAGCAGTAGCAGCGCCGTTGCCATAGCACGGCCACCATTACTCTTGCCCTTGTGCCGCCGCAGATCGCGCAGTAACAGCTGCTTGTGCCTTCTCCTTTGCTTCTATCATCTTCTTCAACGTGCTCTCTATATTCTTAAGTCTAGCGATGATTTCTTCATAGCTAGCAATGATTTTGTAACATGATAACTCGGCAACAGAAGCCATGGTGTTGGCTCTGATATCAAATTATTATGAACCTTAGTTCATAGGGGGTAAATACCACCGAGGATGGCCGGACGGCGTCGGCGTAGAGGGAGAGAGACTCTGGATGAGAATGACTTTGTTATTTCTTGTTTGGTTACAATAGCATGCGGCAACTTCTATTATATAGATGGGCTCCTTCTAACAGATAGAATCTTATCTCAATCATATATCTAACAAACATAAACTAATATCATATCTCTAATCATATTTCTAATAGATAAAAACTAATCTCTAACTTTCTAATAGTAAACCGACTGGGCGGAGGACCCAGGCCCACACCCATGACAGTATGTGTGCTACTTAAACTCTAATTTTACAATTCTCTCCCAACACATTTCAGTGGTGTTGTTCTAAATAGCAACTGCTATGCCACATATGTGCCTGCTAAATCGTTCAAGGTAGATATGCTATTCTTCAAGTAAAGGCCACTAACCCTCAGGCTCTTATACGTGGTGTGAGCTCTCGCTTGTAAGATTGAATGGATTGATGTTGTATTGCACAGCCCTAAAGGGCTTTATATAGAGTACAAGAGAACATAGGACACAAACCCTAGATATAGGAAAAGACCTAAATACCCTTAACACCCCCCTCAAATGCAAAGCGTATGCAATAGCATTGCATTTAGAAGGGTTGACACTAAAATAGAAAAGACACAAATACCCTTTACAATCAAGCCGAAGAGGAAGATAGAAGCATAGTAGCATAGATCGAAGCCCGAGATGGCAGCGGCGCTATGCACAAGAAGCGGAACGGAGGCATGATGCAGTAGAAGCGCAGCAGCCGTAGAAACTCAGGGCGGCGGCTCAAAGAGAAGAGCGGCGGCATCATGAAGACTTCTACGATCTGCAGTGACTCAAAGAAGAGCGACGGCTGCGACTATGCGAAAAGGAAGGAGAGGACCACGCCATCCAAGAGGATGGACCGTGGCTAGCAAGAAATCGGCTGATTGACCAGAAATTTGTGTGTACGCGCATGACTTAGAGTGGACGCAACGGAAGACTCTAAAACAGAAGGACTGAACGACGGCAGCGGTAAAGCGAACGCAGGCAGCCATCAAAAGAAAACATCACCATCTCTGCTCTCTCTCTCTTCTCACTCACTCCCTCCCCGATCTCTCACTCCCTCCAGCATATATCGCCATCTCTCTTCCCTCAGAAAGAAAAGGAGCAGCGGCGACGGCGAGATCCGGCGGCGGCGGCCGCGGCCACAGGAGCGGCAGCGGCGGCGGGATCCGGCGGCGGCTGGATGGAGAGGTGGCCGGAGGGAGAAGCCGACGGTGGAAGGAGGCGGCGGCGCGGGTCGGAGGCCGGGAGGAGGTGGTGCGGCTCGTCGTCTGGCGGCGGCGGTGTCTGAAGGCGGCGGCGCGAGCGCGGCGGCCGGGAGGCGGCGGCTCGAGCGACGGCGCAGCCAGATCCTGGCGGGGCGAGGCGGCGTCCCGGCGCGGAGGCGGCTGGATCTGGAGGGGACGGGTGAATCCGGCGCAGAGGAGGTCGGATCTGAGGCGTGGCGGCCGGATCTAGCCGGGCTGAGGCCAGATCTGGTGTGGGGTCGCCGGATACGGCGGCGGAGAGCGGAGGTGGCTGAATCCCGGCGATGACGCGGGCGAGTGCGACCACAACGACGGCGGGGGCGACGACGGCGGCACGCGAGCGCAGTCGTGGCGGTGGAAGACGCGGAAGCAGGTGGCCGCTCGAAGAGGCGGCGGCGGACGGAGATGCAGCGGAAGACGCGACGGCCACGGGCGACGGCTCAAGCGGAGGGCAGCGGCGGCGAGCGGTGGTCGCCCCCGGGATTAGCACCTCCCGGGGGCAGCAGCGGTGGAGGCCGACGGTGGAGGAGCTAGGTTTGAAAACCTGCTCTGATACCATGTAAGATTGAATGGATTGATGTTGTATTGCACAGCCCTAAAGGGCTTTATATAGAGTACAAGGGAACACAAGACACAAACCCTAGATATGGGAAAAGACCTAAATACCCTTAACATCGCTGACCTCTAAGCACAATTCAGAACATTGGTCTAACTTCATATTTGTTCCTCACAAAATTAGAAAAATCTAGTTTAGTATCCTAAACAATAACAACTACATATCTTTTGTCCCAAACAAATTAAGGTAGGTTAGGAATGAAATCTCTTTAAGGTGAAAGAAACGATAGCTTTATAATAAAACCTACAATGCAAAAACCTTAAGCCTGCCTCCTACCATTTGAGCAGAGATCCTGAAACACCGCTCCTAAACCTTCTAGTTTAGTATCCTAAAAAGCAAATATTATTGACTATTCTTTTGTTGTCTCTTATTGTACTTATCTTCCATTTGTATTTCTGCCGCCCATTCTGCTTACTGCTGTTGTCGCCTCCTGCCCTTGTTGCTGGTTGCTGCCCTCTTGTCATTGCTAGCATTGTGGCCTGCTGATATCGTTGCTGATGTTTCACTGGTGTACTGGTGCCACCATTGCTAAGACTAGCATCATTGCTGTTTGAACTTTTTGAAACAATTAACTAAAAATAGTAACTAACAACAATCTTGTCTACACTTTGAGATTTTGCGAAATACTCTGTCTGGTCCTGACAGCCTGTGCAGATTGTCTTCCGACAACCATAACCGTTTTCAAGGGTTTACATTTTGTCCACTGACAGATTGCACATCGATGCAGAACTGTACATTTAATTGACTGTCCAGAAATTTCCTCAGAAAGAATTCTCACAGAGCCTCAGATTATGTCCAATTTTGTTGCTGATTGCAACTTGCAGTTTCATCAGGTACCCTCTAGTCATGTACCTTAAAGTGGGCCATCATCTAAGTGAAGATTTTATCACTTACATCCTCCAGAGATGATTCATCATCCTGATTCACTTGATTTTGAGAATACTAGCTTATCCTTAGATTCTGTCGTTACAACGAGGACTAAATAGTAAATTTTTGGTACTCCCAGTTTGTTTCTAGCCATTAAGAAAAGATGGTTTTAGCCATGCTGTAGCTCTAATTGCAATAAGCACCTTTGTTCTGGTCTTGACCACTAGAAAGTAGGGGTGCAAACGGATCGGATTCGGACGGATATTGTTGTTACCATATCCTAACCCATATTTTTTCTCCGGATTCGGTACCAATCGGATTCGGTACCAATCGGATTCGATACCAATCGGATTTGGTGCCGGATCGGTCGGGATTAACCTGTTTGTAAGGAATGCATGCAGTACAATAAATGGAGTAGGATGACGTACTGTCAAGAACTTGATGTTACTACTTAATAGGCTGATGTGGAAGATTTTATTTTACCATTGCAAAAGAAAATGAAACGTCAAATAGTAGCACTAACCTGAAATCAAACTTGAAGACGTATCGGATTCGGACGAATATTGCTGTTACCATATCCTAACCCATATTTTTTCTCCGGATTCGGTACCAATCGGATTCGGTGCCGGATCGATCGGGATTAACCCGACCCGTTTGCACCCCTACTAGAAAGGATTTCTTGCTGAGACCTATGTTGTTGTTGGAGTAATATTGCTTAGTACCATTGCAAATATCACCAAGTTGGAAAATACGATCCAATGTGTCACTGACATTTGGCTCCAGGCCAACACATTGAATGATACTTTCCAATTTTTACATCTTTCCAGTGGTACTGGGCTAATTAATTCCTGTTGATTAGTGGTACCTTCTTTCATGGACTGTATCTTCAGACTTCCTTCACAGGAAGACCTATATTTTGTACATGCACAGAGCTTTCTCATGTTCGATAACAATTGTGGTATTTTTTAATTTTTGGACAAGACTTGTGGTTTTATTTGATAATATTACTGAAATACCAACTTTAAGTTCATTGTTTGTTCCTTAGATATAGCTTCATGTCTATTTTTACTGCTCATAAATCTTCTGAGCTTGTTACCTTAAGTCAATATTTGTGTAGTTTTAACCTTGCTCGCATTTTTACAGATTCCTTAAGGCAAGAGGATTTGATATTGAGAAGACAATAGATATGTGGACAGAAATGCTCAAATGGAGGAAAGAATTTGGTGCAGATTCTATCCTGCAAGTAAGATTGGTTTTCTGAATAATATCTTTACTAATGTGAAAAAGATATATTCTAGGCATGTAATCAGAAGGTTCAATCCAAGAAAAACTGCTAAAAATGACAACAATGATATGCCAAATGAGAAAGTGGTATACCTCAATCATGTTTATACTGCTAGATGTTTTTCACATGGGTTTATCAAAATTTGTGAGTCACTTTTTGTGTCCTATTTCATTGCCTTGTTTCTACAGAATATTATAACAATGTGTAATGAATTTCACAAGGAACAATTAAAAGGGATAGAAGAATGCCTTGTTTCTACAGCATATATATTTTAGGATGTCCTTTTATTCCAGTCAGATGGACCTTTCTAATTCGACTATGGCACCAAAATTACATATATTCCTTCATTCGTGGTTAACAAGGCTGATTTCATATTCATATTCATATTCATGTTCTTCTTGTAATTTTGTTGCTAAACAATGAATCTAATGAAAGCAACACTTCTGGGAATAAATGCGGTACCACATCCCTTTCCACATTTCATTTCTACGCTCTTGTGTGTCACCCTGCATGTTCATGATTACATACTCTGATTCAATTTGAAATTCATATCTTACTGAATGTTCTAAACTTCTAATTGTGCAACTAAATAAGCATATTTTAAACACTGCAGCATTTTGCAAGTTATTCAGTTATCCATTAACTTGCACATATTCCTGCCTACTAAAAGAAAAGAAACAATATTTCTAATACTTTTACTTTCTTTGTTTATTACAGTGGAAATTCCAGTATTCTACCATTACTACACAAAGTATGTTTAGAGACACTTTATTTGTCATATACAGACTCTTTAAAGCATGACCAGCAATTTCTATGACTCACCCAAAGTGACACCCAAGGATTCAAAAACCGGTTACGGAAAAAATATCGGACCCTGGACGGTAGCGATTACCGCCAATTTCAATTATCGAATTTAAACTCAAAATTTGAATTTCACTGGTTTCGACCGGTTACCTCCCGGTTTGACCCGCTCTCGGCCGGTTACCGCTCGAAATTACTATTCATCAATTCAAATTCAAAATTTGAATTGAAAATTTAATACTTTTCGAGCTGATATTTTTTACCTGGCTGGGTCAATATGACGGGTAATCACCGGTAAACCGGCCTACTGCCGATATTTTTATCTGCCAATACTGGCCCAATTTTATTACACTTCAAAAGTGTTACCAAGAGGCTCACAAGTATTAACTATTAAAGTGCCCCCGAACTTCAATTCGTATTGTTTTAAACTGATTTAATTCATGAACTCAGATGCTTTCTATATAATTTCTAATCGATAATTTATTGTTTCTAAATATAGAGAAGATATAGATGTGTTTGGTTTGAGCCCCAACTAGCCTTGCCAAAATTTGGTCATGGCCAAAACCTGGCCATGACCAAAATTTTTGTCACCGCTGGTTACCGTTTTTACCGGTGGCGACCAGTAACCGAAAAAACCGGCCGGTAGCAATTTTTAATTTTTCAATTTTGACCGGTTTTTTCCGGGTTTTCCGGTTACCGCCCGGTTTTTCTGGTTACTGGCCGGTTTTTCCGGTTACCGGTTTCAAAACATCTCAAAATTCAAATTTTGATTTTCAAATTATGACTGGTATTTTACCGGTTTTTCCAGTAACCGGCCGGTAACCGTTACCGGCCGCCGACCGGGATTTCTTTCGGTTCCGGTTTTTGGAACCTTGATTGTAGCCACACTATCTGCCTATTGTTGATAAGATTGGTAGGCTGCCATTACGTTTAGAACCAATTTCTGTTGCCAAATTTTGTCGACTTCACTTTTCACTTGCTAGTGTTTGATTTTCATTCCAATATGCTTTTTCATAAAAAAATGTCCAGTATACTATTTGACCATGTGCTAATTGTTTTCCTGTGTCCTCCTAACTGCTTGCGTGATTAATTAGTCATACTAATATTGGTTATGTTGAGGCTTAACCAAGGTAACATGGAGTACATACAGGGACTCTTTGTTACTCTTTTAGATCCTTTCAACATAGACGGTGCAGTAGAGAATAAAAGGGACGGGAACACTGAGAGGAAGGATCAAGCGATTTGGCATGCCAACAATTTGGCGAAGGGTCTCACCACCATGATTTCGCCCTCAAGTTGGCAGGAAAGGCTAGGATGTGACCAAATATTCAAGTGCATGTTCCTTAAAAAAAATATTCAAGTGTGCGCCAAAATTTGGTATCTGTCCAAATGATAGTCCAATACTTGGGACATTACCATTTTTTTTTTGTGTAGACTAGTTGGGGCTCTCAATCGGACACACCCATAATACAAATCTATAATGGAAGTATTTCACACTTTCATAAATGAAATTCATGTAAGGTATCTGATCATATTATATCCATAATTACAAGTTCACTAAAACATTCATGTAAACACACGCATAATACAAATCTATAATGGAAGTATTTCACACTTTCATAAATGAAATTCATGTAAGGTATCTGATCATATTATATCCATAATTACAAGTTCACTAAAACATTCATGTAAACACACCCATAATACAAATCTATAATGGAAGTATTTCACACTTCCATAAATGAAATTCATGTAAGATATCTGATCATATTATATCCATAATTACAAGTTCACTAAAACATTCATGTATATCCGAGAAGTACTCTGCAATTCCGCTACATGAATGTCTTAAAAGAGTACAAATCACCTGTCAATGGTGGTTTTCAGAGCATCATTGCCATGTTGGCCGCTTATGTCACATCCCGGTCAGTGTTAAGTTCATTAATTAAAGTGGCACCCGCAAGGGAGGATATAAAAGAAAGTGAGAAGCAAGGGAGGAAGAAAAATTATTTATTTTTATTGTGTAATTAACTTGTTGATTCACTGTGTGAATTGGCTTGTTGAAACAATGAATTGTGGCTAGTTAGATGCCACGTAAGCAAAACCACTATCAATATAACTTGTTGACACACTGTGTGAGGTGGCTTGTTGATACAGCGAATCGTGCCTAGTTAGATGCCACGTGAGCAAAACCACTACCAATACCACCATCTGGGTAAAAATAGTTTTCAAAGTTGATGGGGGATAAACGACCGATTTTACAGTAGAGGGTCCGATTTGGACAACATTTCTTAAAATCTTTATTAAGAGATAATACTCATATGTATTATCAAATCAAATGTAAATATTACAATCCTAAAACAAAATATATGGTAGATTGTGAAAGTAGAGGGGGTAAATTGGACTTTTCATCTATAAATATAAGATATTTGCTCAGAATGTTCTTTTGAGTTTTGATGTTACTAAAATTGTATTGACAATGCAGCATCATTGGCTTAGTTGCTGCACTATTTTGCTGTAGTAGCTGACATTTTCGTACATTAGGAATTTGCTTGCTTCAGTATATAGTTCTTTGAACAATCTGAAAAAATATCACTGTATTTAGATGTACTTAAATTTTCATCGAGTATGTTGCACTGTAATCCGTAGACTTGCACACATTAGTTACTTATTGAATCCAAGCAATGCGTGTCAGCAACAAACATTGCCATGCCATGTAATTTGTGAAGCTTAAGTGGCATGTCATGTGGCACAGTAGTGATAATACCATTACAGGGAAAATAAGTTGACGTATGTTGTGGCATGCCATGTCAACTTAGGAGCATCACATTCACACCAGCGTGCCATGCCATTCCTCACTAGCTGAACTATCGGATGGACCTAAGTTACACGACGATGTGCTAATTAACTTATGTTTTGAAGTTAATATACCTAGGTAGCACACCCTTCTTTTTTTTTAAAAAAAAAGGTACCATACCATCTGAACTTTAAAAACTCGACCTGCAGGGGTACAAGACACCCCCCGGCATTAGCTTAAGAAGAAGGATCCTCTCACAGATCGAGAAAATCCCCGAACCCTTGCTCCACCCTGACACAGCGGCATCAGTCCATGTGAGAGCGCCTAGGGGAGCTAACGCTCGGCCCAGACGACCTGGGCCCTGACCCTAACGACCAGCGACTGGGCGAGCCTTTAGACCTGTGCTTTGGCTTATGGGGCAAGCGAGGGCATTTTTTTGCCCCCAGCCTGAGTCGAACCCAGGACCTGGGGGGTGCTACTAGAGCGCTCTACCACTACGATAGAAGCTCGTTCGCACCATCTGAACTTTAGGACCATGGGGTTATTTACTCTTTCCTTTTCTGTAATAAATGTCAATAATCTGTTGTGGTGATGTTGGTCACTTTATGCAATGTATTTAAGGACTTTGGAAATTCATTATCTATTAATGCGGTGAATGCATCCTAACATTGAAAAGCTTTGTTCAGGATTTTGTGTTTGATGAACTAGAAGATGTTCTTATTTACTATCCACATGGCTTCCATGGAGTGGATAGAGATGGCAGACCTATTTACATTGAGATACTTGGGAAGGTCGACCCAAATAAGCTCCTGAATGTAACGACAGTGGAGAGATTCTTAAAATATCATGTTCAGTCATTGGAGAGGCTCTTTGCTGAGAAGTACCCAGCATGTTCTATGGCATCGAAGAAGCACATTGATACCATAACAACGATACTTGATGTTAAAGGAGTGGTAAGTTGCCGACTATTTGTTTGGGATTACAGAAATATCATTCCATGTTTTTCTGGGTGCTTGACTGACTTGATAATGCAGAACTGGATGAAAGTCAGTAAATTGGCCCGTGATGTTGTACTTCATATAAACAAAATAGATGGAGATAACTATCCCGAGGTAATTAACTTCAATTTATCTGTGGCTCTCAGAATGTAAATTTGTTATTACTCTTATCTAATAAAGAAGTCGTGCAGATATTGCATAAGATGTTCATTGTTAATGCTGGCAGCGGTTTTAGATTGTTGTGGGGTGCTTTGAGAAGTTTGATCGATCCAAAGACAACTGAAAAGATAGAGGTGAGCATACAAAATAAACCTGCAACATTGCTTGCTTTTCAAGTTAAGATAATGCGTAATACTTTAGTTTATCCATAATGTGTAGGTATTGGGAGAAACGTACCAAGACAGATTGCTTGATCTAATAGATAAGAGGTTTAACATTCTTTTCTGTTGTCATTTTGTTTGTCTTTTTTTTTTAATTTCCCTTCAATGCTTTGTTATAAGTTTAATTGGGGGGCAAAATGATTATTAAACTGCAAGCCGTCTAGCATATCTGGGCTTGCCCATTACAAATTAGCCCATTTTGTTTAAGCCACTACAAACAGGAAAAACAAATTTTCCTGACATGAAGCGAGCTTCACACAAATAGTTTAATGGTCTGATTTGCCTAGCTTTCTCCTAGCTTTCTGAAGCCAGGTTTTCTGAAGCCGAAATCTGACCAGGTGAAGCAAAATCTGACCAGGTGGTAGCTTCATGGGCTTATCTTTTAAGCCTAAGCTCCACAGAAGCTTCAAATACTCTTGAGGTCATTTGGACTGGGCTTTTGGGTTTACAAACTGAAGCGACATATATTTTGGCTTGTTGAAGTTTTTCCTTGGCCCAAAAATTTGCTACAACTAAAAAAAAGTTGGCCTTACTTTCATTCTAAAATTATTAAAAAAATTGAAAATAGTATGTTATGGCTAACGCTAGTGTTACAAAGATAATGTGCCCATATTTTGCAGCAGCTTTGATAATTTTGTATATTTGGAAATGTACGTATCACAAAATTTCCCTTCAGTTTTGTATGATATATATCTAAGTCCATTTTTGTTTTGTTTGAGAAAATGTAGTCAACTGCCGGATTTTCTTGGTGGCTCCTGCTCTTGCTCGTGTGAGGGAGGCTGTATTCGATCAAACAAAGGACCCTGGAAAAATCTACGTCTTGTGACTGTATGAGGATCCTAGCATGCTGCTGCTAAGAGTCAATTATTCAAAATCATGATGATGTGTTTATTTCACTTGATAATATTTCATCTATATATATAAGTGATAATTAGACTTCTTTCTTCTTTTTAGTCAGGTGATGTTACAGAAACAGCACTGATGGAAAGCAGTGACCTGTCCAACGAGAAATTGACTTGCCAGGTTACACGCCTACAGCAAGTTCTTGCATTGATGCCAAGTTGGTACTGTTTATGATCATCATGTTCTGTTATCTGCAGGACATGGAGACAGATCTGCATATGAAGTTGGAGAATCCCCAATCATCTAGATCATCCAGTGCTCCACTCAAAATGCAGTCTTCCCTTAATAATCCTGTTAGTATTAAACTCCCAACTCGCCATCCCTGTCTCCCCACCCAACCCACCAGTCCACCACAACAGATGTACACAACAATACACATGAGCACACTCAAGGCAGGCTGTTAAAGTTGCCTTTCATATTATTCTTCATTGTGTAAAATGGACTTTACTTAAATTTGCACAGGTGCTTTAATTACACCCTTGAATATGTAATTACACCCTTGAATACGAGAATAACGCATTTATGCCCCTAAACTTATAGAGGTCAAACTCTATTTAACTGGTAATTGAGAAGGGATTTGGTACCTAGGGGAGCCGGCATCCCTATTTGCTAGAAGTGCGTGATGCAATGTTTTAAAAAAAAATCCTTACTAAGCACACAGTATATTTGTTGCTTGTGCTGAACATATCTCAGATTTGTGAAATCCTTTTGTCTCAAAGAATGTATGAACACTCATCGTAATTTTTATCTTTCCAAAGCTAATAAAACTAAGACCTAATAATGAATTTGCAAAATTGTCCGAAATGCTGACTTGCAGTTTTCAGCATTCTTCGAGCACTGATTGCTTGCTTATTGAAAACTGTGCATGATTTTCTTTTGTAGTATGGTTAACTGAACGTGAATCTGTTATTTGATAGGACATATGGACAAATTGAACTGTAGAACATTTGTGGATATTTTAGAAAAAATATTTTGTTTTAAATTTGTATTATACGTCTGCAAGAGTATATGTTCACTGAGTGTTGTATCTAAAAATTTGGAAATCAAATTAAACAAAGTAATAAATTCAGGAACTAGAAATGCTGCATTTTTTATTTCTCACTCGAGAAAAAACTATATAGTTGTCACATATTTTGTGCACTTTGCAGGTGACTAACATGGAACATGTGGGCACTACCAGGCTAACTACAGTAAATAATACAATAGCTCGTATGTTCTGAGATCATTGAAATCTGTGATTTACATAACTGAACTTTTTTAGTATACAGTTGATTCCTCTGAAGACCTTTTTCACCTTCTGCTTTTAGATATGGTGCTTTATAGTTTATTTATTGCAGTAGCTTCGTCTCTCTGCTCTTTACATTAGGCATGTTTGGGGAGATAGATATCAGCTACCTTTGTGAACTTATCTCATAGGAAGCTCATCTAGTAGTGGTAATCAGTAATCTGGTCAGTGCCAATGGGAATGAAAGTCCGATTTTTGTCACAGATTATTTTAAATAGTTGTAGTTTGGTTATGAAACATTAATTGGTCACTGGCGCCTGTGGGATTTGTTGGAAGTATTCACAAAAACTGAAAAGTTTGTTCAAAAGTTACATAGCACCGTGTTGAAAAATTATCAAATCTGAGGACATGGGTATGTATTTGATTAGACATTATTTGACTCGTAGTAGCTCCCTTAAGACTTGCAATCGTGTTGGGATTCCACGATGTTCTGTTATTTAAGTGGTAGTGTTGGGTTCTATTGACAATGGTTATTTATGGTGGCAGTAAGAAAGGAAGAAACCCCTGTGGCGTTTTTACATTCTTTCCCTTTATTGAGAGCACATCTGATTGTATTGTCCTGTGCAGGTTTTCCGTTCTGTCGTTCTGTTTGGGATCTGCAATTGCTCAAGTTGCTGGTACAAGTGATGAAAGTTCTCTCGGTATTTTTGTGGAAATTCCTTGCAGTATTGCAGCTGTTCTCTGCTTTAAGAAGAGTAGCTTCTCACTACGTTGACATGAGGTCAAATGAGCATGAACAGGCGCCAGGCATGAACTGTTCTGAAGACAAAGATTACGCCGTCCCATGCTTAGAAAGGCTAAAAAGGCTAGAACATCTAGTAACGGAGCTGAACCAGCGATCTCCAAGAATTCCTCCAGAAAAGGAAAAGTTGATCTCGGAGTCACTGAATCGCATAAGATCCGTTGAGTGCGATTTAAAGAAGACACAACATGTAAGTAACCTGAGTACATTTCACTATTCTCATCATTAGAATTTTGTCAATTAGGGTCCCTATTTCTAAATATATGTTTCAAATTCAGTACTCCCCCCCCCCCCCCCTAAATCCTGTAATGGGCACAGTGGCATGCACGCAATATCAACAAAAGATGGATGACATGGCATTTACTGTGAGAAAAACTGAGAAGAGGTTTTTTTTAGATTGAAAGACTCGAGTTGATGAAGCGTGCTTTGTCATGAATGAAATCTATTACAGGATTGCTAAAAGGGACTTGATTGGAACTGAAACTGATGTTTCAGACTATTAAATGAATTGGGACACAATCGAAGTTCTGAATAAAGTAGCATGACTCTTTTTGTGGTGATGTTTTCTATTTTATAGGCATTAAAGACTGCATCGTTGAAGCAAATAAGGTTGGAACAGACACTGGAAAATTGGAAAGAATCCAAGTTAACAGTAAGTTGATTACTCTTCATTTTTGCTTTTTTTCAGATTCTTCGTTTTTGCTTTTGACTTGGTGGATAGTGTATTACTGTTATCTGTGACCTGCATATCTTGCTTAATTATGCTTATTTTACTTCATATGCGCAGAACTCATGTCGGTTTAGGTACTGCAAGGCTCTATAACTCAAACCTCATTTCGTATATGAGAGCGCTAACAGTTTATTTCACGGTATTGAGTAATGTATTTTCCTGTCCACATAGGTAGTGTAACGTATCCTCACAGAAAAATGATAGTGTAACGTATGATATCATGTATATGCTACGGATGTATATACATTGTGTTGATATTTACGTTGTGATACATGGAACGGCTATGGTGTAATATTCACTACTTACAAAATTCACAAATACTTTGACCCACCTTCCACTTGTGTTACTGAATGAGGCAAGCTATGAACATTGAATTTTTTCGTGATGATTTGGTACCCAAACCGAAAGATGGATGAATGAATGCACCCATAAAGGGTGATTGTATAGCATATGTTGTCTTATTATATAGAGACTGTTTGTACCACAACTTCCTCATGAGCTAATATTGTCCCGATCTTTTAATGAGAAGAATAATTTCGATTGGATGATGATCAACTCTTACAAACCAGGCTATGAACATAGCAAGTACAACCAATCAATCATTGAATTAATCATCAAGTCATTATCAACCGTGTCAAAGACCCAATTGATTTGATCACCAGAATCAATTCCTGCAAGCAATCAAAGAACAAGTAAGAATGAAGTAACCTGCAATCTGAATTGCAAATATATGATTGAGTTCAAAAGTGAGATTTCACATAGGTTCTTTACGGTTGGTCTAGTTAACAAGCAAAGTATAAGAGTTCACAATGATTCTTTGTGGTTTGTCTAGTCGATACAAGCGAAAAACAAGAGTTTTCACAACGAAGAAACTAAGCAAATAAAATCCACCAAACCCTAAGTGTGGTGGCCACTATGTATAGGTGAAAGAGAAGGGAGAGGCAGTGGAACTATTCATGTTTGAATAGTAATCACGAGAATAGTATGGGTTGCCTAGGGTTACAGAGCCCATGGGCCCAAGTGGACTGAGCAATAGTGTCTTGACTTTTTTGGCAATTGCGATGTACTCCAAAGGAATTTGGAGTTGAGGTCAGATCTATTTAAAAGAGGACAAAATAAGCTTCCAATCAAATACTTGTGGAGCTCAAACAGAGTCTGTAGAAAATTATGCTCGTTTGAAGTTGGAGATGTATCCGGAGGCTGAATTGAATTGCACATACTTTTCTTCATGATCAGCTCCTAAATTCCTAACTAAAAGAACATCACAGGCATTAGGTAGCAGCATATTTTTATTAGAAATAAAATGCATTCCTAGAAACGAAGTTACATGATAGTTTAGTTGACGTGTGCGAGCTTTTGTGATTGGACCTTATAAGCGCATAGGTTCAGGTCTATTACAGGGAATGTTGGTTGTATGCATGGATGTGATGTCCTCATCATTCTTCCCTTCTTATATTGGAGTTGTTCTCGACTCAAGCTTATCTTCTTTTCCTAAATATGACTTCAAATGTGAAATGTTAAATGTGGGACTAACCCCGAATTCCGCAGGCAGATCAAGCTTGTATGCATTATCATTAATCTTAGCTATCACCTTAAATAAACCATTAGCTCTAGGTATCAACATAGGCTTTCTCAATTCAGAAAATATATCTTTGTGCAGATGTAACCACAGTAGATCACCAGGTTCAAAAGTTAAACTCTTTCTATCTTGATTACCGGCAACCTTATACTTACCATTCATGTGTTCTGTGTTTTCTTTAGTTGTTTCATGCAGTTTAAGGACAAAGTTAGCACGCTTCCTTGCATCAAAATTCACTTTTTTATAAGTAGGAATAGGCAATAAATCAATAGGAGCACGAGTATTAAAGTCATATACTACATGGAAAGGCTCATCTTTATGGTAGAATGTAGCGATCTGTTGCAAGCAAATTCAACATAAGATAGACATTCTTTCCACATCTTCAAGTTCTTCAAAACAGCCCGCAACATAGTTGATAACATGTTGTTGACAACTTTAGTTTGGCCATCCATTTGGGGGTGACAATTAGTAGAGAACAACAGCTTGGTCCCCAACTTCGCCCAAAAGGTGCGCCAAAAGTGACTCAAAAATTTCGCATCCTGATATGAAACAATGGTATTGGGCACTCCATGTAGTTGATCGATCTCTCTGGAAAACAAATCAGCACCATTTGTAGCATCATCACTCTTATGACAAGGTATAAAATATGCTATTTTAGAAAATCTATCCATAGCAACAAAAACACTATCGTTCCCTTCTTTGTTCTAGGTAGTCCTAAAACAAAGTCTATTGAAATATCCTCCCAAGGAATACTACGCACAGAAAGAGGCATATATAAACTATGCAGATTAAGTCGAGATTTAGCTTTATTGTATGTAGCACAGCGAAACACGTAGCACTCAACATCGTGCCTCATTCGGGGCCAATATAAGTGCTCGGCCAGAATGTCCTCTGTCTTCTTGACACCGAACTGTCCCATCAATCCTCCGCCACGCATCTCCTGTAACAACAAAAGATGAACGGAGCTAGCTGGAATGCATAGTTTGTTAGCTCTAAATAAGAATCCATTACTTAACACAAATTTATTCTAGTTCTTTCCCTTTGTACAATGCATCATGGCATCTGTAAAAGAATCATCTTGAGCATGAAGTTCTTTAATTGTTTCCAAACCAAATATTCTACAATCATGTTGAGATAATATGGTATAACGCCTAGACAAAGCATCAACAATAATATTCTCTTTTCCTTTCTTGTGTTTGATAACATATGGAAACGATTCAATGAACTCTACCCATTTAGCATGTCTATGATTCAGTTAACCTTGACTATGAATGTACTTTAAAGATTCATGATCAGAATGTATAACAAACTCCTTAGGCTATAGATAATGTTGCTATGTCTCTAAAGATCGAACTAGAGCAAATAATTCCTTATCATAAGTAGAATAGTTCAAACTAAGCCCACTCAATTTTTCACTAAAATAAGTAACAGGTTTATCTTCTTGTAGTAACACACCTCCAAGTCCAATTCCATTAGCATCACAATCAAGCTCAAAAGTCTTTATCAAAATCAGGAAGTTGAAGAAGTGGTGCATTTGTGAGCTTCTCTTCTAGAAGGTCAAATGATTGTTCTTGTGCAGGGCAATGAAAGAGAGCACCCTTCTTGGTGAGCTCATTCAATGATGCGATAATGGTGCTGAAGTTCTTGACGAAGTGTTGATAAAATTCAACAAGTCCATGAAAACTTCGCACTTGATGACCGTGTTAGGAGTCGGCCAACACTGTATACCCTTGATCTTGGTTTGGTTAACTTCAATGCCGTGTGGAGTAACAACATAGCCAAAAAACGATACATGATCGGTGCAAAAGGTGCACTTCTCAAGGTGTAACATCCTATTTTTGGGTTTGTTACTTTGTGTTGTATTTCGCTGTTACTTGCTAAAATTGATATTTAAAGTTCAAATCTTGAATTTAAATTTCAGTCAAAACCTCTTTTGCCTTGCTAAATTTTCCTTTTTCCAACCCAAAAGAATTTCATTCTCTCTTTCTTCCCGAGTGGGCCAGCCTCCCCTTTTTCCTTTCTTTCGGCCCAGCCGCCCATCTGGCCCTTTTCTTTTCCTCCAGCTTCCTAGGCCTTTCGGCCGGCCTAACCAGCCTAGCCCCTTTCTTCCTCCTCGTTCCTCCCTTGCTCCATTCCATCATCGACCAAGCGCGCGCACAGCGACGCCACCCCCAGCTTTTCCTCCTCTCCAGACGCCGAGCCCTCCCCGTGGTAGCTCCATCGTCTTCCTGTACGCCTCCTCCAAGCCTAGATGTTCACCCCCGCGCCGTAGCTCCTCCGCGCGTCGCCGTTCCACTCTCTACCGCGGCCGACTGCTGAAACCGCCCCTGGTTTTGCGGTCACCTCCAAGCTAGTGCATGCCGTTTGCGGCATTGATGCCTCAATGCCCTGATGGTCTGCGTTGAGCCCGCATTGCTCCCCTATCTAGCTTCGCATCGCCCTCGCGTGTAGCCGCGCCTCGTGGCTTCGTCGCCGCGCCGCTGTACGCCAGCTGTAAATGCTGGGTCAGCTTCGCCTCTTTCCCATGCGCCTTCACTCCACAGTGAGCCGTGAGTCTCCTAGTCCCCTTTCCCTCCCCTCCGCCCTAGCCCGACGCTAGCCCTGGCCACGTCCGCCCCCACTCGAGTGCGCTACAGGGAAGCTCTGTCCGTGCCTTAACTCGCCAAGGCCCTCTCCCCACTCACTTCTGCAGCTATAAAAGCTTTGGCCAACCGCCAGGAATGCCTCACCCATCTCCCGCTCTAACCTTGAACTCCAAATCACCGCCACTAGAAGCTCCTTTGGCCACCACCGTCGCCAACTCGCTCCAGAGAACCGCAAGCAGCATTGTTCCTTTCCTTGAGCTTCTTATGTTCCCCAGATGCTCCCAGCAAGCCTAATCGGCTTCTTCTTTCTTGCAGCTCACCGGCGACCATTTCTTCCCCAACTCTGGCCACCTCCATTTGTCGCCGACACTGAACTTCACCGCCCGATTCCTCATGACCGGAGCATCCTTGCCTCCCCGTGAAGCTGTCCGTGCCGGCAATTTAAAGCTCCGTCACCTCGTCTTCCCCAGCGCCGACCATCCACTACTGCCGATTGAGCTCACCGTCACCAGCCCGTTCCAGGCTTCCCCGAGCGCTTCTCTCCACTCTAGTGAGCTTTGTATAATCCCTAGTAGCTCCCATTATCGTTTAATTGACTTATTGCTAGAATCGCCGCCACGACCAATCCCTGTTTCCGTTGCTGCCTGGCTCACTGTCGGCATCCCTTCGGCCCGTCTCTGTCCGATTTAGCCTACCGAGAGATGCGCACGAAGCCGAGCTTCCAGTTTTGGAAGTTTCCCCACGCGTCCGCGGACTCTCTCACCGCCAGCAGGCCTTGCCGCTAGGAGAAGCTCTGTTCCTGTGTAATTAAGCTTAACTCCGCAGTTAGCCGTTAATGACCGTGCTTAGCTGGCATTAATGAGCCACTGACTGGTGGAACCAGGTTGTTTAAACCCTTCGTTAGACTAACGCATGGGCCCCATCTCAGTTAAAAATCTGTTTAAAAACTAATTATGAATCTAAGCCACTGATTTGTGGGCCCAAATCACTGTTTGCATAGTACTGTGGTCAAAATACCCGTGGGCCCCACATGTCATACTCTGTGCTTTTGTGGATTTAAAAGTTAATTCAAAAATAAATTAAACAGGTGGGACCCACATGTCAGAGAGAGAACTCTCTCCTCTTTTTATTTTTGGGATTTTCCTGAAAATAAAACTTTGGACAGCTTATTATTCCTAGTCGTAGCTCCGAATTGAGTGAAACTTGTTTCTAAAATTTTCTAAATTCAAACATTTTCTGTTGGTTCTAGTTTGATTTAATTTTGAGTTTATTTTCTTATTATTTTATGCTTATTTGCTCTCTTTGCCTGTCTTGTGCTATTTAGCTTTCTCCGACCGGGTAGAATTTGAAGACACGACCGAATCACAAGATGACCCGCCTCAGGATCAGCAGGACCCTCTAACCTTGAACCCAGGTGAGTCAACATTTTGATCCTATGTTTCGTGCAAATTACCTTTATTTAAATTATCCAAACTACATGCGTTATTTCATGTACAAATGTATGTTACCTATAAGGTAGTTACAACCCACTTGAAAATCTAGCAATATATATACCTATGCCCTCCTTGAAATTTGATAATCCATGTACCTTGTCACCATAAATACTATTGTTATTATCTAGAATAGCTATATGTCTTAAATAAATGCCATGCTCATCTTGTCAAGTCCAAAGCACTAGTTGCCCTGATCATAACTTTTAAACATGAAAACTGGCTTTGGGACAATCCTGTATGGAAGTGGCTAAGTATTTGTGATAACTTAATTTACGTCTCCCCAAATTCTAAAACTGCTAAACCTATCCGGGCGGGCAGTAAGAGTGGATTGTGCCGATGTCGCACGAGAGATTTTGGTTTGTGGTATGAGCCGCCTAGACAAATTAAGGATTTAATCTTGTGATGACCTTCTCGTGTAAAATAGTACAACCACAAGCTGACAAACTGTAGGCTTAGCTGAATAATTTACAAGACCCTTGAAGCCATCTCAAAGGTTGGGGAAAGAAGGGATTGTGTAGGAGGAATAACAATCCGGCCTGAACGGGACACCGCTTACCGGTGATGTTCACCATCTACGCCAGACGTTGTGGTGGAACTTCCCGCACAACTTATGGGACCTTCTTTGTGAGGGATAAGCCCATAAGGGTGAGAGGATGATAGGGCGAGGTATTGTAAAGGCCTCATGACAATATCTCGATCTACGTAACTAAGGAATCGCGCAAGCCCGTCGGGTTAGTGGGTGGGATGAAAAGCCCGTTAGAGGGAAGTACTCCAACTTTGACTTTTTCCTAGAGGGAAGTACTCCAGCATTATTATGGGTTAACCTATCCAAAAATCTAGTATCGGTGGAATGAGCCATGTAACTGGTGGATGGAACCAGCACCACTATATACATAATCCACAATTTAAACTCTTTACAGCATGTTTTGTTAAAACACTAGGTCATAGGAATTGTACTTATAATATTTTGTAGGATCGATATGGCAACAGAGGGGGGTGAATGGTGCCTCTTTAAAAATTAGCCCCCAAAAGTATCCACGAAAGAATCTCCTCTCTGGTAGCTATGAAAAGCTATGAAGAAGAAGATTCATACTCTCTGGAACCTCAAACACACAGAAGAGGTAAGCAAGGCAAATAAAGGGATCAAAGAACAAACATCAAACCAAAGGACAACAGCCAAAGCAGGCAGGGGCGGGTCAGACCGCTTGACATGGGCCGGTCTGACCGCCGGCTCTACTCCGGCCTGACCGCCGGCCATAAAGCGGTCTGACCGCCAAGAAACTTTCGGTCTGACTGGCCTGAGGGAGCAGAGCAAATAAACAGCAGCTCGACTGAAATTTTCTGCACAGGAAAGACTGAAGAAATTGATTGAAGAGAAATTTGAGGAAAAACTCTGGTTCTTTTCAAGCCACTGGGTCAAACCCTTAAGCCAAATAGCCTTGAGACCTCACAAATCAAATGAATTCATTCTAAAAGCAAGGAATCAAGATTTATGTTGAAATCTGAAAATAGAGTAGTGAGAGATGGTATTTTTCAGATTTCTCATGATTCATCCATCCCTTGCTTATGAACTTTTGCCGGCGACGGGGTGCGTTGACGCCGAACAGGGGTGGTTGGCCGATAGAGCGGTGACGTCGGCGGAGCGTGGCCACAGGGCAAAGAGGGCTCGAGTTGACCACTGTAGTCGTTGACGTGGAGATGTGATGGCGCGGGCCTGGCTGACGCGTGCGGTGTGGCGCCGAGGATCGCCGGTCAAAAGGGAGGGGCGCCGCGCGGGGAAAAAGCGTCTACGACGGCCTGTCCGCGTGGAGACAGGGGCTTTGGCCCTTGTCCGAACGTTGTGGGAGGGAGGGGAAAGAAAGTAGGGGCACGGGGGTGGGTGATGGGCCAGTTGATTGGCTGGCTGGGCCAGTCTGGCCGGCTGGACGACCCATTTCTTTATATATATATATAATTTCATATATTGTTATTTTGCTGGCTTATTTAATTTTGCATATTTTTATTTCCTATTGCTAAACTCTTTCTTCCATAATTTGTATATACATACATATATATATATATATGTATGTATGTATGTATGTATGTATATGTGTTTGTATTCTGTTCATCCGCTTTTATTGCTATTTATGCTATTATTTTCAAAATGAGATTTTATATTTTTAACTCAGGTTTCTCTCTACTTATACTGGATCATCTTTTCAGATTCGTGTTTACAAATTTTAGTTTTTTATTATTTGCACATTCTCTTTTAGGGCATTATTAATATTTGTCTTTGTCTTTCATGAATTCTTAAATTTTTGGAACCTCAACCAAATTCAGGAAAACACCATAGAGTTCAAATACCAAAATATATTCAAAATAATTCAAGGTTTACAACGTTCCCAAAAATTCAAATTCCCAGGGTGTTACAAATCTACCCCCCTTAAAAAGAATCTCGACCCTGAGATTCAGCCTAAGTGGTGAACAAGCGCGTGTAGTCTCTCTTCAGTTTATCTTCACGCTCCCAAGTGGCCTCTTTCTTAGTGTGATGGCTCCATTGGACACGGCATAAGCGGATAGTCTGATTTCTGGTCTTCTTGTCTACTGTATCCAAAATCTTGATAAGCCGCTCCTTGTAAGTCAGGTCACTTTCAAGCTTGACTGCTTCCAACGAGGTTTGATCTCCTGGTACCCTCAGGCATTTCTTAAGTTGGGATACATGAAAGACGTCATGCACATTTGCTAGACTGGCGGGCAACTCTAGTTGGTAGGCTACTTCTCCTTTCTTGGCCACAATTGGAAAAGGCCCAACATAGCGTGGGGCGAGTTTGCCTTTGACTTTAAATCTTCTAACTCCTCGCAAGGGTGACACCTTTAGGTACACAAAATCACCAACCTCGGCACCGACTCCAGGGTCCGCCAGGACAACGTGGCGAGCAGCCCGGCCGCGCAGGCCGTTGTCACCGCCGCGCCGGCAGCACCGCCAAGCGCACCGACAGCCCCAGCCACGCCCGCGGTGGAGGCTGCCCTGCTGGCGGCCCTCTGCGCGTTTCAGCGGGAGCTAACAGACCTCCGTGGAGCCGTGCGGGACATGCAAGAGGCTCGAAGCCAACACGCCCCCCCGGCGGTGGCATCCGAACCCGCTCCGGAGAGGGCGGATAGCCGCGATGCCCCTACGTCCAGTCGCGTCCCATTGCGGCGCGTAGACCCGGAGTCCCCGCTCTCCACAGGCCTACAGCAAGCGGCATGGCCTGAAGATTTCAAGTTCCCGAGCGTCATCGAGGCCTACAAAGGCGACTCCAACCTGCGCGAGTTCGTGCGCATGTATGAGACCGCGATCGAAGCCGCTGGCGGAGACGACACCACGAAGGCGAAAGGGCTCCCTCTCGCGTTACAAGGGGTGGCGCTGTCCTGGTTCTTCACCATCGAACCACAGTCCATTTACGCGTGGGAACAGATCCGCGACCGACTCTACAACAACTTTCAGGGAAACTACGTCAAGCGCGTCGATGCGGACCAGCTCTTCGCAGTCAAGCAAAAACCCGAGGAAACGTCAACGAAACAACCGTCATCAACGCAGCAATCCAAGGCCTCCGACCGGGACCGATGGCCGAATACAACGCGCACAAGCCCATTAAGACGATCGCGAAACTCTTCGACAAGATGGAAGAGTACGCCAGAGCGGAGGAGGACGCGCTGAGGCGACACGGTGAGGACTCCGACACCAACAAGGCGGAGGGCTCGGCAAAGAGCGAGGGCTCGCCGAAGCAGGGCTCTTCGAAGGGTAAGCGTAAGCAAGAGCAGCCGAAGGGCGCCTCCGAACGCAAGGACCCCCAGCACAATGACCCGCCAGGCGATGGGCCCAAGCGCGACCAACGCAGGTCCAGGAAACCTCGTTATGTCTTTGACATCGAGGGCGGCTCCGAAGAGAACGCCTCTGCAGGTCGCAGAGGCAGAGGGCGCCGAGGCCGAGGACGGGGACGTGGTTGGGGTCGCGACGACAGAACCCGCGAAGAGTACGGCGACCAGCACCACGGGCTGTGGTGCGAAATCCATGGCCGAGGTA
This sequence comes from Dendrocalamus latiflorus, assembly GCA_017311315.1. Taxonomy (NCBI): domain Eukaryota; kingdom Viridiplantae; phylum Streptophyta; class Magnoliopsida; order Poales; family Poaceae; genus Dendrocalamus; species Dendrocalamus latiflorus. Next base: position 12,357,556 of record CM029649.1, on the reverse strand, counting down.
ACCATGACACGTGTGCTTGCGCCACTATCGCAGCGCTACGGCAGAGCGTCGCCAGGGATAAAAACCCGGATACACGCGCGCCCGTTGTGGCCCACGTCCAACACCCCCAGGACCAAGGAATACAGCCCCCGGAAGGCCTCCTGCGAATTCAGGCACATGTGCAACAGCCCCGGGAGAGCCTCCTGCAGTTACAAGCCTCGGAAGGAGCCCAGCGCAGGATCATCAATGTCATTTCTGGAGGCTCCTCGCTGGAGTTCACCTCGGCGCGGCAACGGAAGGCTTACGCGAGGAGGCTGCACCACGTCGCGGCATACCAGGCGCAGGCGCCGCCGGAATGGGCACAACACGAAGTCACATTCCCCACCAAGACCCTTTGGTCGTCCGGGTCCTTGTAGCCGGATGCGAAGTCAGGCGCGCCCTAGTCGATGGAGGAAGCTCCGCGAACATCCTGTTTTCCGCGGCCTTCGACCAAATGGGGATCCCTCGAAGCCGATTGGGCCCTTCAGGCATCCCGCTGCAAGGATTTGGGGGGTAGCCCTTGCGCGCTTTAGGCCAGATATGCCTCCAAGTCTCCTTCGGCCAAAACGACAACGTGAGGAGCGAAGATGCCATCTTCGACGTGGTCGACATTGCATACCCCTACAACGCCATATTAGGGCGGCCGCTCTTAAATACCTTCGGGGCAGTCCCGCACCACAGCTTCCTGTGCACGAAGCTTCCTGGACCGCAGGCTATCATCGTCGTCCATGGCGACCAGGACATGGCTCGACGCATAGAGCTTGGCGCCAGAGGTCCATGCCACGCGACTCGCCAAGGCACCTAAGCTGGGTATGCAGATGCCAAGCCCTCGGGCGCCCCCCGAGAGCGTCTCGCGTTCCTCGGGCACAAGGTTGCCCCAGCAGCAGCGACTCGTCAGCGGTCGCCCTGTCATAGCGGTTAGTGGTCGGTATCCCCCTTTTTTTTTGTAATCGCTCACCCGCGCAAACGGGAATTTAATAAAGTGCATCGTTCATGCAAATTCTCTCGTTTACATACCAAAAGCTCACGAAGGATCACCTTCGTGTGCACTATGCATGAGCATGAATAAAGACGCGTGGGGGGACGCCTCCGTGCGCAGTTTACGGACTCTAAATAAGACGTAGCGTCGAGGTTCACCTCCGCACGCAATTTCACCGCCCGCAACGCGCGGAGGCTCGCCTCCGCGCGCAGTCTACGGACTCTAAATAAGACGTAGCGTCGAGGTCCGCCTCCGCACGCACTCTACAGAGTATAAATAAGACGTAGTGTCGAGGTTCGCCTCCGCACGAAATTTCACTGCCCGCAACGCGCGGAGGCTCAGCTCCGCACGCAGTCTACGGACTCTAAATAAGACATAGCGTCGAGGTCTGCCTCCGCACACACTCTACAGAGTATAAATAAGACGTAGCGTCGAGGTTCGCCTCCGCACGCAATTTCACCGCTTGCAACGCACGGAGACTCGCCTCCGCGCGCAGTCCACGGACTCTAAATAAGACGTAGCGTCGAGGTCCGCCTCCGCACGCACTCTTTGGAGTATAAATAAGACGTGGATGCCGATCCCACGCACTCTCCGGAGTATAAAAAAGACGCGGATGCTATCCCTGCGCACTCTACGGAGTATAAACAAGACGCGAACACCGCGCACGCATGGGCGTTGCCCCAGTGCGTACTCTTCGGAGTATAAATAAGACGTGGATGCCGATTCCACGCACTCTCTGGAGTATAAAAAAGACGCGGATGCTATCCCTGCGCACTCTACGGAGTATAAACAAGACGCGAACACCGCGCACGCATGGGCGTTGCCCCCGTGCGTACTCTTCGGAATATAAATAAGACGTGGATGCCGATCCCACGCACTCTCCGGAGTATAAAAAAGATGCGGATGCTATCCCCGCGCACTCTACGGAGTATAAACAAGACGCGAACCCCGCGCTCACATGGGCGTTGCCCCAGTGCGTACTCTTCGGAGTATAAATAAGGCGTGGATGCCGGCCCCACGTACCTAGAGCACAGCTCACCCTGCTTAATTCTACGGAGTGCGAATCACACCACGGGAGCCCACGCGCCGCCCATGCGCCGCCCACGCGCTGCCCGCGGAGTACCAAGGCGACATGCCAGAGGCTAGTTCCCACGCGAGCGCACCCGCGAGCGAGAAACACCAGAGGCTGTTCTTGCATAGTCTTGGGAAGGAGCGCTCGCGCTTCTACTGCGACCAGGCGCCAGCTCCGCTCCCACCACTTCGAAGGATGGGGGGCGGAGCGCTCGCGCGTCTACTTCGACTAGGCGCCAGCTCCGCTCTCACCTCTTTGAAGGGTAGGGGACGGAGCGCTCGCGCTTCTACTGCGACCAGTCGCTAGCTCCGCCGCCACCACTTCAAAGGATGGGGGACGGAGCGCTTGCGCGTCTACTTCGACTAGGCACCAGCTCCGCTGCCACCACTTCGAAGGGTAGGGGACGGAGCGCTCGCGCTTCTACTTCGACTAGGCGCCAGCTCCGCTCCCACCACTTCGAAGGATGGGGGACGGAGCGCTCGCGCGTCTACTTCGACTAGGCGCCAGCTCCGCTCCCACCTCTTCGAAGGGAAGGGGACGGAGCGCTCGCGCTTCTACTGCGACCAAGCGCCAGCTCCGCTGCCACCACTTCGAGGCATAGGGGACGGAGCGCTCGTGCGTCTGCTTCGACTAGGCGCCAGCTTCGCCGCCACCGCTTCGAAGGGATATCGAATGGAGCGTGTGTGCGGTTATTGCAACCGCGCGTCTACCTGGATCGCACTGCCCTCGCATGGCGCAAATCGTCGCATACGGGCGAGCGTAGTAACCCTCCGAGTTTACCATGGCACAGTGTAGCCGGAGGGGCGGAGACGCACTTCGCAGGATCTATTCAAGACTGTTCTTTGCATTCGCTAAGGACGTTTATAAAGGCGCACAAACACCTCCAGCGCACGAGGCCGCTACTCGGCAGGCTCATCCTTAACATGCGTCCGTGCCGAGGCTCCACTCGAAGACGCCCGACTTGCCCAGAAATCTAACGCTTCGTCGGCCCTTTGCCAGCGCCGAAGGCATCGTCGGGTTGCAAGGTCGGAGATTAACAGCCGGCCCCGGCTGTGTAGCTGCTCGGGACAAGGGGGCAGGAATCAGAACAACAGGGAAACAACTCCGTACTTTACCAAAAAAAAAGAGAACCCGGGCTTCGGTTACAACGCACACAAACACACGGCAACCTCCCGTCACACCTGTGGGTTCGCGGTGTCCTCTGGGGCCGCAGCGCCCTCCTCGTCGCGCCGAGGGATCTCATCCAGAAACCGGTCAAGGTTTTCCTCGCCGTGCAAGTTGTTCCGCACCTCGACTATGGCTGCGGCCTCACCGCAGTATTCCCATATCCGCTCATGGAAGAACTTCACGGCGTGGCGTACGGCGCGCACAGCGCCGGACATTACCCCGCCCCCGGCAGGCATCTCTAGTCGAGGATCGACTAGCCCTGCAATATGTTCACAACCGCGGTGTCGCAGGAGCGCGCATGTCAGGCACGACGCCACGTAGGCGCAGTGATTGCTGAAGATCGTCGCGGCGCTGCGTGCAACGCCGGCTGCATCTCCAATCCACCGAAGTGACCGCGACAGGTCCTCGGCCCCGAAGGAGTGCGCCGGCACTTCGGCGACAAGCCCCTTAAGGGTATCTTCCAGGGCCAGCATGGCGTCCCAGGCGGCTACCGAAGCGTCGCCCAAGGCTCGATCTCGCTCCGCGAGAGAGGCAGCAAGTTCGCTGTTTTTCCCCTCTAGAGCAGCGATTTGTTGCAGAAGGCCGTTCCGCTCTGCAGCAGCTTCTTGCCGCACCGCTTCCGCGGCCGACGCTCACGTTGCGGCGACAAGCCCCTCGGTGCGCGTCTTCATCTCTGCGCACTCCAACTCCAGCCGGCGTATGCGAGCATCCTGGGCGGAGCGCCCCCCGGTAGCTCCCTGCAGCTCCTCTTCGGCGGCCTGCAGCCTACTCCGTAGCGCTGCTCCCTCGCGAATGTGAGCATCTCGCAGGGCCTGGGCCAACACGAGTGTCTGCGCGGCGCAGGAGTTAGCAAGCGCTAAACGGCTACAAGGGGTCTAAAAGGCAAACGCTTACCCTCACTCCCGACACTTCCAATGCATCTCCAAGGCGCCCTGACCCGTAGGTCTGCAACGCCTGTTGGCCGATGCTGGCGGCCGCGTCCTCCGCAATCCCGTGCCATGCCCTCAGAGCATTCGACGGAGGGACGAAGTCCGCCGGGCTCGGGCGCGCGGCATCTGTACCGCCAGCACCAGAGCCCCCACGCTCAAGGAACGACTCCTCCAGGATAAGTGCCGCTACAAAGAAGAAGTACGCATTTGTCACGGGGCGCGCAAAAAATTGTCGGAGTGCCGTCATGACCTACCTTCAGTGGCAGACGGGAGACTTCGCGGAGACGTCTCCCTAGCCGCGGGCGGGACCGCTTCCACTTCGGCCTCAACGGACGGCGCTGTCTCGCAAGGCCTGGGGACCTCCGAGTCGGGGCCTAGCGCCAACGGACCCTGCGCCACGGTCACTGTGGCCCGAGCGGCCGGGAGGGCGCGGGGGGAGGAACCTCGGTGCCCGAAGCGGAGTCCCACAAGCTCCCAGCACCGGTCGCCACAACGAACCATCGCGAAGTCCGCGGAGGGGGGGACTGCAGGCGCGGCCGCTTCGCTTGAGGGGAAGGTACCACCCCGGTACTTGCCACAGAAGGAGCCCCTGTGGCAACAACACTCGCCGAAGGGGTCTCCACGGCTACAACGACAGCGGTCAGGGGCTTCGCCCCCACGACCTCCGCGGGGGACACTTCAGCCTCGGCCGCCGATATTAGCAAAGGCTGCACTCCACATACTTTGGCAGAGGGCAGCCCCGCCACAGCCATGGCTGGAGACGAGGACTCCGCAGTCGCAGGCAGCGAGACCTTCGCGGCGCGCCCTCCGCCGCCGGCGCCTTCGCCCTCGGTACCCGCGCCCTCCAAGTCCGAGTCGGCATACTTCGCCGAACCGCCGTACTAGGCGTGGTCGCACTGCTCCGGGTCCTCTTGCGGGATGACGCCTTCGCCTTCACGGCACCGTCATTCTCATGTTGCTGGTCCGAAGGGGTGCGATCCGGCACAGGAAGCCCTAAGGCCTCGCACACGCGGTTTATCCGCCCCAGTCCAGCCTTTGCTCGTGCTCTCTGCCGGTGTATGGCTCGCGGAACACGCGCGCGGCGCGCTTTGCGTCCTCAAGCGAGTCCCTGCGCCGGACAGAGCATATTTACACAATGCAATATGCACGAACGAAGAGGAAGACATGGTCGAGGCTTACGAAGACCGGTCGGCACGTCCAGCGAGCAAACGGACGGGCGAACGTTATCATCTCGGCGTCCACTGGCCGTGAAGCGCCAATCATGGGAAAGCGGCGTGGCACCGAGCATCATGTACTCCTCGGCGAGGTCGCGCATATTGAAGCGGGCGGCGACGCCCACAAGTCTTCGCGCCCTCAGCCTATCTTCCTGGTCAAGCGTTAAGCCGGGGGAGGTCTTGAATGTGATCGGCCACTTCGAAGGGTAGGGGACGGAGCGTTAAGCCGCCACTTCGAAGGGTAGGGGACGGAGCGTTCGCGCGTCTACTTCGACTAGGCGCCAGCTCCGCTGCCGCCACTTCGAAGGGTAGGGGATGGAGCGCTCGCGCTTCTACTTCGACTAGGCGCCAGCTCCGCTGCCACCACTTCGAAGGGTAGGGGACGGAGCGCTCGCGCTTCTACTTCGACTAGGCGCCAGCTCCGCTGCCGCCACTCCGAAGGGTAGGGGACGGAGCGCTCGCGCGTCTACTTTGACTAGGCGCCAGCTCCGCTGCCGCCACTTCGAAGAGTAGGGGACGGAGCGCTCGCGCGTCTACTTCGACTAGGCGCCAGCTCCGCTGCCACCACTTCGAAGGGTAGGGGACGGAACGCTCGTGCGTCTACTTCGACTAGGCGCCAGCTCCGCTTCCACCACTTCGAAGGGTAGGGGACGGAGCGCTCGCACTTCTACTTTGACTAGGCGCCAGCTCCGCTGCCACCACTTCGAAGATCAGGGGACGAAGCGCCCGCGCGCTTACCCCCACGCAAATAGCACCCCCGGACCACCCCGCAAACGCCTGCTCTCCGTGGCTACTATCCTCCAAGGCAGGAGACCAGCGGTTTCGGAACACCATCCCGCTGCCCGCCTTGTAAGCATCGCCTCGGCGGGACGGCACGTCCGATGGCATTCCTCGCACATCGCACCGGCTCAGGTTATGTCACGCCAAGTTTTGGCTTGTTCTCATAAACAAACCACCTTCAGTCCGTCAATATTCTCTTGAAAGACGGGCTTGATCACAAGCCCCGACCGAAGGTGAGCCTGTCTAAGAGAACAGGGCAAACCTTGCCGTTATATGCAGAAATGCGGCGCGAGCACAGCAGGTGCGAGCGGTTGCCGTTAACAGACGCTAACCAAGCTCCCGAGCAAAATAGGCCTCCATCAGTACATCAACACTCCCCGAGCTGCGTGGTGCCGCCATGGAATGTGGATGCACTGAAGAGGCCCATTTTAGGGGAGCAGCACCTATCCGAGCACACAATGCAGGTACAATGTTACACCAGCAAGCTATATATACTCCATCAGTGGGAAAGCCAACCGGCAGAAGTCCAACCGTCAGAAGTCCAACCAGCGACAGTCCAATCGGCAGGAGTCAAACCGGCGGGTGAGCGTTGCAGCATCGTACCACCACGATGCTCCAAGATCCGCGCCGGGATAATGAACGCCGCCACGTGGTATCACCAGGCCCCCCTCAAGTCTCGCGCCGCGTCAACCAAGCCCCGCTGGGTAGACTGGCGGTCGCTTGTCGTCAAGGGCGCTTGACGCAGGAGACGGGCGCGCGCGCGACGACTTACGACCCACTCCGCCTCCTACACCGACGCATTTGACTCCACCAACATCTCCACTCCGGATGACAGACACGACCACGCCACGGCAGGACTCTATGGGTGACGAAGTCTTCGACAAGCCACCCGGCGCCATACCTTCGCAATAAGGCGAACACTACACTTCGAACGTTGAAAAAGCTCACAGGCCGCAGGGACGGAGGGGGCCAAAGGGCTCGGCAACATGGCTTCGGCCCGTGAAGCCCTTCACCATGAGAGGCTCCTGTTGTAGGGGTGACCCCCACCTAAGCCCAGCAGGCCTGTTGAGAGAGTGTAAGGCCCAGAATGGGACATGTATAGTGACATAGGTACCCCTGAGGGAAATACTCATGTGTAGGGGTATAATTGTAAAGGCACTCCCCATGTGGATGTATATATGTAGGACATAGGCCATGGGGAAAGACCCGAAGCCATTCATTTACTCAACTCCCCACTACCATACTCTCTCTCTGTTTGGTCTGTAACCACAACACCACCAATTCGAGGCATCGAACATCAAATTGACTTGGTGCCGGGAGCTCCACTTCCCAACCGGCCGCCGTACCGCACAAACCCGGAGGAGACAAAAGAAATTCAGCGGCAAGTCCAAGCGCTCATGGAAAAAGGGTACGTACGTGAAAGTCTTAGTCCTTGTGCCGTTCCTGTCATTCTTGTTCCTAAGAAAGATGGTACATGGAGAATGTGCGTAGACTATAGAGCTATCAACAATATTACCATTCGATATCGTCATCCAATTCCTAGGTTAGATGATATGCTTGATGAATTAAGTGGCTCTACTATCTTTTTTAAGATTGATTTGCGTAGCGGATATCATCAAATTAGAATGAAACATGGTGATGAGTGGAAGACAACTTTTAAAATAAAATTTGGATTGTATGAATGGTTAGTGATGCCTTTTGGTTTATCTAATGCCCCTAGTACATTCATGCGATTAATGAACCATGTTTTGAGACTGTTGTAGGGGTGACCCCCACCTAAACCCAGCAGGCCTGTTAGAAGGTTATAGGGCCCAAAATAGGACATATGTAATGGCTCCATTGCCCTCCACGCCGACATGGACGCATTGTCCAAGGCGCGGTCCTTCTCCGCAAGAGACTCCACCAGCTGGGCCTTCTCCTCCTTTAGGGCGGTGATCTGCTGCAAAAAGGTGGTATGTTCCTCCGCCGCGGCGCGCTGGACCTCCTCAGTCTTGTGTTCCGCGGCCTCCAGGGCGCCCTCCAGCGCGTGAAGCTACTCGTCCTTCGTGGCGTGGGTGTCATCTGCAGCACGAAGACTGACCTCCAGGGCTCTCCGCTCCCGAATACGGGCCTCATCCAGCGCTTGGCTGATGACAAGCGTCTGGGAATAGCAACAAGAGTCAGTAGGTGCCCGGTAGTACTCCAACAACCGCGAGCGCACATACTTACCCTTATCTCCGAGGCCTGCAGCGCGAGTGCCAGGAGGTCCCCCTCGCACGACGACAACATCTGTCGATCCAAGCCGCCGCGGGCGCGCTCCGCAGCTGCATTAAAAGTGCGAAGCGTCTCCAGGTGCGGAAGGAAGTTGGAGAGAACAAGCTCCGCCCCCGCCGCGTCAGGGGTTGCGGAGGCTTCGGCCACTTCAACGGCGACAGACGCGTGCGGGGCACCCTGCACAGGGTCCGGGACGTCGCGCACACCCCCATTGCTCGATCCTTCACGTCCGGGAGACTTCGTCTCGCCTGATGTCGACGGAATGAGCGAGCAAATCGGAGAGAGTTTCGCGAAGTCGTGCGAGGAAAGGGAGCTGCGCCTACCTCCTGCACCCTCCGCCGCGACGGAAGGGGGTGTCCGTTCAACCGCCGGTAGGAGGGCGGGTGCCTTGGGGGCGGTCGAGAAGACCCTTCGGCCGCCTCGGGCACCATAACCCCAAGCACAGGGCCGGCGACGACGTACCGACCCCTCGGAGGCGAGGGAGACTGGACTCGAGGACGTTTCGCCCGTGGCACCGCAGGCGATTCTTCCGCGGCGCTAGCAGTCGCAGCTCCTGTCGCGCCTTCAGTCCCTTCCGCCCCGGGCGCGTCCTTGGCAGCTGCCGTGGTTGGCAAAGCACCGCCGGCCGCAGCACTCTCGCCAGGAGCGACATCCCCCATGGGTTGGTAGGTTCCGGCCCGACGAAGGCCGTGCGTGTGGCCCCGACAACGCCGGCGGATGGTGCCGCCAATGGGCTCGAGGCGACACGCCCACCCGAACTGGTTCGGCCAGACTCATCGCCGGTCGCATGTCCCGTCCCAGCGGCGCCAGCCGCCGAAGTGGCTGGCGGGCTGGGTACGGCAACCTCGGAGCAGGCCCGGCGCCGCGAAGGCAATACCCCTGCTTGGCTATCACCGCCACGACGGTCCGGAATCTCGGCGGGAGCCTCCGCCGGCACCGCGCGCTCGGGCACAGCAATACCCAGAACCTCGCACGTGCGATTTATCCGCCCCTGCTTCGCCGCTTTGGTCGCTACCTCACGCAGCTTGTGCTCCTTGAGCATGTACGGACCCAGGAACGCCACAACCGCGTGCTCCGCATCTTCTAGCCGGGCCACTGCACAAAAGACAAGTCTTATCAGGCGGAGACTACGCAGACACAAATGGATGCGTACCAACGCACTGCACGACTTACAAGGAGTGGAGGGCGGAAGCAGGCATGACAGTGGCGGGCGAACCCCGTCCTCTCGGTCGTCGCCCCGTCGCGTGTACTTCCACCGGGAGGAGAGGGGCGCCACCCCGTACATCGTAAACTCTTCGGCCAAGTCGTGCATACTTAGCCGGCGCGCAACGCCAGCAAGCCTCCATAACCTCTGTGCGTCGTCAGCCTCCGGCTTCACGGTTGGCGAGATATTGAACGAAACTGGCCCACCTTGGCACAGCAGGCCGCTCGCGCTGGTCACGATGTAGTAAAACCACCGCCGCGTTCAGCCGGACTCCCACCTCCCCAAGGTGGCCGACGCAGGGAATACCGTCGTGCAGGACGCTCGCAGCGCGAAGTCCACGCCGCCGAAGTTGGATACAGCCCCCTCCCCGGCTTTCTTGGGTCGGCAGCATGCGTCGTGCAGGGTGACGAACAGGCTCGCGCTGGGACGCCGGCCTTCCGTCCGTGTCACCCACGAAAAGACAGCTAGGCGGACTATGGTGTTTGGCGTCAGCTGTGCTAATTCCAACCCGTAGTCCCGCAGGACTTCGCCCAAAAACATCGTTGAGGGCATTCGAAGGTCGGCGTCGAAAAACGCGACAAAAATGATCGCCTCCACCTCCCGCGGCCTTGGCTCTGTCTCGTCGCGACGGGGTAGGCGAGCCCCATCACGCTCCTCGATCTTCCCTTCCCGTACGAGCCGCTGCAGCGTCTCTTCGGTTACGCGACTCTTCCCCAACACACGGGAGCAGCGGCCCCCGAGTATTCCATGGCGTCCCACCGCCTGTCGGCACGTGAACGCCCACGCAGCACCAGCTCGTACTCAGAAGGGACAGACACTTCGTCCCGGCTAGGTAAGGAGCTGCCGCCGGGATGGCGGGAGATATCGTCCTGGCCGGCCATTGTCCTCGGCGATCAGGGCAAAAGGAACAAGATGAGAGCAAGTTGCGCTATCGACAGAACAAGCAGGGCCAGGAGACAGGCGAGACAGAATGTCCCCACTACAACGGTGGCACCTTATAAAGCCCGCTCGCCTTCCCCATGGCTACAAGCGCAGCCAGATTAACCCCCAAGCGGTTCGACTACCCACGGCTTGGAAAAAAGAACCGCCAGCACTTCGAGGAGTGTTCCTGGTAGGTGGCTAGACAGCGCGCAACGCCAACGGGCGCTCGCCACGCGTCCCACTTTTCTGGGGAACAGGCCAGGCGTTGGCACGATTCCAGGTACCATTAAAAGCGCACTACCACGGGGTCACAACAGCTCCGCTGCGCGCGCGCGAGCCTACTTCGACTAGGCGCCAGCTCCGCTGGCACCCGTTCGAAGGGTAGGGGACGGAGCGCGCGCGAGCCTGCTTCGACTAGGCGCCAGCTCCGCTGCCACCCGTTCGAAGCGTAGGGGACGGAGCGCGCGCGAGCCTACTTTGACTAGGCGCCAGCTCCACTGCCACCCGTTCGAAGCGTAGGAAACGGAGCGCGCGCGAGCTTGCTTCGACTAGGCGCCAGCTCCGCTGCCACCTGTTCGAAGGCTCGGGGACGGAGCGCGCGCGCGCCTACTTCGGCCAGGCGCCAACGCGAAACGGAGCGCTCGCGCGCCTACCTCAAAACCAAGGCTCCGCAAGTTCGGAGAAGTTCACAGGCCGCAGGGACGGAGGGGGCCAAAGGTCTAGGCAACATGGCTTCGGCCCTGTGAAGCCCTTCACCATGAGAGGCTCCTGTTGTAGGGGTGGCCCCACCTAAACCCAGTAGGCCTGTTAGAAGGTTATAGGGCCCAAAATGGGACATATGTAATGGCTTAAATACCCCTGGCAAGGAGGTACCGATGTAAGGGCACATTTGTAATAGCACAGCCCACATGAATATATATACCAAGGGAAGACCAGAGGGGGAGGGACGATCACTCTCTCCCAACTCTCCACTACCACATCTCTCTCTGTTTGGTTTGTAACCACAACAGAGACACTTCATTGGAAAATTTGTGGTAGTTTATTTTGATGACATTCTGATATATAGCCGCTCATTGGAAGAGCATGTTGAACACATTAGACAAGTGCTAGAAGTGCTAAGAACTGAAAAATTGTATGCTAATTTTGTAGGGACCCAGATTTTATAATCCGGAATCCTCTATGATTATTTGCACTATTCCCTGGATCAGTACATAGTGCTCACAGCTACAGTAATAGACATCATAATTCATATCATGCGGAAGCATAAATAAAATAGTAGACTTACTCACGAGCCGATTTGGCTGAAATCACTAAATTGCAGCAGCGGAAGAACGAAGCACACAGATGGGACCTTCAGGACATGCCCACAGGCAGCCAACTGGAGGTTCGCGACCTAGCCCTTGACGACTTCATCTTCTCCTCCATTATAACCACAAGTATTGCTGAAGCGTAGTGATCTGATTCCTGCTTCTGGATTTGTTATGAGAGCGAGTGTGAGCACACTAACCACCGTCTCCGCGAGCCAATACACAGAATGCAAATAAATAGTATGCATGGCTTATCAAAGGAAAGGCTTGGGTTATTTTATTTGCCAAAAATTGCTTTTTAGGAGCATTACTATTATTTAATCATAGTGTTATTGTTGCTGTCTAAACTCCACCTAGCGATTACTATAATTGACTTAGTCCACTAAACATACTTTTTCCAAATTAATTGCTGTCTAAGATTCCAAACAGCGAGTGACATCATTTAGTTAATCCACCGAACTCACACTTTTTATATTCAGTGCTGTATAAAACTCCAAACAGCGGATAACACCAATTATACAATCCACCAATCAATTGCTGCCTAAAACTCCAAAAGCTAGTGACATCATTTATCTAATATCATTTAACTAATCCACCAATATCTTTTGTATTCTCAATCCTAACAATCCAATCCTTTTGTTATTGATCCACGACCATAATTTGCTCTTCCAATAATCAATCTTACTTTCTAATTCACTAGTACACATCCACCAATAATATCATTGATCAATATTATACTCCAATAATTGTTATCATTCCTCCAATATTTCCAGAAATTCAATTCATCCATCTAGTATTTGATCCAATCCTATTAATCCCATTATTGCCATCATCATCTAGGAATTTATATTAGTTATCAGTGTTGTAATCCAATAGTTACTTTCACACTCCCTAATTCTCCAAAAAATCATTTAAATCATCTATCTAACCTATATACTTATTTAGACTCCACCAATTTATTTCTACCAGAATCTACACTATCATCTTCTTTTTATGATCGACATGAGTCCACCAATATCTTTATGTTTTTACCACAAATATCCATCTCCTTTACTCACGACTTTATTTATTCCTCCCTATATTCCATTTTGTAAGAAGGAAAAACATTTTATTTTTGAAAATATGATACATAAAAATTTCCTGAGACCTAGCAGTTTTGAACAAAAACATAATGTTCAAGAAAATGCAATAATAATAGCGATCCAGATTCCATCCACCGTTACATGGCATCCGCACCATATGCTAACACTTCAGCGTTATAACCGCTTACATTACCACTGGGACGACACCTAGGACAACTCAAATCAGGGCTTTTCACTGCCCTTCCACTTTTCCAATCCCACCCATAAAGCATTTTGAAATAGAACTATATCTGGTTAAGTTCCTATGTCCGCCCTTGACCGTGGGCACGGCTATTCGAATAGTTTTGACTCTGCAGAGTTTGCACACTTTACCCACAAGAGACAGATCACTCGTTGCCCCACATGATTCCTTAGCCATGCGGTTGAGCAAACCATCACAGTAACCGTTCAAAGTACCTCGCCCCTTCCATCATCTCACCCCTTGGGTTGCTCCCATTTGCGGTGGGACCCATTCGTTGTGCGGGATGTTCCCCTCCTATACGCCTAGTAGCTGGCTACCCACACTGCTAGCGCGTCGTAAGAGAACTTCTCCCACAAGCCTGCCACCCAGGCCGCCACTTGCGGGAGTCCCATTCAAGCTTGCCACCTAGGCCGCCACTTGCACTACTGCCATGATGATGACTTCCAGGGTCCGGTAAATTTACTAAGCCAAGTTGTACTTTACAGACTTGTGGTTGTACTTGTTTTACACAGGAGGTCATGACAAGATTCAGTCCTTAGTGGTATCTGGGCGGTTCTACCACTATCCACTTTGTGCTTCCACTGCACCACTACATACACACCCTCGAACCATCCGCCCAGATATTTAAACAAGTTGGGGATTTTGGAAACATAAAATAATCATAGCCAACATATACCAGTCATTATCACCATGACTGCCCAACCAAATTTGCTCATGATTAAAGTGATGCTTGGGCGTTGTCGCGCCCATGAATACCTAAGCGATACTTAGCATGGCATATAAATTACAGACTTATTTTCGAAAGATTACTATTATAATTTTGCTAGGGCGACAAGGTTCACACATTCGGATATTCCAAAGGAGGTGTAATATTATTCAAGGCAAACAATGAGCATATATATAGAATCTTAAATTAACATGCATTTGCATATAAAGTAACAGCATGCAATTTGATAATTTAAACAAATATAGTTTGCAGAAAATGTAGGTTCAACATGATCAAAGTATTGACTCGCCTTGCGCGGTTTACCGCGGTCTTGAGTTCACACAATGCTCCCTCTTGAGCTTCTAGTCTTTATCTTCACTTTGCTCTTGATCTCGCTTGATCCATTGATTCTTCGGGACTCCAGTTTCTAACTACGCGATAAGCGACTGAATCCAAATAAAAGCAATTAACTCAAAAGATCCAAATAATTCCGAATAAACTCAATTTAGATTTATTATAAGTTACTGGGTGATTCGGGTGATTTGGGGTAGGGTCTACGGCAGAATACGATGACTTGGTCTTTTTATTAACAATCTCTTTTATTATTTTTGTATTTATCAAGGAAGTTCCATGAGTTAGGTTAAACCTATGAATTGGTGTATTTTGTCGAGTGCTAATATTCATGCATATATTATATACGTGATGTATATAAAATTTTTAGCTTACCAAATTAATCCTAGAGTCCGGGTTTATAGCATCTTGTGGGGTGATATTTTATGTACACTTAGTTGTTACTAGACATAACTTATTTTGAATTTAGGATCTATTTATTCAGGTCCTAACTTGCTATATTCAATTATGCTCAACATTATTACTTATTAAACCTAATGTTGAGATTTAGTTAATGACACCGTTATTATTTTTGTCTACCTTTATTATTCTTAGGCTTAGCTTTATTTTAAATTTTATTTACCCGGGCATAGTTTATTATGCAAAGTCATATTTCAGTATTGCTATTTCATTAACTCTACTACCGAGCTCTATTTGTTAGTGACATGTTAAATGTTATGGCATATACTTAATTATACTTAAGGGTATTCTTCATCAAATTTAGACATTTAACCAAAGCCACTTTTCCTTATTAATGCCTTTACTTGATAATTAGATTAGGGTATGCAATAAAGGTACATTATTTATTCATACATGCAATTAACCAAAGATTAAGTCCTAAATAATCTCACTTACATCCTAGTTAAATTTATTAGTTTCCATGGCCAACTTTCTAATTTTTCCTAGATTTTCTCTAAGAATTTCCTAAGTGAAATGGATCAAAAATTAAATAAAATCAAAAGAGTTGCGTTAGGGGGAGAGAATGGGATTCGAACCCAGATTCTGTGCCCAAACGCTTGGCTTGGCTAACCACTGGGCTGTTGCCCGCTTGTTGAAGAGAGGGAGGGCACAAATTAAATGAAGCAAGCCCCCAAAGCAGGGGAGCTAACTAGCCGAAGCAGGGGAGAGCGGCGGCGCTGAGTAGTTGGGGGCGTCGCCGGCGAGCGGCGGTCAAGGTGGTGCCGGCGAATGCTGAAACGGGTGGTCTAGGGGGGTAGGGGACCTACAGGTGGGGACGCATCGGCCGGGGCGACGGCGAGGAGGGCGTGCGGCATCCCGATGCAGCCGACGGCGAGTAGTCGCGATGCGGCGGCGGCGTGGTGGAGGGAGGGCAAAATTGGCCGGCGCACGAGCAGCAGGGCATCGGGAGGAGCTCACCCCCGGAGGCGGCCTGGCAGGGGAGGGTCTGAGGCGGGCCGGCGGCGCGAGCAGGGAATGCGGTGAAGGGCCTCTTGGCGCCGGTGAGCTAGGGCGGCAGGGAGCGTTGGCCGACGGCCGGGGAAACTCTGGGGCGGTGAGGAGAGGCTCCAGGTGGGCGGAATTGAGGGACTAAGTACCGGAGGGGAAGGAGCGCCAGCGGCGGCAGTGGGGTTGGCGGTGGCGGCCTGCGCACGGGCGGAAGCGGGAGAGGGAGTAGGGGAAGAAGACAATGGCGCGCGCGGGGGAAGGAATGGGGGAGCCAGCGGCCTCTTGTAGCTGTAGAGGAGCGGGGACGGCGCGGTGGCTGGCGGAGATGCCGCCGCGAATCCGGGCGCGCGGCTCCATAATGCTCGCGCTGCGGCTTTTGCGTCGCGCGCCGTGTGATGCGACGGAGCGAGCAGGAGGATGGGATGGCAATGGGGCCCTGTTGACACGCGTGGAGGGGCGCCAGAGATCGCTGGTCTGAAGGCGACGATGCCCCCTGGTCCGAAGCGCGGGCGCGGGGTGGGCCGAGCCGCTGCGGTGGGGCGGGCCGAGCCGCTGCGGTGAGGCGAGTGGGCACGGGGAGAAGAAAGGAGCACAGTGCGAGTGGGGGGTAGCTGGGCTGGCTGGTACGGGTGGGAAAATAGGGGTTGGGCCAGGCCATTTGGCCGGACTGGCCTCTTTGTTTTCTATTAGTTAATTATGTATCTACTCATTTATGTATATTCTTGTTCATACATTTTATATTTTGCTTATCACGCTTACTTAATTTTTCATATTTTTATTTCCTATATTGCTAAACCCTCCTTTACATATGTTCAATTTGTATACATATATGTACATGTGTGTGTGTGTATTTGTGTTTTACTTATTTACTTTTGCTGTCATTATTTCCAAAGTGAAATTTTATGTTTTAATTCAAGTTACTCCCTTTCTTTTATGGATCATCTTTTCAGATTCGTATTTTAAATTTTTGTTCTCTATTAATTGCACATTTTTATGACATCACTAGTGTTTGTTTCTTTTTTTCTTTTTCTTTTTGAACTTCTTAAGTTAGTGGAACCTCATCCAAATTTTCGGAAAATACCATAAAATCCAAATTCAAATAAAATATATTGCAAATATAATTCAAAAAGCTTCACATTTTCAAACTTCAAATTTTTGGGATGTTACAAATTTTGAGAAGTGTACGTTTTGCACAAATAAAGTGGTGTTCTTAGGTTATGTTATTTCAGCTCATGGAATTGAAGTTGATGAATCTAAAATTGAAGCTATTCGCAATTGGCCTACTCCGGTGAATGTTAGTCAAATTCGTAGCTTTCATGACCTTGCTAGTTTTTATCGACGATTTGTGAAAGATTTTAGCACCATTGCTGCCCCATTAAATGAATTAACAAAAAGAGGAGTTACTTTTGAGTGGGGAGAAAAACAAGATAAAGCTTTTGCTGAATTGAAGAAATGTTTGACTGAAGCACCATTGCTTGTTTTACCTGATTTCACTAAAACTTTTGAGATTGAATGTGATGCTAGTGGAATAGGTATTGTTGGTGTTTTAATGCAAGAAAGAAAACCTGTTGCATATTTTAGTGAGAAACTTCATGGTGCACAATTGAATTATCCTGTTTATGACAAAGAATTGTATGCTCTTGTGCGTGCATTAGAGATTTGGCAACATTATCTTTGGCCTAAAGAATTTGTTATTCATTCTGATCATGAAGCTTTGAAATATTTGAAAGGACAAGCTAACCTGAACCGTAGACATGCTAAGTGTGTTGAATTCATTGAGACTTTTCCATACGTTGTTAAATACAAGAAAGGCAAGGAAAATGTGGTAGCTGATGCATTGTCTAGAAAACATGTGCTTTTCACTCAATTTGAAGTCATCGTTCCAGGGCTAGAGAGTTTAAAAGATTTGTATGCTTCTGATCATGACTTTTCAGCACCATATTCTAATTGCAAAGATGGGAAAGGGTGGGATAAGTTTCATGTTCATGATGGATTTCTCTTTCGCATGAACAAACTATGTGTTCCAGATTCTTCTGTGCGTTTGCTACTTCTGCAGGAGTCTCATGCAGGAGGATTGATGGGTCACTTTGGAAGAGAGAAGACATACTTGATGTTGGCTGATCACTTCTATTGGCCAAGGATGAGGCACGACGTCGAGAGATTTGTTCAAAGATGCATCACATGCCATAAAGCAAAGTCAAAACTCAATCCACATGGTTTGTACACTCCACTTCCAGTTCCTAATGTTCCTTGGGAAGATATTAGCATGGATTTTGTGTTGGGATTACCTAGGACCAAGAGGGGGAGGGATTCAGTCTTTGTTGTTGTGGATCGATTTTCTAAAATGGCACATTTTATTCCCTGTCATAAGAGCGACGATGCGTCGCATGTAGCTGACTTGTTTTTCAGGGAGATTGTGAGGTTGCATGGAATGCCAAAAACTATTGTTTCCGATCGTGACGTCAAGTTCATGAGCTACTTTTGGAAAACTTTGTGGGCCAAGCTTGGGACAAAGTTGTTGTTTTCAACGACTTGTCACCCACAAAAAGATGGACAGACGGAGGTGGTGAACCGTACACTCTCAATGCTGCTGCGGACAATGATAAAAAAGAATTTGAAAGAGTGGGAAGATTGTCTACCGCATGTTGAATTTGCATATGATCGAGCGGTGCATTCTATAACTTAATTGTGTCCATTTGAGGTGGTGTATGGTTTCAAACTGATCACGCCACTTGACTTGATGCTACTTCCATTACAAGAACGTACAAATATGGAGGCTTCTAAGTGTGCTGATTTTGTGAAAAAGCTCCATGAAAAGACTAAAGAGGTAATTGAAAAGAAGGTATGTGCTTATGCTTCTAAAGCTAACAAGACTAGAAAGAAAATGCTAGTTGAACCAGGTGACTTAGTATGGGTGCATCTTCGCAAAGAATGCTTTCCAGAGAAGCGTAAATCAAAATTGATGCCCCGTGGTGATGGTCCTTTTAAAGTACTTGCCAAGATCAATGACAATGCATACAAGATAGAGCTTCCAGGAGACGATTATGGGGTGAGTACTACTTTTAATGTTGCTGATTTATCACCATTCTTTGGACAAGATGGCACAGAGTCGAGGACGACCCCTTTTCAAGAGGGGGAGGATGATGAGGACATCTCTATTACACATTCTTCATGCACTCCAAGTGTGCATGGCAAAGCTTGTGATGAGGCTCCAAAAGGTCCTATAACAAGAGCAAGAGCTAAGCTACTTCAACAACAGGTGCTTTTGTTTCTTAGAGAGTCTTCTATTATGTTAGATGAGAATAGCATACTACCTAATGCAAATATGTTATGTGTTCTCAAATTTGAAGCAATAGAAGATCAAGTGGAGAAGGACCAAGTGGCCACGAGTCACGAGAAGAAGAGTCCATGCGGGCAAGGAGCTAATCAACGGAAGGCCACGTGATCATATATCTCATGGCGTGCACAAGATGTGTCCTGCGTGCCAAAGGGTGATCGAGTCCAACTCAATCTCGGTCTTGTAATAGGATACAGGCTTAGCCCGAAAATAAAGGAAACATATTGCTAAGTTTTAGGAATTGGAATAGGACACCTTGACCGAATAAGGGATTGATTCGGCCAAGACTTTCCTTGCGTGAGTTCGGGGAGGCACTATAAAACCCCCTTGTATCCCCTTTGTTTTCGCTTGGTGGTCGGCGAAATCAACACGAGTGTGTTTTGGCGGATTAAAGAGTGTTCGTCCCTTGCATTGGCATTGGAGGATCATTACGATTCATCAAGACTCCCGTGAGTATCCATCCAACGTCGAGAAGATCGGGCGACCCCGTATCAGAAGTTGTCTTGATGCATATGCCACAACCTTGCCTCCCTGCGTGAGTACGCATCCCAGGCCTTGATGTGAGGCATCACAGTATACTTCAAAATCCATGCGTACATATGGCAAGACCAACACAGGGGTGGAGGTTAATCTTTTCTTTAGTTCTTGTAAACTCTCTTCACAAGCCTTTGTCTACTCAAATTTCTGCTCTTTCTCGAGTAGCTGTGTCAAAGGCCTGGCAACCCGAGAAAATCCCTCTATGAATCTTCGGTAGTATCCTGCCAACCCAAGGAAACTACGCACTTCTGTGACATTAGTGGGCTGTTACCATTCCATTACAGCTGCAATCTTAGCTGGGTCTACGGATACTCCCCCAGCAGACACTATATGACCTAGAAAGATGATGTCTGATAGCCAAAACACACACTTGCTGAATTTGGCATACATCTGGTGCTCCTTCAGCTTCTCTAGCACTAAGCGTAAATGCTCAGCATGCTCTTCTGCAGTCTTGGAGTAGATAAGAATATCGTCGATGAATACCACCACAAACTTATCCAGATACTCCATGAAGACCTTATTCATGAGATTCATGAAGTAGGCTGGGGCATTAGTCAAACCAAAAGACATGACCGTAAATTCGTATAGTCCATATCTAGTGGTGAAAGCAGTTTTTGGAATATCCTCAAGCCTAATCTTCAACTGATGATAACCCGACCTCAAGTCGATTTTGGAGAATACAGTGGCTCCTCCAAGTTGGTCAAATAGGTTATCAATCCTAGGCAAGGGTACTTGTTTTTGATGGTCACTTCATTCAAGGCCCGATAGTCTACACACATCTGGGCGGTGCTATCCTTCTTCTTCACAAAGATTACCGGGGATCCCCAGGGTGAGGAACTCGGCCTGATAAATCCTTTGTCTTGTAGCTCATGGAGTTGCTTCTTTAACTCTTCTAACTCATCCACAGTCATCCTGTATGGCCTCTTCGAGATGGGGGCAGCACCGGGCTTTAGGTTGATGACAAATTCCAGATCTCTGTCCAGCAGCATGCCTGGTAGCTCTTCGAGAAATACTTCAGGGTAGTCTTGTACTACTAGCATCCGTTCCAACGGTACATCTTAACAGTAATATATGGCACGACCCCATCGGTACGGGCGGTCCACCTTCACTTATATTGTTAATCCAGGGCATTTAGTTAGCTTTACTTTCCTAGTGGCACAGTCTATGATCCCCTGATGCCTTGCAAGCCAGTCCATTCCTACTATGATATCCAGGGTCTGGGAGGGCAAAACTATTAAATCCGCCAGGAACTCACATCTTTCCATGGTAACCTCTACCCCAGGGCACACTAAGGTGGCATTAATAATCCCCACGGGGGAGCTAAGTGCCAACAGTTTCTTTAGAGGGTAAGTGGGCAGCTCAAGCTTATCCACAAATCTCCTTGCTATAAATGAACGCGAAGCCCCAGAACGTACCCATCAAAACTCCGACAGCTTCCTTAGCCTCTTCCACGGTGATATGATTGACTCGACCGCGGTTGGGGGTTGAGGCTGACTTGTTGGCTTGAGGGGTCTGGTTTCCCTTGCTGGGCGCCGATGCTTGACCTTGGGCAGGAGTGGCCCCTAAATTGAACTTCACTGGAGAATTTTGCAGCTGCGGGCACTGACTGATGAAGTGCCCCGTTTCTCCACACCCATAACAGCTTCTATTTGTGGCATGATTTGCCCTAGTAGACTGGTTCATAGGGCGCGGGGTCTGGAATGAACTGCCACTTGGACGGGGTGTGGGGGCTGGACTCTTAAACTGAGCTGATCCTGAGGAAGAGGAGTTGTCGAAGAGCCTCTGAATAAACCTCCCCTGGGGTCTCTTAGCCACTTACTTGCGCTTGCGGCTGGCTTCCAGGGTTCTCTTCTCATTTTCCAGGACTATCGCCTTGTTCACCAGCTGATGAAAGCTGGCGAAGTCTTGGGTGATTAGCTGTACCCGCAGCTCTTCATTCATCCCTACGAAGAACCTGTCGATTTTCTCCTCCTCATCTGCTACATCCTTCGGGGCGTAGCGAGAAAGTTGGTTAAACTTGGTGAGGTACTCGCCGACTGACAAGCTTCCTTGCTTCAATGTACGAAATTCATTCTTCTTCATTTGCATTACTCCAGCTGGAATGAAGTTGGCCTTGAAGGCTGCCTTAAACTCTGCCCATGACACAATCTCTGAGCTAGCTCCGGTGGGGGTGTCCTCATGTCCCTTAGCAGCCAGATAATTTTTCCACCATGCAGCTGCAGCTCCCTGGAGCTGGTGGGTAGCAAAAATCACTTGGTCATTCTCAGCTGACTTGGCCAAGCGGAGCTTCCTTTTTGTGTCCCGCAACCAATCTTCCGCCTCTAGGGGCTCATCTGCACTCACGAAAGTGAGGGGATGAGTCCTTAAAAAATCGCCAAGGTCGGAGCTGTGAGTGTTGGTGCTGGGCTGCTGGGCTGCATAGATGGCTTGCAGGAGTTGCGTTTGTTGCGCCATTACTTGTGCCATAGATGGGTTGGCTGGTGGGGGTGGGAGATTCACCCCTTGACTTGAGCCTCTTCCCCTACCAGCAGTTTGCGCCTCCTGGTTGGTCTCTACTTCGGCCTGTATCTCAAGGTTGGCACCGGCCTGGGCACGAGTGACTTTGTGGCTGGCCATCTGCAGATTTTGCGGTACCATTTAGACTCTAACTATAACCATGTAAGAAAACCTCAATCCAAGATAGTCACATAGAAGATCCATACAAAATATCGAATAAGATAAATGACAAAACAATGCTTGAACACAAAGCCATTTCATTAAACTTAAATTACACATCACATAGCCAGCTTTTATGGTTTTTAGGCCATGCTGGACTTTACAAGCACATAACACACTTAAAGTTCGTAATTATACAATTGTGAGACTAGGAAACTAACACAAGCTGCTACTACCATGATAGGGACCTATGCTTGCTGATACTAACCAACCTATAGCAAGCACCCTACTAATCCGTCTACTCCTCCATAAATCCGGCACCTAGGCAAGAGGGACTGTATTCTGGCGACTGCGAGCGGAACTGACTGCCTCTAAATTCCGAAGGATCGGAGTCAGAGTAGGAGCGTGAACTGTTGCGGCTGTAGTGGGTCTCCCTGACGCAGGGCGGACTGTGGCCCCGAGGGCCGCACGCTCTTGCGAGCGGTGAGTCTCATGCGCAGTCCTCCTGAACTTGGCGGGGGTGGTGTTGGGGCCGCGACTGGTGCAGGGGCCTGCTGGAGCTGAGTACGTGCGGCATCCGCCTCTGCCTTGGCCTCCACCAAGGCCTTCTTGCACTGGGCGAGTTGCTCCCGTAGTGACTCTACCTCGCTGTGGCGGGCGTGCAGGCGCTCTCGCAACACCGTGATCTCCTGTGCAACAACGTGGGCTATCCCCATAGCTCGGGTGAGGTCTACCTGATGCGTGAGCATCGGGTCATCCTCCATCTCGGGCATGAGGGTCTCGTTGTACCTGGCACCCTCTCTGTGTGACGGATAGTAGCGGAAGGGAGCCTGCCGCAGCAAGGGCCCATGAAGGTCGCAGAGCTGGGTTGCGGCCAAGCGGGTGGCGTCCTTGAGAGCTATGGCCACGGTGCTCCTCCGGTGGGTGGTCTGGAAGACAGGGGGGTCTCTCTCATCCTTGGCGTAGATAAAGACCTCCACTAGCCATGACTCGTCTCCTCCGACCCTGGTCCTCCGGCCGCGGTAGATGGGCTGACTCTTATAGCCAATGTAGTGCAATAGTTTGCGAAGCAGGCTTGCAAACTCTTCCTCTCGCACACTGTGTGCCAAGAAGAAGTGATGAACACAACCGATGTTTTACCGTGGTGATCGAAAACTTGCCGGTTTCCCCTAATCCACGTTGAGGTTAGCCCGAACGAATCGGACCGGCTCCACGAATTAAGCCGAAACACCTCGAACACTAGTGATAGCTCTTCCCCGCCCCGGGTAGGTGAGCTTCAACCTTCACAAGTCACCGGGCCTTCTCACAAGCTCCTTGAGAAGATCACCGATTGAACCTCCGCCCAATTGTTCAAGTGCCGGCAAGCACTAAGAGTAATAAATCCGGACTTCACTTGAATGCAATTCTAGTGTCAAATGGATCAACTAATGAATTCTAGCACTAATTACAATGCCACCTCAATTTAATGCTCAATGTGTGAATGAGGGTGGAGTGAATACTCTAGGGCTCAAGAAATGTGTAATGAGTCTCTAACCTTAGCCCTTGTGCAGTGGTGGGGGTATTTATAGCCTCCACCAACCAAAACTAGCCGTTTGGCATAATTTCTTGAAAAATTCAGGATGAGCGGTACTACCGCCCCCAGGTGCCGGTACTACCGCTACTAAATCTTCGCGGTAGAACGGCTATGTCAAAGCTCTACAGCGATCATTGGATTTGGCGGTGCGGTACTACCGTCGTTGTAATTTGCGGTACTATCGCTCTCCAGTAGTTCCGCAAAGTTGGCGCGGTACTACCGCTCTGGCCGAAATCCGAAAGGTCCCAAATTTGGCGCTGTCTGGAAAAAACGTTCCGCTCAGAAACCAGAACTTCCGGACTCCGAAAGTACCGCTGGGAGTAGCGGAACTACCGCAACCAGCGGTAGTTCCGGCGTTGAAAACACCGGTACTTCCGCTTCGAGAAATTCCAAATTTCATCCGGAGGAGCTCTGTGGAAAAAATATTCCAGAATGCGGAACTACCGCTCACTGTGGTAGTTCCGGCATTGAAAGCGCTGGTACTTCTGTTCCCGCAAGAGATCAGATTCATCTGGGGGTGCTCTCTGGAAAAATATTCTGCTCGAGATCCGGAACTTCCGGTCGTCGGTACTACCGCTTCAGGGCACGGAACTACCGCTCTTCAGTAGTTCCGATGTTCAAATCTACAGTACTACCGCTCGTCCAGACAGAGCACAAACTTTGTTTTAAAATTGATTTTTTTATGAATGCATGCTTCTAAAATTGATCCAAGAGGCACCTAAAGTTTGCATTCAAGTTACTTGCCATGATCCCTCTTTATGGTACGATTATCTATCCTATAATCCGGTATTCCCCCTTTTCTCCTTAGGACCAGTAAAAATAAAAAGGGATCCTATCTAGATATACCTTTGCCTTGAGCCATATTGAGTCTTCATTTTTCTCCTTTGGCTTGCCTCTTGTTGCTTGCATATGGACTAAACCTTTGCACGCTATAAAACACATTAGTCCCATATTCACATAAATTCATTAATTACCAAAACTATTTTTAGGGGCCTAGATGCTTTCAGTCGCGGGGGCAAAAGGAATTGCGCCTACCTTCGACACCCTCTACCAAAGTGCGGGGAGGTGTCCGCTCAGCCTCTATCTGGGGCGCGTGGGCTTAATCGGCCTGGGGAGCGACGGTTTCTTCTTCTTCAGCCTCGATGGCTCCCCTGTCGGACTCTAGGACCCCCGTGACCGTGCCCACCACATTGAATCGCCTCCTCAGGAGCGGACGCGACCGTATCGGGGGTGCTTCGCCCTCGGGGATGGGGCGACGCTTCCTCAGCCGCTCTAGTGGCCGTAATAACTGGCGCGGGTGGCAGGTCCTCGGTGGCCGTTGCAGGTGCGAGGCCTCGTCTTTGGGGGCATCAGCACCCAGGCCCGTCGCCTCACCGCTGCTCAAGGCCTCCTCGCTGGGGGTAGTGTGCCGCCTGAACCGGCGTGTTCAGACCCAGCGCCGGTCGTACCCTCCATCTCAAGGGTACCGACCGGGGATACGGCCAACGGGCTGGACGCGGCAGCGTCAGATAGGGCCCTGAGCCGAGAGGGCGGCGCCCCCACCTTGCCATCGCCATCGAGGCGGCGGCTCCGGACCTCCGCCGGCACTATGCGTTCGGGCACCGGAATCTCCAGGGCCTCACATACCCGATTTATCCGCCCCTGCTTCGCCGAGGCGGTCGCGGCTTCGCGCAGCTTGTGCTCCTTGGCCGTGTATGGCCCAAGGAGCGCAACTACCGCGCGCTCCGCATCCTCCAGCCAGGGCACTGCACACAAAAATGGGGTAGCGTTCATAAAGGGTCGCACGCGTACATGCGCGGGCACGCAGCCTAGGGCCGAAGGGCTTACAAGGAGCGGAGGGTTTTAGAAGGGAAGATACTGTCGGGTGGATGACATTTTTCTGGGTGCGGCCCCGTTGCTCATACTTCCCCCGGCGGGAAAGTGGCGCCACCCCGTACATAGCGAACTCCTCAGCGAGGTCACGCATCTTCAACCGGAGGGCGACACCAGCAAGCCTCCGCGCCTTCTGCGCGTCGCCGCTCTTCGGCTTCACATCCGGTGAGCTGTTGAACGATATCGGCTGTCCCTGACACAGCAGACCGCTTGTGCTCGTAACATGGTAGTAGAACCACCGTCGCATCCAATTGGACTCCCACTTCCCTCATGTAGCCAACGCGAGGAAGAGCTTTATGCATTGCGTCCTCAACACGAAGTTGACACTGCCGAAGTTCGACAGTGCCCCTCCATCGACCTTCTTAGGCTGGCAGCGTGCATCGTGCAGAATGGCGAACAGGCTCGCACTGTGATGGACACCTTCTGTTCGCGCAGCCCAGGCGTAGATAGCCAGGTGAACTATCGCATTTGGGGGTTAGTTGCGCCAGCTCCAACCCGTAGGCATCCGGAGCCCGGCGTTAAAAAATGCAACGAAGACAATCGCCTCTGTCTTCGCCGGGTGCGGCTCCGTCTCGTCGGGGCCAGGCAAGCGGGCCCCCGCACGCTCCAGTTTTTTCTCCCAGAGAAGAGTCTAGATCGTTTCCTCCATAACGCAACTCCGCCCCAGCACATAGGAGCAGCGGCCTCTCAACTTCTTCATAGCATCCCACCGCTTGTCGAACTGCGGCGGATCGCGAAGCACCAAAGCGTATTCCACCGGCGGCGGCGACAAACAGCGCTGGCTCGACGAGGCACTCCCACTGAGCCGGCGAGCGGGGTCTTCGCGGTAAGCCATCCCCCTCCGAGATAAAGGAGCAGAAGCAGGGCAGATTGCACAAAGGAGCGAGTAAGAAGAGAGCAAAGCAACGGCAAGCGAGCAGCTAAGAGGAGCGTTCACATGCCAGTGGTGACACCTTATAAAGCCTCCTCACCTCCCCCACGATCGGAAATGCAACCGGCGGGAGCCCAGCGGTTCAGCTTCCCATGATCGGGAAGCGTAACCGCTGACAGCTGGGGGCACGTGGTGGCAGGCGGCCGGACAGCGCATGACGCGACAGTAGCGTCCCGCCATGCGTCCTACCTCTCTCGGGAAGGGGCGCGCGACCGTGGTCGTGCGACCACTAGCAGCCCGCGACGCGCCAATCGCGTCCCGCCGCGTGTATCTTCCATTCGGGACAGCGCGTACGGCTGCAGCAGCCCACCCCTGAC
Organism: Dendrocalamus latiflorus; assembly: GCA_017311315.1. Classification (NCBI taxonomy): domain Eukaryota; kingdom Viridiplantae; phylum Streptophyta; class Magnoliopsida; order Poales; family Poaceae; genus Dendrocalamus; species Dendrocalamus latiflorus. Next base: position 12,330,664 of record CM029649.1, on the reverse strand, counting down.
AGTTCAGGGGTCGGCGCGATTCTCACCGTCATTAAGACGAAATCTCCGGACCGCGAGGCTGTCGGGCCACATCGACGCCAGACCGGGCTGAGCCCCCTCCCCCACTCGACTTCCCGGTGCTATGCACGGGAGCCTCGCCTACCTCGCGCCCAGGGGTGTCTGCGGTATGAGCCTCTCTGCCTTGACTTCGACTCTGCCAGCACTTTCGACTCCACCAGCATCTTCGACCCCGCCGACGCCTTCGACTCCACGGCCAAACGGGTCCAAGGCAAAACACCTCCGACAGCAGATCCGGCCCCATATCCTTACTGCGACGGCAGGTTGCACTGGCAAGGCGCGGTCCTGTCCAAGATCATTGAAGGTCACAGGCTGCAGGGACGGAGGAGGCCAAATGGCTCGGCAACATGGCTTCGGCCCGTGAAGCCCTTCACCATGAGAGGCTCCTGTTATAAGGGTGGCCCCCTCCTAAGCCCAGGCGGCCTATTAGAAGACTGTAAGGCCAAAAGTAGGACATGTATAATGGCATAAATGCCCCTGAGAGGGATACTAAAATGTAAGGGTACGACTGTAAAAACACTCCCCATGTGGATATATATATACGACACAGGCCATGGGGGAAAACCCTAAGCATTGCTAACCTAACTCTCCACTACTATACTCTCTCTCTGTGTTTGGCTTGTAGCCGCAACAATTTCTTTTTCTGGATTTTGGTTCTCCTGTCTCCAGTGAGCATGAATCATCCCTCTTTGTAACTTTTATAGCTATTGCAGAGGAGTAGCATGTGGATATTTGGGGGAAATTTTTAAAAGGCACCATTCACCCTCCCTCTATTGCCATTTCCGATCCTACAATTGGTATCAGAGCTGGTTAGCTCTTCTCGATAGATCTTAACCGGTCTGTGAGCTATGGCGACAGACAAGTATTCCACCAAGCCTCCGATCTTCGATGGGATTAACTATCCCTTCTGGAAGAGTCGGATGGAGACCTACATTCAGGCTTAGGGCTATGCAATTTGGCGCAAGGTTAAAACACGCTTTGTTGTTCCTGTCGATGAGAACATCAATGTGGCAAACATGCCCGATGTTGAGGCTAATGCTAAGGTGAGGAACATCATCATTCAAGGTCTGAGCCGAAACGAGTTTGATCGTATTTCTCATCTTTCGTCGGCCTTCGATATTTGGGTGACCCTCGATGCTTACCATGAGGGCACCACCCAAATTAAGACGGTACGATAGGACCAGTACAAGCGATATTACAACAAGTTTGAAATGCTCGCTAGAGAGTCCCTGGATGAGGGCTTTGCGAGGTTCCACAAGATCTTGAGCAACCTCCGAGCGGTCGGTCTCACATACCCCAACTCGGACAACGCTCGTCAAATGCTTTCGGCCTTGGATTTGTGTGTTTGGGAGATCAAAGTGACCACCATCAAGGACACGGCAGATCTTTCGACTTTGACTCTTGATACATTGTATTCACGCCTCAAGACTCACGAGATTGACATTGTCTCTCGCAAGTCGAAGTCTCAGTCGATGGCATTGGTCACTGATCCCAGTCCTGCCTCTGGATCTTCTGCTGACACTGTTTCGAGTTTTTCTCTAGCTGCTCTGCGTGAAATTAATGAGGATCAACTAAAGCAGCTCCTAGAAAACCAACTAGCCCTCTTAGCTAGAAAATTCTCCCATGCATATAAGAGAGTTAGGGAGAGAAAGAGAGGAGGGCCCGTGATTTGCTTTGTGTGTGGTGGCCCCAACCACATTTGAGCAAGCTGCCCAAAGCTAGAGAAGGGCAAGAACGACTACGGCGGTCCAAGCAACAATGACTACACCAACAAGAACCACAACAAGAAGCCCCCAGGCAAAGGTAAGAAGTTCTGCAAACTTGACAAAGCCAAGAAGCTCTTCCATCGCATCCTCACCGCTTTCGACGACATCGACTTCAGCGATGTCGAGGGGTGGAGTGACGACGATGGGAAGGATGATCAAGATCCCAAGATGGCGATGACTTCATCGGCATGTGCTTCATGGCCCTTGAGGGCAACATCAGTAACAGCGAGCTTTACTCTGACTCCGATGAGGTATATCCTTATGACCAGCTCAATGATGATTTTCTCAAGCTAGGAAAAATTCATGCTAGATCTAGAGCTAGGTGTAGTGAGTTGGAGAAGGAAGTAGAGAGATTTTCACGGGAGCTTACTTCACTTATATCTGCTCCTTCCCGTGATGAATGTGATGTATGTTCCTCTTTGCTTGGTAATATGGAGAAGCTAAGGACCTCTCATGATAGTGTGACCTCTGAGCTAAATTTGCTTAAGGTGGAGAATGTTAGTCTATTAACTGAATCAGAGATGATTAGGACTGCTGCTCTTTCATCTACTATTGTTGAGACTATTTCTTGCACCTCATGTGAGGATAAGGATAATGCTTTTAGAGGTCTTTACACTATGCTTCTCAATCTGCCTAAGACATGTGAAAATTGCAATAATTTAAAAATAAACTTAAAGAAGGCAGATCATGAAATTGCTGAGTTGCATGCTTCTTTGCTTGAGACCATCCTCGACGGCCGCGAAGTGGTCTTCGTCGGCGTCCTCCTCGCCGTCCGAAGCCCCCCTCGTTCTGTACATGTGCGCTAGGCTTCGCGCCGACTTCACGATGTCAGCCCTCGCCACCGACTTGCTCTTGTACCTCCGATGGAGTGGCTGTAGAAATCTCCATGATCAATCATTCATCTGTCTTCCTCAAGTTGATTTCTGTCGTTATGAGATGTTGTGATTGTTTTGTTTGCGATCTGTTTTGAGAGCTTATTCTTCATGCTATCCTTTTCTCTCTTCTCTTCTTCGTGAGTCTGCATTCGTTTTGGTGTGCTTCAATTTGCTTAGAACTGGGAATCTGTCTCAAGACCACTTGGCAAGTTCATTCCCGAGAGCAGGAGTCGAATCAGAGAAGTTCTCTTTGCTGAATGGTCATGCGCCTCAAGTCCTCTGTTTCGAGTTCGACCATGTCGCTCTAGCCGACCATAGCAAAGACTTTGGATTTTCTTGGAAATTTCTCTTCCAGAGGTTGGATTCTGTCAGTGCCCCAAGTTTGAGGACCAAAAGATCAGAGAGTCTTAGTTACCTGGAAATCTGGCTTTGCGAGTCCTTCCACTGTCTCCCCAAAGTATTCACTATTTGCTTTCTTTTGTCGGTTCGGGTAAGCTTTCGACTAGGGTTGGCCTTCCAGTAAGCTTTTCAACCCGAGACTTCATAGCTCAGTGGCTATTGGAGAAGTAGGGTTGTTTGGATACTTGGAATTTTTTTTAAAAGGGCTCCATTCACCCCCCTCTGTCGCCATTTCCGATCCAACATATCATGACTTTACATGTGTAGTGAAGCCTTTGCCATGATAAGTTGATTAACATTGCACAAACTTGAATTAAGACATGTCATGTTAGCTCTTGAGACTAGTCTGTCTTTAGTTATCTTTTCATGATTCATACCATGTCAAATAGGCTAAGTTGAGTCTTGAACCTTTATTGAGCTTTAGATTGAGCTATGCTAGTTCTCTTATGAAGCATAAGTTATTATTGTTAACTTCTTGTTCTTAAACTAAATTTTAGCAAAAGCAAAACGATCTCTTTATGTGCGAAAGAACTGATCTCACCAATTTTTTCTCATGAGACTGCTTGCCATTGCACTAGGCATGAACTCAAGGGGAGTTTTGGTTGACCAAGATCACTTCTTAAGCTTATTGCTTGGAGTGGTCGCATAAGGCTTGAGATCTAGCACATGACTAAAATTTTGGTTGGAAACGACCATGAGTTTCAAAAGAAAAACATGCCAATTGTGCTAAATTTGCTTAACTACAAACAGAATCAAGTAATTGAACAAATGATTCGTTCTTAACTTGTGGCACTTTGAATTGACTCAATTCTAGCTTCTTGGTTCCACTTAGATTATTGACATAGCTTGCATCATATTTGGATACCTTTAGCTAGACTATACTCTTGAATGGCTTGACATGCTAACAAATTTATCTAATATTCATATTGTTACTTGTGTGGCTTGGCTTGATTATGCATATTTTGTCATGATCTTGATAGCATTCATATGCGTTCTGGCTTGTTGTAATACTCAAAACGTCATTTTGGATAATCTTCATGGCTCTGATTACTCCGAATGAATAATATTCACTCATTTCAATCTCTCACCATGCCTTATTGTCTTTTTTGCATCTTGATGATTCTATTGCCAAAAGGGGGAGAATTTTAGAGAAAAAGCCAATTTCTGGAGCTTTTGAGGAAAACTTGCTCTTTCTGCTTTTGCTCCTTTGTCTACATGGTCTTGCATCTCTTTGTTTCCTTTTTAGACCATGTATGACTTTATAAATAAACTCAACTTTATGCTTTTTCTGTGTTTGTCAATATACTCATCAAGGGGGAGATTGAGAGACCATGTGGAGGTGTTGTTTGTGATAAGTAATTGACTCGGTTTCTGGAAAGGTTGAGTTTGATTTGGTTGGTTCACGCCAAGTTGGTGCATGGCGCAGTCCAGTTCGGTTGGGCTCGGTCGATCACGTTCTGACGTGCTTAGGACGCCTGTTCTTTTCTCGATCGGTCGATTGGGTATTTCTGCTTGAGTACCTTCTTTTGATGCTAATGTTGGTTATGATTTTTCGAGCGGTGCTATGTGATGGTTTGCTTGTCTGTGTGACTGACTGCAGGACTTCGGAGCTAGGTCCTGGTGAGGCGTGGGAGGATTGGGACTAGGCACAGGAGATGTTGAGGTCCAGACGGTCGGAGACGTCGAAGATGATCAAAGCTGCTGAGGTGGTTGTGAGCCGGGAGACGAGGAACCGGAGCTGGAGCTGTCGGAGGTGGACACGACGGGCAACGGCGAGGTGTACCAGGACTAGGCTCAGGGAGGAGTCGAGGTCCAGACGGTCAAGGTGCCGGTTGCGGTTGTGCGAGCAGGAAGCTTTCAGGAAGTTGCGGCAAGGGCATTTCGGTAAAATGCGCGAGGATGCAAAATTGGAAGCGGATTCGGTTGAAGATAACGGGTTGGAGACCCGTTAGTGGAAGTCTGCAGTAGGGAGAGATTTAGGGTTTGGAGCATGTGTGGGCTTAAATTGTAGTTTCCCTCCTTCTGGTAAAAGGCTTTGACTTCCTTGCCTTTTGCGTATGTGAGGAAATGGAGTGGGCATTAGCTGCCACTTCTTGATTTCCTATTTTGAAGTGTGAACTCCTCTATTTAGTGGAGGGGAGTTGGCTATGTGAGTTATGTAGAGTAGTAGCATTGTGTTCCTTCTCCTGGAGTGTGTGCTCGTGTGAGTTCATCTCAGGAGAGAAACATGTAGTGAGAATGAAACCCTCTATGTAATAGCCCATGTCTCTGAATCAATGGAAAACGTCTTGAGTTCCTCTCTGTGTTTGTCTTTGTGCCTTTTTGCTGTTCTCTGCTTCTGTGGCATTTGATTTGAATCCTTCTTCTTGATTGATTTGCTGCAAAATGGGTTAGCTTTGAATAGGGAATCTTCTCAAAGCCATTTGGCTGCTATATTCCTGAGAGCAATCACTTTAGCCGCCATGACCTTTCCAAAAACCACCTCGAGCTCATTTCCCCTGTTTTGAGATTTTAGGGTTTGAAGGCAAGGGAAGGCCTGTCCCTTGGTGTCTTGGGAGTTTGATTATTCTTGGCTTGTGCTTTCTTATTGTGATGTCATTTCCTGATGAAATGCAAAGTTTCATGACCAATAGACATGAAAAACTCAAGCAAATTCATCATTTGGTCTAGTTTTCAGTTTATTTCAGCATTTCTAGCAAGTCTTCGGTTTCTTGCTCTTTTGCTTGCATTCTCTGGTTTTCGAATTCTCTCCTCTATTCAGTTTAAAGTCCAGATTGAGTGACCTGAAAAGAACTGTTGGATCGAAATCGGCAACAAAGGGGGGGTGAATGTTGCTTTCAAAAATCGGCCCCCAAAAAGTATCCACAAAAGAATACTCTTCTTCAATAGCTACAAAGCTATGAAGAAGGTTTCTGGTTCTTACTGGATCGTTAAACACACAGAAGATAACTGAGGCGAATTAAAAGGACAATGGAAGAAATTCAACTTTGAAGAGCAAACTGCAGGGGCGGTCTGACCGCAGTGGGCCGGGCGGTCAGACCGCAACATCAAAGCCGGTCTGACCGGTGAAGCTTGGCCGGTCTGACCGCTCGGGCATGGCCGGTCTGACCGTCATTGTAATCCCGGTCAGACCGCCATGCTCTGAGAGGTCTGACCTCTAGGCTTTCCGGTCTAACCGGTTGCCTGAAAACTGAGCGCCAGACTGAACCTGTTTTTGCTGATTTTACTAAAAAACTACAATTTCAAGCAAAAGGATGAATTTCTATTGTTGCCCTCTTGCCAGAAGAGAGATAACCTATTCCAAACAACAAAGAAACCTCATACAACAAGAAAATTCACTTGGAAACCTAGGATCTGAGATTTGAGCCAAGAACTGAAAAATTACGGAGAGCTGCCCTAAAACTCAAATTGCCATCTAATCTTTGAATCTTTGACCATGAAACTAAGAGATTAGATAAGGAATAACCTTTTGGACTTAGAAGCTCAAACCAGGACACAATTTTTTGAAGAAAAAATGAAAAGCACCACAAGCCCTAGACTGAACTTGGGATATTAACTAATGGGCGTAGGAGGAATAAAAAGAGAATCTTTGATTTTCCTGATGAGCTCTTGGGATATTAACTAATCAAATGATCTTGAGACCTATTCCCATCACAGAGCAATCCATTTTGCACCTTCTCAGCTAGAAACAACACCAAATCATAAAAACTGAGAAATCACACAGAGCAAGAACTCGAAGAAGAAATCCCCATACGCGATTGGTACATGTGGATCACACTACATGCTACCACTTGAGCTCTCAAGAAGAACACACCCTAGGAAGAACTCAAGAACAGAGAAGCTACGGGAGACAAGCAAAACAACCCTCTGCCATCTCCCACCAACTCCAAAACTGAAAGCACAAAGCAAATACCAACTCCTCTAAAGCCTTTAACACCTCTCACAAGCCACCTCTCAAGTCATACAACATGCAGGAAACACTCCTCTTTTTATACCCTCTCTTAATGGGTTCACCACATGCTTTGCCCATTAAGCTTTTTCGCTTTACCCACTAACTCTAGTGCTTTGTCCACAATCCACTTCCTTAAGTGCAGCTTTGCGTATTCACCAAAACGCCCCTCCTGCACCTTCCAGGAAGCTTCCTCATTCCTTGCCTTTCAAGTCTCGCAGCTACCTCGAGCCTCGCCGTCTTCAGCACACCTCGACCGCTTTGACCTCGGCACCACCTGCGCCTAGTCCGGTCCTCCCGTGCCTCGCCACGACTCCGCCTCGATGTCCTGCAGTCATCATGGACAAGAAATACATTACATAGCACTGCTCGAAATATTGTAACCATACAATAACATTAGAAGAAATACTCAAACCCCAAACCGATCGAAACGAAAAATAAACGACTTAAGCACGTTCGACCAAGTTCGACAGGGTCCGACCGAAACCGACTGCACCACGCAATGATTGGCTCGAACCACTCAAACCAAACTCTAACTTTCCAAAACCCTTGTCAATTACTCATCACAATCATGGGGTCACAACCACATAGTCTATCAATCTCCCCCTTGATGAGTATATTGACAAACCCAGAAAAAGCATAAAGTTGAGTTTGAAAATGAAAGAGAGTCAAACACGGTCCAAAAGAAATCAAAGAAGCTTGTGACCATGTCGACAAAAAGAACACTAGAGCAACAAACGAAAGAGCAATTTGTTCTCCAAAGCTCCAGAAGGTTCCCAAGTGGCTTTTTCTCCGCTATTCTCCCCCTTTTGGCAATAGAGTCATTAAGGATGCAAAAGAGAGAATAAAATATGGTGGTTGATGAAATGACTGAAGTTTGTTTATTTTAAACATTTAGAGCCATGAAGATTATCCAAAATGACCATTTGAGTATTACACCAAGCCATAACACATAAGTATGATATCAAGATCATGACAAGACATGTATAATCAAGCTAAGCCAAATAAGTCACAATCTGAAAATTAGTCGAATTTCTTAACATGTCAAGTCAACCATGATTATAGTCTAGCTAAAGGAATACAAGGATGATGCAGGCCATGTTAATAACCTAAGTGGAATCAAGAAGCTAGTATTGGGTCAATTTAGAGTGCTACATGTTCAAGAATGAGACTTCTGTTTAAGTACTTGTTCTTTGTGGAATTAAGCAAGTTGAGCACAATTGACATAGTTTTCTTTATAAACCTCATGATTTGAGCACAAAAGAGTGGAACACTGTCTATGACTAACCCAAAGTCCCGCAAGGTCGAAACCATCCAAAACACCTAGCTGCAGCAACTGGCGGCAGCAACGTACTCGGCCTCTACGGTGGACTGTGCAACATCAGACTGCTTCCTTGAAGACTAGGAAGCAAGAGAAGTGCCAATGAATTGGCAGGTGCCGGAAGTACTCTTCCTATCTATCCTACAGCCAGCAAAGTCTATATCCGAGTAGGCTCTCAAGGAAAGACAGGATGAGGAAGAGTACCAGATACCATAGTCAATGGTAGCTCAAAGGTACCGAAGGATGCGCTTCACCGCCTGGCGGTGAGATACGCGAGAAGCCTGAAACCGAGCACAAAGACACACAGTGAAGTGTATGTCTGGTTTCGAGACAGTGAGGTACAAGAGGGAGCCAATCATGCTACGATACTCTTTCTGATCAACTGGCTCGCCGTTCTCATCTGGGTCAAGAGAAGCTGTGGACGCCATGGGAGTTGACACGGGCTTACCATCACTCATGTCAAAGCGTCTCAGGAGGTCACGAGTGTACTTACCCTGATGCAAGAAAGTACCCTCCCAAGTCTGCTTGATCTGGAAGCCAAGGAAGAAGGTCAACTCACCCATCATACTCATCTCAAACTCGGTGCTCATGATATCTAAGAACTATGAAACAGGAGTATGAGAAGAGCCGCCAAAGATGATGTCATCCACATAAATCTGAACGAGCAGTAGATCAGTGCCATGCCTACGAATGAACAAGGTCTTATCTACCTTACCCATCTCAAAACCACGACTCAACAGATAGGACTTAAGCTCTCATACCAAGCTCTAGGGGCCTACTTAAGTCCATACAAGGCTTTGGAAAGCTTGTAGACATGGTTTGGGTATTTAGGGTTCTCAAAACCTGGAGGCTGTCTCACATAGACCTCTTCCTCAATAAACCCATTGAGGAAGGCACTCTTGACATCCATCTGGTAAAGCTTGAAACCCTTAGAAACCGCGAAACCAAGCAGGATTCTAATGGCCTCAAGTCTAGCTACAGGGGCAAAGGTCTCCTCAAAATCTAGACCCTCAACCTGGGAGAAACCCTGAGCTACCAGTCTAGCCTTGTTTAGAATGACTACCCCATCCTCACTCTGCTTGTTCTTGAACACCCACTTAGTCCCAATGATATTGTGACCTTGAGGGGGGCTCAACAAGCGACCAGACCTTGTTTCTTTCAAAATTTTCTAACTCATGCATGGCATTGATCCAAGACTCATCAGAAAGGGCATGACAAACGTCCTGGGCTCGAATAAGGCAACAAAGGCAAAATGGAGACAGAAGTGAGACATGCCGGATTTTGAGCGAGTGACACGCTCAAAGAGGTCTCCAATCATCTCCTCGGAAGGATAGTCTTTCTGAATGTCGGGGAGGTCCTGGATGAGATGAAGAAGTGGCATCTACCTCATGAGCTGATGAGGTAGGAACAGAGCCACTAGCTCCAGAGGAAGCAGAAGGCATGGGCTGATCACCTAGAGGTGCCGTGGACGACGGCACCTCAAGTGGACGATGAGGAACTGGATCAGGTAGACAACCCTCATCTCCATCCTCCTCATCATCCACAAAGATGGGCTCGGACTGCTCTAAAGAACCTGAGATATTGGGCCTAGTCCCTGGACTGGCCTCGTCGAAGGTCACCTCACAGGTCTCTACCAACTTACTAGACTCGTAGTTCCAAACCCTATACGCCCGCGAAAAAGTCGAGTAGTCTAGAAAGATACCATCACAAGATCGTGACTCGAACTTATCTAGGTTCCCGGACTTCAAAATGAAACACTTGCAACCAAATACACGAAAATGAGAGACACTGGGCTTTCGCCCATATCTCAGCTCATAGGAAGTGCGATGCAAGTGTGCCCGAAGAAAAACTCTGTTCGAAACATGGCACGCGGTCACAATAGCCTTAGCCTAAAACTTCCTAGGTGTAGAATACTCATCAAGCATCGTCCTAGCCATCTTGACCAAAGTACGGTTCTTCCTCTCCACGACGCCATTCTGCTGTGGAACGTGCGGAGAAGAGAACTGGTGCTCTACACCTGTCTCATCGTAGAACCTCTCAAAGTAGGAATTCTTGAACTCCGTGCCATTGTCACTGCGTATCGCTCGTAAGGCACCCGGAAGCTCAACGGAAAGCCTACTCAAAAGACCTCGAAAATGTGTAAACGTCTCATCCTTCGAGGCTAAGAAAAACACCCAAGAGAACCTCGAGAAGTCATCGACCACGACAAGAACATACCACTTCCCTCCTGCTGACTGCACTCGAGCTGGTCCAACTGTGTCCATGTGGAGCAGCTGTCCTGGTGCATCGGTCATAGTCACTGTGACCGGAGGGTGAGAAGCGGCAACCATCTTGTCATGCTGACAAGGAGCGCAAACAATATCTTTGACCATCTTGAGTTTCGGCAGACCATGAATGAGATCGTGGCCGCTAACTCGGGTCAAATGGTCAAATCCAATATGATCAAGTCTCCTATGCCAGAAGGTAAGGTCACGGGACTCAGACGCAACTAAACACCGGAGAGGATCACCAGAAGACTCAGAAAAATCAGCACGAAAGATCCTCCCATAACGAGAAATCCTGCAAACCAGACTACTCGAAGAATCAAGAATTTTGCAAGCGTTTTTCTTAAAGCTCACCTCAAAACTGTCATCGGTAAGCTGAGAAACAGAAAACAAATTATATTGCAGCTTACTAACCAACGCAACATCATTTAAAATAAAAGACTCATTAACGTGCACTGTACCTTTGGCGATGACGCGCCCAGATGGAGCGTCTTCGAAGGTGATCGTCTCATCACCTGGAGCATGAGCTAGGAAAGAGAACCAACGGGAGTCTCCGGTCATGTGTTGAGAACACCCGGAGTCAACGAGCCAAACCTCTCTCTTCCCTGCCCGGCGAACCTGAGTCAACGAGAGAGTAAAGTCTCAGTACTGGGGTAAATCAAGAGTGATTTTGGCACCCAATACTGAGTAACACGTCGAGTAGAAGAAGTAGCCACACACGACTGACCTCTAACTACCCTACGCTCTCTGTCGCTCAACAAGCCAGAAGGTCTGTGTGCAGACCTGAAGGTGTTGTTGGGCTTGACTGCTACGGAGGAGCAAGTCAAGACACCAGCAACATACTGATCACGCCGCGGATAGCTATCTCGACGGGGGAACGACATCTACCCTCAGGACGGCGGATATCATGAGCAGAGGCAAACCGAGGATGAAAATCAGAAACACCGGAAAAAAGCCAAATCCTCGATACTGCCTAAAACCCTCAGAGTGATCAACCCAAAAGACTAACATTCTCCACCTTAAGCATGTCAAGCTCAGAAGACAGACTATCATGAGAGGTCCTTAATTTCTCCATGTCATCAAGCAAGACAGAGCATGTATCACATTTGTCACGGGAGGGAGCAGATATAAGTGAAGTAAGCTCTCGTGACAATCTATCTACTTCCTTCTCCAACTCGCTACACCTAACTCTAGATCTAGCATGGAATTTTCCTAGCTTAAGAAAAGCATCATTAAGCTGGTCATAGGAGGGGTATACCTCGTCGGAGTCGGAGTAAAGCTCGCTGTCGCTGATCTCGCCCTCAAGGGCCATGAAGCACATGCCGGAGAAGTCGTCGTCGCCCTTGGGGTCTTGCTCATCCATCCCATCGTCGTCGCTCTGCCCCTCCACCTCGCTGAGGTCGAGGTCATCGAAGGCGGTGAGGACGCGGTGGAAGAGCTTCTTGGCTTTGCCAAAGTCGCGGAACTTCTTCTTGCCTTGGGCATGAGCTGGGGGCTTCTTGTTGCGGTTCTTGTCGATGTAGTCGTTCTTGCTCACGCTACCAATTGATGAGGAAGAGCTAACCGGATCTGATACCAATTGTTGGATCGAAATCGGCAACAGAGAGGGGGTGAATGCTGCTTTCAAAAATCGACCCTCAAAAAGTATCCACAAAAGAATACTCTTCTTCAATAGCTACAGAGCTATGAAGAAGGCTTCTGGTTCTTACTGGATCCTTAAACACACAGAAGATAACTGAGGCGAATTAAAAGGACAATGGAAGAAATTCAACTTTGAAGAGCAAACTGCAGGGGCGGTCTGACCGCAGTGGGCCGGGCGGTCAGACTGCAGCATCAAAACCGGTCTGACCGGTGAAGCTTGGCCGGTCTGACCGCTCGGGCATGGCCGGTCTAACCGCCATTGTAATCCCGGTCAGACCGCCATGCTCTGAGAGGTCTGACCTCTAGGGTTTCCGGTCTGACCGGTTGCCTGAAAACTGAGCGCCAGACTGAACCTGTTTTTGCTGATTTTACTGAAAAACTACAATTTCAAGCAAAAGGATGAATTTCTATTGTTGCCCTCTTTCCAGAAGAGAGATAACCTATTCCAAACAACAAAGAAACCTCAGACAACAAGAAAATTCACTTGGAAACCTAGAATCTGAGATTTGAGCCAAGAACTGAAAAATTACAGAGAGCTGCCCTAAAACTCAAATTGCCATCTAATCTTTGAATCTTTGACCATGAAACTAAGAGATTAGATAAGGAATAACCTTAGGACTTAGGAGCTCAAACCAGGACACAATCTTTTGAAGGAAAAATGAAAAACACCACAAACCCTAGAACAAGAACCAGAGAAAGAAATGGGCGCAGGAGCAATAAAAAGAGAATATTTGATTTTCCTGATGAGCTCTTGGGATATTAACTGATCAAATGATCTTGAGATCTATTCCCATCACAGAGCAATCCATTTTGCACCTTCTCAGCTAGAAACAACACCAAATCACAAAAACTGAGAAATCACACAGAGCAAGAACTCGAAGAAGAAAACAGGAGACAGGAGAAACTCAAATCAAATTGATTCATCCCCATGAATGATTGAGTACAGAGGAATGATTACATGGAGTCCCCATACGCGATTGGTACATGTGGATCACACTACATGCTACCACTTGAGCTCTCAAGAAGAACACACCCTAGGAAGAACTCAAGAACAGAGAAGCTACGGGAGACAAGCAAAACAACCCTCTGCCATCTCCCACCAACTCCAAAACTGAAAGCACAAAGCAAATACCAACTCCTCTAAAGCCTCTAACACCTCTCACACGCCACCTCTCAAGTCATACAACATGCAGGAAACACTCCTCTTTTTATACCCTCTCTTAATGGGTTCACCACATGCTTTGCCCATTAAGCTTTTTCGCTTTACCCACTAACTCTAGTGCTTTGTCCACAATCCACTTCCTTTAGTGCAGCTTTGCGTATTCACCAAAACGCCCCTCCTGCACCTTCTGAGAAGCTTCCTCATTCCTTGCCTTCCAAGTCTCGCAGCTACCTCGAGCCCTTGCCATCTTCGGCACACCTCGACCGCTTTGACCTCGACACCACCTGCGCCTAGTCCGGTCCTCTCGTGCCTCGCCACGACTCCGCCTCGATGTCCTGCAGTCATCATAGATAAGAAATACATTACATAGCACCGCTCGAAATATTGTAACCATACAATTACATTAGAAGAAATACTCAAAAAGCCCAAACCGATCGAAACGAAAAATAAATGACTTAAGCACGTTCGACCTAGTTCGACAGGGTCCGACCGAAACTGACTGCACCACGCAACGACTTGGCTCGAACCACTCAAACCAAACTCTAACTTTCCAAACCCTTGTCAATTACTCATCACAATCATGGGGTCACAATCAAGAATAAACCTTTATTTGTCAATTTCACTGTCTTACTGCTGTTTTTCAGCAATTACATGGTCTATCAAGAACAAACCATGAGATTGTCGGCGGTCTGACCATGAGCTTGTCGGCGGTCTGACCGGGGTCAAGACTTGCTGCCGAATCTGTGCATCTCCAGTCAGACCATAGCCTCCCTGTATTCGGTTCCACTGTAGTATTTATTTCTTTGCTTCTGGCCAGAAATCCTTCTCACTGTCTTCGGCTCTTCTTCAGTTCTTTTGTGCAAGCAGCTTTCAGTTGTTTTTGCTTTCAGTTTTTCCTTTTCTTCTCTATTTGTTGTCTATGTCTTGGGGGCATTTGTCCTTTAGCTTTTGGTCAAGTTAGTCTGTATCTTATGGCCTCCTCTGTTTTCGGTTTCATCTCTGTCTCAGTTTGTTTTCAGCCAAACTTGTCTCTTTTGTGAAATTGCTGTCGGTCTACTTTTGGGCCATATCTTGTTATCGTGTTTGTCTGTCTGCTGCCCCTTGTGCTGTTGATCCTTTATTCTTTGGTTTTAGGTCTTTGTTTCTTTTTCTGGATTTTGGTTCTCCTGTCTCCAGTGAGCATGAATCATCCCTCTTTGTAGCTTTTATAGCTATTGGAGAGGAGTAGCATGTGGATATTTGGGGGAAATTTTTAAAAGGCACCATTCACCACCCCTCTATTGCCATTTCCGATCCTACACCTATGGCATACCTCATTACACCACAGTCCGTGATACCCAATTACTTGCTGCCAAGATTATACACTTTTGTCGAGGAGTGTCACCACTTGAAATGAACTAGTCCAATTTTCACACTGCATGCACGCACTGCCTCATCACGACCCTTGTCTTTTTCCCGTGCTTCACGGCTTGAGATGTTGCTCCACCGGGACTTACACGACACTCCATGGCCACGAAGCCTCGGTCTTGACGTTGGCTACAATTATCATCGAAGGCCTAGACACCAAGAACAAGAAATTGATTCAAGCACAAATAACATAACTTGACTCTCAATTAGCAAAATACATGCATAGACCTACACCATGACTCACACTTACATGGAAACTCTATGACTAACACTGCATATGCATGCCATGGCTAACAACCCAAAACAACTCAACTCAACCACTCGATAATAGGGGCCACTTTGTCCATGGCCACCAAGCCGATCAGACCACCCTAACAATACTAATCAGACCGCCATTCAATGGTTGGTCAGACCACATTCACAATGTCAGTACTACCGCACTAGGTCTTTTAGACTAAAATCTCCAAGAGACTATCTTTGGAAAATAGCTATCGTCAACAAAGGGCCGGTCTACTGCACATCGGTCTAACCACCATGCAATGGCTGGTCAGACTACCATACCAGGGCTGGATAGGCTGCCAGCTCTAGAAAGTAACAAGTCAAAATGGAATTTCTCAAAATCAAACTCAAACAATGAAAGCAAGGCACCAGCTATGTTAAATAGTCATCACTCTTATGGGGTTACCACCGCATGGTCTTACAATCTTTTCCTTGATGAGTAATTTGACAAACACCCTACAGGCAAAAAGTTGAGTTTGAAATTTGAACTTTAAAGCAAACAAGTTGCAAGATCCATTAGTTGTCCATTTTTAAAAGAAAATGAACATAACCACAATAGCAAGATGTGGAAAGTGCTAAGACCAAGAAAGATCAAGTTTTCACCAAACACTCCATCCACACCTAAAACTCATCAAAAAAATAAAAAAAATTTCATGGTCCAAATGAAAAAACAATTATTCATCATGACTATTGTCATAGCAAGCTAAATTACCAAAAGTGCAAACAAGAACAAATGCAATGCAAATGATCAATTATGACCCCAAAAGCATTATTCTCACATAAAATCTTATTTTGCTCTCTTGCAACCTCACAAAACTCAATCTCCCTCGTTTTGACCTTTTCAAGCATTCATCCCTTTTTAGGTTCAATCTAAACAAAATCATGCTATTTGGACTAATACCAAAATTTGCCTTAATCATTCTCCCCTTTTGGCAAAAATAGTCTTCAAGGGTTAAGAGGGCAATGCGAGCTCATAAAAACTCATGCTGCCCATGATACCAAATGAAGACATGAAAGAGCAAAGAAAGAGCATGTATGCATAGATGAAAATGCATTACTTATAAGAGCTTTGAAAATTATCCACAGCGAGGTTCAAAGTAAAAGGATACCACTTGAAGCCATAGAATATATACAAAGCTATCTAGATCATGATAAGATATACATAAACAATCATGACAAGATAGCACAATTTAGAGCATTCGATTTGATTTCAAGTTAACTAAAGCCTCAAAAATGATAAGTTCATCTAAAGGTATCCAA
Organism: Dendrocalamus latiflorus; assembly: GCA_017311315.1. Taxonomy (NCBI): domain Eukaryota; kingdom Viridiplantae; phylum Streptophyta; class Magnoliopsida; order Poales; family Poaceae; genus Dendrocalamus; species Dendrocalamus latiflorus. The sequence goes on along the minus strand of CM029649.1, from coordinate 12,314,284 downwards.
GTATGATCTAAGCTATGTCAAGAAAACTAAATGGAACCAAGAAGCTTAAGTTGAATTATTTAAAGGGCTAGAAGTTTAATTTTAGCCAATTATGCTCAAATACTAGATAAAAGTCAAAACTTGATACATTAATGATCATTTTAGACTTTATCTTAGCAAAGCAAATTCTAAACTAGGAGCCATCCATAACTGTCTCATAAGCTTCAGCCATTGATTACATTTTTATGGTCTATTTTTTCATTGATTACATTGAGTAAAGCAAGCTCTAGACTAGGAAACATCTACAATTGCCCCCTGAGCTTCAACCAAATTGTATTTTTTTATTTTTATTGATCTCAAGCCATTTTTGACCATCTCAAGTGTGACACTTAAAATAATTGGCTTAGTCATACAAAACTCTGGCATGCAGTCTTATGAAGAAGTATTGCTGAGATTCAATTGTAAGAATTCAGAGATCATTTTAACAAGTTAGGCACTAATTTAATGAGCAAGGCATGATTTTCTAAAGAATTAGCAAAGCACTAGATAAACCTCAATAAAAGATTCAAGATTCAATAGAACATTTTTAACATGGCCTGTATCTTTGTAAACTTAAAAGATACCAATTGTGGAAATTGATACCAATTTTACAATCATCTTCAAGTTAGCAAGTTAAAATAGCATGGCAAAGATTTAATCATACATATAAAAGCAAGACAAAGCTAGCTAAGTATGCATAACATGGTAAAGTGCAATATCAAGTCAAGATTACATCACAAATGAGTAATAGTCATAGCTCATACCTAAAATGCATAATTTACAATACAAAAGCCATGTATGTAGGATGCAAAAAGGAAGCACAAAAATAAACCTCCCCCTAAGAACCACTTGCAAAAGAAAAATAAGGGCTACAAGTAAGAAAAAGAAAACATCTTGCAAGAATGGAAAACCTCTCCACCATATGGTCTCTTTAGCCCAAGGAAAACACCCTAATAAGGAGCGAATCTATTACACTAGCCACTCTACTACTAGGGTAAGAGATAGGGTAAGAGATCCTAGAGAACCTAGTAAAGAAGAGAAGTGCCTAAGAAAGATACAAAACAGAAGGTGTGATTCATAACACCCTGAACTGACCTAAAAACCCTAACTCTCCCATATGCTATGCAATACAAATATGGAAATAGGGATTAACAAAGCTTAAGCAAGAACCTGCATCACACCACAGTTGAAGCTGGATCAAGCTACATCCTGAGAAGTGATATCCATCATCGGATGCCCAAAGTGAGGTAGGAGACCTAAGAAGCAAAAGCAGTCTATGCCTCGGCACTAGAATTAGTGAAATAAGAATGAGGTATCCAATACTGAAACACATGACTTGTAGAAGAAGCTTCAAAGCAATGGTTAGCATGAGAATACATCCTAGAGCTATCAAGACCTCTCTCAAATCCTAGCCGCTAACCAAAACGATGGAAATCCTGTCTATGGGCAACTAGGAGTTTAAACCTACCATGCTAGAACTTAGAACCACGTCGCTCTCTCAAGCCACCAAAAGAATCAAAGAATCCATCTACAAAGCAAGGTCTGGAGGCAACCCTAGGGCACTAACTGGACGGGATTGATCCTGAAAGCTCCTCAAGGCTCTAGTATGGTCACGACGTAGTTTCTTGACTCGCCTAAAGCAGAAATCTACAATGTGACCATCCTTCCCACAAAAGGGGCAATGCGATTTGAACTTTTCAAGGGTCGTACATGATGAAGTAGAAGTACCTACAGTGTTTGAAGATAGGCAAATTCTACATACTTGAACACAATCTTGATAGGCTTAGGAGGGGCAACCTCTATCTTTCCACTCTCAACTGCTCTCACTACCATAGGAGGATGACTTTTATAATGCTCGTGGTGGTTTGATCTAGAAATATGTTTAAATTCTTTTCCCACAAGAGAACCTCTCAAGGGTTTTTTAGTGAATAATCATTCTCCTTGGCTCGGGTGACATAGGATGGGCTTGGCTCAGCTCTAGTGTATCTTTCCTTATTTACAGCCACCTATAGCTTCAAAGCCTTACAAGATACACAAGACACATTCTTCATTCTACTCAACTGCTAATCAAATTTAACTCTAAATGCTTTCGTGCATATCATCCAAATCATTTCCAATTTCAGAATAAAATACACAAACTATTGGAGTAATAGAATCAACACTTGAAGTTTGAACAGGAGTAATAGAATCTTTATCACACTTGTCTTGCAAAATCTTAGCGAGAACTTCAATTTTAGAAGTGAGTTGTAATGCCCTAGACGTTGATTCGGCGTTTCCGAAAGTATTTAACGGATTCGCGGAGTTTTTTCTTTCTTTCATTGAATCATGGAAGGTAGGTGTGGGTTACGGATTTATCTAAAAAGAAAAAAAAGAGAAAGAGGAGGGTTGATGGGCTATCTCGATAGGGAGGCCGAACTTTTCACCTCCCATATTGGGCCCAGGCCAGCCCAACCTAAGGCCCACCGTCCCCCATTTCCCCAAACCCTAAGCCGCCCTCTCCCCTTGTGGTCATCACTCCCTTCCACCCCTGCGCCCCTCTCTCCCCTTTGGCCACCACACCTTCTTCCCCCTTGTGCCCTGCTGCTCCCCCCTGCTGGAAAGAAGAATGGAAGGAAGAAGAAGAAGGGAAGGAAGGAGAGGAAGAAGGAAGGGAGGAGGAAAGGAGTTCTTACGTGGACGACCTTGGTTTGGAATCCTCACCTTTCCTGTCTATTTTAAGATGATCTTAGGCTTTTGGCTTGTCATTAGAGGTGGATCATCTAGGGGAAACTGTCATTCTATGCTTAATCAGTGTTCTGCGTGTAGTCTGATTAGGCAGTGCTGTTGTTTGGGTGGTTTAGGCAACCAAGACGATTTTTCCTACAGAACCCATGAATAGAAAAGTTGTAGAGAACTCAGATTCCTAGTTTCTATATTTTTTCCATAATTTTTGGATGAGTGCATTGGGTGCAATAGAGGTTGGAAGTCTATTGTGTAGCAAAGATGGTTTTAGGATTCAATTTCTATTCGTGGGCAGGTTCATAGGCTCTAATGATTTTATGAATTTTCTCATAATAATGGAAGTTGTAGATAATGTTGTAATATAGCTTTTGGTAAACTTTATACTTTTTGGGGCAGTATACTGTCAGTGGTCGTTTGTAGAAGCTCGCTGGTCAGAACTCAGGGGCAGATTCTGTCATCTGTTTTCCATTGCGAATTACGCCCTTTTAACAGCAGAATAAAATTGTGGTGTCTTTGCAGAAGTTGTAGCTTTCGTTATGTAGATTTCAAAAATATTATTTTATTCTATGATCTATTTAGTGGATAAAAAGATACAAAAAAGACATGCAGTACTGCTGCAGTGAGCTGAGCATTGGAATGACATTTTGAGAGGGAGTTGTCGGATTTTGGGTGTAGTAGCACTTTACCTTTCAGTGATGAATGTTATATTAAGGTTTTTTGCTGAGTGGTGACTTGTGAATAGGTGGCTTCACTCCTGACAATGTTTGAGCCCTTCACCCCTTCGGTAGAGTCAAGTAAACGTAGCGGTGTTTGCTACAGTTTAACTTATTAAATTTACTACCTCCACCATAATTGTTGCTATTTGGTAATTAATCCACCTTTAAATAAATATGCCCTGCAGCGCTATATGCCTTATTTTACATATTGTTGTCCATGTGGTTATATTTCTAATGAATCAATCATGGCCATATCATGCATATCATTGCATGTCATTTGCATTGAAGCTATGTTGCCACATCTAGCCGCGACCGTACCGGTACAACATCATACATTGCCATAGTACGATGCACACTCTTACATTGCTAGGTAATAGTTCAGTGGATCATTTGCGCACATATGCATTTCATGAGGATGATTCTTATTCTGAGATCTTAAAAGGAATTAGCTTGTGAGAGTCACTTGTGACATGAGGTAATATCTTATGGTTGTTATTGGTGTGAGTTGTGGTTTTGTATATGAATGAGACTATAGTGTGGAGGATAAGAATTAATTGTTAATGCTTTATCATTGTACTTCGAGTTGATAATTTGATGCTTAATCATCCACAGTTTAATTAATCTGTTAAATAGTTTGCTTGCTGAGATTTCATCTCACCCTTGTATTCTCTCTCCCAGGTGATCCTTGAGCATGTTGGAAAAGGTAGAGCAGTACTGCACCATTACACAAGTCTTTGTGAGTTTTGCTATAATAAGTTAGAGGATCTATTTTTAATTCATTTATTTATCCTAGTCGTCGAGCACTATAACTTAATTATGCTACATCATGGTTGGCTTTAGTAGGGTTTGAGCATTCAAGCTAGGTTGATAAATGATGTTATTGTGTAGCTTTATGATCTTTTGCTGTTTCACTTTCCCCATTATATGTTACGTTATCATTCTTCCACATACGATGAAATCCAACTCAAATAACCAAACCCACTATATGTAAGAATAGGTCATTTAAGGTCAATACTAATTTCTCAATGAACTTCAAATGAATATAACCTTTCAATGGTTGGTAATTTGTGAAAATTTTGAACTAGAGAAATGTTTGAAATGACCAACCCTACAATTTTCGTAATGATAATTTTATCAAAAACTTAATAGAATATTGATTTGTGAAGATATGTCTTTTAATCCAAAATCAAGATCATCTAAGATCCTTTCGATGCCAAATTTGCAATTTTGTTTCTAAAATAGGAATTTTTAATCCAAAAGCATTGGAGACATTTGAAATACTTATTTAAGTACTTTTATGTAATTTTTCACAATTTTGGCATTTTTAAACAAGATATTTGATCTTTGACCAAATAGGCTCTTTCGAAACACTAAACTTGCATAAAACAAGTTTCACTCCAAGAATGCCAAATAAATTACATAAGAGATTCTTTGATTTGAATGGTATGTACGAAGTTAAAATACCATTTTGAATCAAGGCATAGTAAAAGATCCCAGTCAAGAGGTAAAACCTACATAGCTCTAGAATATGACCAATATAACTCAAAAGATTTTGGGTGAGTTTTAAAATCAATATAACTTTTACTAGGTTGGTCCTTTGAGAAACTTTCAAATACAAGAAATGTTAAGAAACACAAACTGTAGGGTTTTTATTTTTGAATTATTTCCAAAATCCCTTTATAATTACTTTTATGTAAAATACACATTTAAAACAAAAACAAGATACTGGTAACTATTTTTTGGGCTTAAAACTCATTTTTCTTTTGAAATTAGTTTTTACAAGACCAAAACCTTCTGGAAACATTTGCAAAGCTTTTATATGCATTTTGCAACTAGCTTTTCAAGATGTAACTAATAGTTACAAAGAATTTTGTTTTCGGCTAAATTGGCTTACTTTTGAAGATTAATATTAACACTTAATTAGTTTGGGCACATTTAAAGAGGTGACATACATGATAATGATTTATCACTCTACTTAATGTGCCACTAACCCATCTTGCTCAAGATTGCAATAATGACAATTTTTGAATAAGAGCAAGAACACAAAAATTTCTTTTAAATGATTTTCATGAATGCAATGCAATCTACACATGGCAAGTGTTAGATACTTTAATTTAAATGCTTGTTACTGAGATAGTATTAGCTCAAGATGTGAGATGTTGATCTTCAATCTTGGTTCCATATTTGCTTATGATGAAGTCCATCTCTTTATGAGATATCCAAGCTTCTAATGCATCTCTAAGCACGTATTATACAATCAAGCATATTTGGGTACCCAAACTTGGTTGGATCTTTGGATGTTAGTCACAATGAACTTAGGGACCCAAATAGCCCTAGTAGTTGACTTAGGTAAAGTAACATATCTAGCAAATACATTGCCATTTTATCCTTCTAAGCAAATAATGTTTATTATAAATAGAGGGCTTAGGAGTGATACCTATGGGACAATCCTTATTAAAATGTCCCTTTTCTCAGTAATTATGGCATGTTTGATGCTTTGCTCCACCCATGGTAATATTTTCTTTCTTATTGCCATTTTTCCTCTTTGATGATGATACTTGCTTGCCCACCATCTTCTTTAGACACATAGAGGCATAGTGTCTCTTTTTGTGGCAATTTTAGCAAGTTATGTCTTTGATTCCATTTCTTGTCTTGATAACTTGCTTACTACTGGTTTGTCTTGTTTTGATGACGTTGTCTTGTCATCTATCTTGTTGGGGGCATTTTGAGACAATATGATCTTTCTTGTTACAACCATGGCACTTGACGTTCTTCATGTGTCTTGCATTGTGTCGTGTCTGGCTATTCTCCTTCTTAGAGACGAAGCCAATATCTCTCTTGTCATTTGATATTCTTTGATTGTTCAAAAGTTTATCAAGAGAGACCTTCCCTTTGTAGCTTCTTTCCAAGTCATTTTCCAATTTAGTGACTTGGGCCTTGAGCTTTTTATTTTCCTCTACAAGATTAGTATCGTAAGATATAGACAAAATAGGAGCATATATTTTAAGCAACAAGGCATATCAAGCAAATCATCCCAAGAGGTGGATGTGCTACCTTAGATAACATGCATGAGTTAGGAGCTACACATGGCATATCATCTAATAGATTACATGTGATGCCTATATCCACTGTAGGCTTAATGGATTCCTTGAAAAGAAAAGACTCATATTCTTCTTTTAGCACATCATAATTGTTTTGAAAATAGATATGTTCTTTCTTCAAAATCTTAAACTTAGCCTTCTCTTTCCCATGTTATTCATTAAGATCTTCTAACATATTCGTCAACTCATCATAAGTAGGTTCATCATTGTTATTATTAATATTCACTTTTTATTACCTTTGGCTCTAAGGCAATGAGTTGATGTGGATTCTTCATCGTCGGAGCTAGAGGTTGAGCATTCTTCATCTGACATCCATTCTTGTATGCAATCTTCTTTAGTTGAGGTAGATATTTCATAATTACCTTTAAGATGTGTCCACATCTCTTGAGCACTCTTGAGATTGCATATGGCATCGAACACCTCTACACTCAAAGCACTAAATAAAGCGTTAATTGCTTGAACGTCGAGATATAAGCATTTCTCTTCCTCATTTGTTGGAATAAGAGGATCCAATAGAGGAGTAAATATCACATCTACAATCCACCATATTTTAGGACTCATGGCTTTAAAATAGCATGACATGCGGATTTTCCAATTATCATAATTTGTGCCATCAAATAGAAGTGCCTCACCAAGGTGAACTATATCACTAGTCGCCATCTTATACTCTCTAAGCGATGAAGCCTAATAAAATGAGAAAACAAGCTTTAATGCCACTTGTAAGATCAAGGAGGCCGACTAGAGAGGGTGAATAGGTGGTTTTAAACTTCTTTTAGGCTACTACCAAATTTAATGTGGGGACCCTGGGCATGTGAAACCCCTAGTCACCGTATATGTTCTGTACTAGCCCCATGATAAGTAGCTAGTACACACATTCACAACATTGAGACTACATCCATACACATCGCATATATTTATTTTATGACAAAGGGGTGAATACATAAGTGATGCATAATAAGGTTTTTACAGAATATGACCGACTGGCCAAGTAAATACTAGAGTCAAGAGTAAATTATAGCGGAAGATAAATAAATAAGCAGAAGCATCTAGTGGTATGCCACCATAGCCCATAGGCAATCGACTGGGGATAAGGCCCTAGAAAAACCCAACGTTGTATTCCCTAGTGCTGGGGGCAAGTACGCGTCATTTGGTACATATCTTTCTTCATTTTCTTATCAACTATAATTTCAGCAGATTGAATACATTGTGTAATCAATAAGACTTGTAGTGTATCACAAAATTATACATATATACAAGCCTATCAAAGGATGATGCTCTATGCTAAGTTATTTTCAGCATGAAGCAAATTTTATTTTCAATATCAGTAAGTAATAGTTTGCAATGGAATTGTAAAGAGCATTTGACATGTAATTAAATAACATTTGTATAACTTTGATAACAATAAATCATACAATTCACAGCCCTCCTCAGCTGTCAATATCGCACAATTCCCACCCATGGGCATGGCACATGGAAGATGCGTACATGCCACCCCATCATGTTTAGTGAAACAATTTTGAAAATCAAAACTATACCCATTATGGCTACATCCAAGCATGCTCATGACCACGAGAACGGCTATTTAAATAGTTTTTAACACTCTCTAGAGGTTGTACAACTTTTCCCACATGAGATAATCAATTATACTGTCGGTAACTTCACACTTCTTTTGGTGTGTGATGAAAGTGATTATCTTATAGCCTTTAGATCTTCTAGTCCTAACCTTGTACTAGCCCAATGAACATCAAACACCTCTTAGGTCCATCCCCTAAGAGAGCATTCAAATCCTGACTTAGGTCCACCCCTAAGTGAAGCCTCTCACTTAGGTTCGTTCCCCAAGTGCGAATTTACCGTTGTATTGGCAAGTTTTGGCCCCAACACCTTGGTGAAGGGAGCCCCTACAAGTAGACCATCACTCGGAATGCCCTTACTACTTCTGCGGCTACCACAATACAAGGTTAGACCTAGACAACTTTAATCAGTTAAAGCTAGAGCCCATATAGCACATGTGATTGTACGGTGTGACTTAGATGTGAGACAACAGTGTTCGGTCCTTAATTGACTCAGTGAGAATCTCCCCCTATCTACCTGCGAGGTTCCTTTTCACATTTGACAATTTATCATATAACTCGCCCGCATCCAAAAACTAGGTTTTTCATATTGGTTCATACCAAACTAACAGAGGTTCTCCCTCTAGTCTGACATTTTTGAAACCATCATGTCCATTTGTAAATTTGTTTGAAAGTTCAAACTTAGTAGAAACTAGTGTGTGGCTGAGCATTTAGAACATGTACTCAATGTGATATACCCAAATTTTGACATTAGCTACTATCAAACCATGTCCTAAGGGTCACAATAGTAAGGATACAAATTCTCAAGGAGGTGTAATGCATACAAGCGGTTGTACCTACCATTACTCATGGCATAGCAATTTAACATAATATACACGCATGCATAATAGATTTCACAAACAATATACAATAATTGAAATACTGAGACCAACATGGTCAAAGGGGGTGCTTGCCTTGCTTAAATTACTGTGGTCTTGATCTTACTCAAAACCTTCTCAGTAAATGATCTTGAAGCTATTGGTTTTTGTCTTTGTCTGAATCTCGATCCTGCTCGAGTTGATGCTCCTTCAGGACTTTGACTTTCTAATTACACGATAAATGATTGAAAGACCAAATAAATTCAAAGAACTGCAAAAGATCCAAATAAATCCAAAGAGAACATAATTAAATTTTATTAGGATTGAGTTCGGTGATGTTAGAGAAGGTTTAGAGGGTGAGGAATGTTTGACATAGTCAAATGGAGTTTGAGTGAATGAGGGGATGGCGGGGAAGCTTTGCTGGGAAGGAAAATAATGACAGATCAATGGTGAAGGAATAATCACAGGAATATTTCGTGTCTTAATTCAAAGAGGGTCTTAATTCAAAGAGGGTCTTAATTCAAAGAGGGTTAGGAATAGCCGATCGCAAAGTACCTTGGTTTGATTTTTAATTTAATAGTTTCTTTTGTTGTGTTAGGCAAGATTGCATTTTATCATGGCACTTTTACTAAAGATGTTATTGACATGAAATGACATCATTTTATGTGGCTTTTAGTAATGTTTGGGTTCAAGAAAAAGTTAGTGGCATACAAATTATTTTTTAAAGACATCCAATTCACGTGCAAGGTACAAATTTTGTTTGAGAGACATCCAATTCATGTGCAAGGTATACTTGAATTTAAATTGTATTTTAAGTGATAGAAACATGAAGGTTGATTATTTTTCCCTAAATTTTAATGTTATTTACTCAAGGTGGTATATTCCAATGATGTTTTTTTATTGGCAAAAAGAATTTGAGACACACATTTATGGTACAATAATTGTTTTCTTTGAGAAATTATATGCAAGGTGGATTTTAATTTAAACTTCAATATTTCTAGTTAAATGTTATTTATCTATTACCCAGATTATCTTTCTTAATCAATACTCGTTATTAAAAAGGGGACTTGTGACTTTTGAAATAATATTTATTATTGTATGGCTTAATATTGCATTAATTATTCTCATAAGAATTATCTTGCTAAGGTTGACATGAAATTAAAAAAGATTAAATTTTTAGTGTTATCTATTGGCATAAACCTTCATTATAATTTCATAGCAAAGTTTGATGTTTTATTTATACTGATTATATTTCATGCGGTCTTTGTAGAAAAAGTATGTTTCAACTCAAAAGATGATTAATTAAGTATCTTGCCTTAAATATTATTTTACTAAGTCATGCAATGGAGCAAGATTAATTCTCTGTTATTTTTACCTTTCATGGACTTTATTCTAATTTCATGGACTTTATTCTAATATCACAATTCAACTTTATAAACCAATTTATATTGAGTCATATTATTATTTTCTTCAGTATTCTTATTTTTTGTAAAAGATTATTATACATATAAAAGAAAACCTGAGGTAAAGTTGCGACGTTTGGAGTATCACCAAAAGATTTGTCTCGACTCCATCAGCGATTGAAGGTTTCGACTTCGGTAGGAATCGAAGATCTCGACTTCGACTGTGGTCAAAGATTTCGACACCGGTAGTGGTCGAAGATTTTGATTTTGACTGCGGTCAAAGATTTCGACACTAGTAGTGGTCAAAGATTTTGACACTAGCTATGGTCAAAGGTTTTGACTTTAGCTGTAGTCAAAGATTTTGACACCGGCTGCGGTCGAAGATTTTGACTCTGCCTGTGGTCGAAGATTTCGACACCGGCTGAGTTTGAAGATTTCAACACCGGTTGTAGTTGAAGATTTTTACTCTAGCTATGGTCAAAGATTTTGACATCAGTAGCAGTCAAAGATTTTGACACCTACAGTGGTCGAAGATTTTGACTCTGGCTGTGGTCGAAGATTTTGACACCGTGTCGAATCCTAGAGCAACGACTCCTAGATCCTATGTGTAAATCGATTAGTCTAGGATTAGCTAGTGCACACAGTGGTAAAATCAGCACGTTGTTACGCCTCAAAATTTACCTTCTCAGAAGCTGGAAGAGGCAACAAGTCAATAGGTGCACGAGGTATGAAACCATAAACAATCTCAAAAGGGCATTTCTTTGTGGTAGAATGCAGCGAACGATTATAAGCAAATTCCACATGAGGCAAACATTCCTCCCACATTTTTAAGTTCTTTTTAAGCACGGCCCTAAGCATAGTAGACAATGTTTTATTGACTACCTCAGTTTGTCCATCGGTTTAGAGATGACAAGTAGTGGAAAATAATAGCTTAGTTCCCAACTTACCCCGCAAGGTTCTCCAAAAATGACAAAGAAATTTAGCATCACGATCTGAAACTATCGTATTCGGAAAACCATGCAAGCGAACAATTTCCTTAAAGAACAAATCAGCAACATTTGTAGCATCATCACTTTTATGACATGGTATAAAACGAGCCATCTTAGAGAATCTATCCACGACAACAAATATACTATCCCTCCCCTTCTTTGTTCCAGGAAGCCCTAAAATAAAGTCCATAGAAATATCTTTCCAAGGTATGCTTAGAATAGGAAGAGGCATGTATAAACCATGAGGATTAAGTCGTGACTTAGTTTTTTGGCACGTGGTGCAGCGGGCAATGAAGTGTTTGACGTCACGCCTCATCTTTGGCCAATAAAAGTGGTGGGTCAGAATGTCCTCGGTCTTCTTCATGCCGAAGTGACCCATCAGTACTCCTCTATGCGCCTCCTGTAACAACAAAAGACGAACGGAGCTAGCTAGAATGCATAGCTTGCTAGTACGGTATATGAACACATCATGCACCACAAATTTATTCCAACCCTTTCCCTTTTGACAATTTAGCAACACATCTTTAAAATCAACATCATGCACATATTGCTCCTTTATTGTCTCTAACCCAAAGATTTTAAGTCAAGTTGTGAAAGTATGGTATATCTTCTAGACAACATATCAGCTATCACATTTTCTTTGCCCTTTTTATATTTAATGACATAGGGAAAAGATTTAATAAACTCAATCCACTTAGCATGTCTGCGGTTCAGGTTGGTTTGACTTCGAATATGTTTAAGAATTCATGATCAGAATGTATTACAAACTCTTTGGGCAATAAATAATGTTGCATGTTTTCAAAGTTTGAACTAGAGCATATAATTCTTTATCATAGGTAGAATAGTTCAAACTAGGACCACTTAATTTTTCGCTAAAGTAAGCAACAGGTTTTCCTTCTTGAATTAATACACCCCCAAGACCTATGCCACTAGCATCACATTCTAATTCAAAAGTCTTGCTGAAATCAGGAAGTTGAAGCAAAGGGGCGTGTGTTAGCTTATCTTTGAGAGCATCGAAAGATTGTTGTTGTTTGGTGGCCCAAGTAAAAGGAACACCCTTCTTTGTAAGCTCATTCAGTGGTGCAGCAAGGGTGCTGAAATCCCGAACAAAACGCCGATAGAAACCAGCGAGCCCGAGAAAACTCCGCACTTGTGTGACCGTTTTAGGAGGCGACCAACTCTGGATTGCGATGATCTTGGCTTGATCAACTTCAATGCCCTGCAGAGTAACAACATAGCCATGAAAAGAGACTCGACCCGTGCAAAAGGTGCACTTCTCAAGATTACCAAACAAGCATGCATCTCTCAAAGCATTAAAAACAGCACGTAAATGATCCAGATGTTCTTCGTATGACTTACTATAGATTAGAATATCATCAAAATAAACCACTACAAATTTTCCAATCAAAGCACGCAAAACTTCGTTTATCAAACGCATGAAAGTGCTAAGTGCATTAGTTAAACCCAAAGGCATCACTAACCACCCATATAGCCCGAACTTAGTTTTAAATGTAGTTTTCCATTCATCTCCTAATTGCATTCTAATCTGGTGGTACCCACTACGCAAGTCTATCTTTGTGAAAAAAATAGAACCACTCAGCTCATCCAGCATGTCATCTAACCTAGGAATAGGATGACGATACCGTATTGTGATATTATTAATGGCTCTACAATCAACACACATACGACAACTACCATTGTTGTGGCTACAGGCCAAACAGAGAGAGATGGTAGTGGAGAGTGATGGAGATGAGCGTAATGGCCCCCTCCCTCCCCATGACCTGTACTCATATATATACACACATGGGGAGTGCTTTTACAGTTATACCCTTACATCTGGTTATCCCCTCTGGGGCACTTATGTCATTACACATGGCCTATTCTGGGCCTTATAACCTCCTACCAGGCCTGCTGGGTTTAGGTGGGGGCCACCCCTACGACAGGAGCCTCTCATGGTGAAGGGCTTCACGGGGCCGAAGCCATGTCGCCGAGTCCTTTGGCCCCCTCCGTCCCCGCGGCCTGTGAACTTTTCTAAACTTGACCCGGGGCTGCGCTGTGGCCGAAGCAGACGCGTACGCTCCGGCCCTCACCGTTCGAACGGGCGGCGGCGGAGGTGGCCCCAGCCGAAGTAGACGCGCGCCGGGGGCGTTGCACTGGCACAGGTAGGCGTGGCGGGCCCCTGAGCCGCCGCGTGAGCCGTAAGCGATAAAGGACGCGCTGCGACGCTCGCTCTTCCGGGCGTCCACGTGGTGAAGCGTGCTTGGCGCGGTGCGGGCCTTGGGGCGTCGTGACCATTAATGTGACGGCGGACTCCCGGCATTTGTACTTCTGCCGATTGGACTTCCGCCGGTTGGCTTCCCTGCTGCTGGGGTATATATATGGCGCTGGTGCGGCGTTGTTCCTGCAAGCATTTTGGTAGAAACTGCTCCCCTAAAATGGGCCCCTTCCGTGCATCAGCATTCCCTAGCGCCGCTGAGCGGCTTGGGGAATGTTGATGCACAGATGGTGGTCCATTTTTCTTGGGAGCTTGGTCAGCGTCAGCGATCGGTGGCCAGCCGCGCGTGCCGCCTTCGCGCTGCGTTTCTGCACACGATGGCAAGGTTTGCCCTGTTCTCCTTAGCAGACCTACCTACAGCCGGTGTTCCTTATGGAGCCTGCCCGCATCACACTGAAAAAATGCTGATGCACTGTAGGTGGCCTGTTAAGGAGAACGAGGCAGACTTTGTGGCCTACCGTTATTCCCCGGCGCGGGGCCGAGGCGGGCGGCCAAGTACCTTAGCCGAAGTAGACGCGCGCGCTCCGTCCCCTACCCTTCGAACGGGTGGCAGCGGAGCTGGCGCCTAGCCAAAGTAGGCGCGCGCGCTCCGTCCCCTACCCTTCGAACGGGTGGCAGCGGAGCTGGCGCCTAGCCGAAGTAGGCGCGCGCGCTCTGTCCTTTACCCTTCGAACGGGTGGCAGCGGAGCTGGCGCCTAGCCGAAGTAGACGCGCGCGCTCTGTCCCCTCCCTTCGAACGGGTGGCAGCGGAGCTGGCGCATAGTCAGAGTAGACGCGCGCGCTCCGTCCCCTCCCTTCGAACGGGTGGCAGCGGAGCTGGCGCCTAGCCGAAGTAGACGCGCGCGCTCCGTCCCCTACCCTTCGAACGGTTGGCAGCGGAGCTGGCGCCTAGTCGGAGTAGACGCGCGCGCTCTGTCCCCTACCCTTCGAACGGGTGGCAGCGGAGCTGGCGCCTAGCCGAAGTAGACGCGCGCGCTCCGTCCCCTACCCTTCGAACGGGTGGCAGCGGAGCTGGCGCCTAGTCGGAGTAGACGTGTGCGCTCCGTCCCCTCCCTTCGAACGGGTGGCAGCGGAGCTGGCGCCTAGCCGGAGTAGACGCGCGCGCTCCGTCCCCTACCCTTCGAACGGGTGGCAGCGGAGCTGGCGCCTAGCCGAAGTAGACGCGCGCGCTCCGTCCCCTGCCCTTCGAAGGGGTGGCAGCGGAGCTGGCGCCCTCACCTCGCGAACACCGCCACACTGCGGTGACTTGGGATCTCGCGATACGGTCTTGCGCTGTAAAGGTTCCTGGAATCACGCCGGCCCCCGGTCTGCCTGGGTTAGGTTCCCGTACCGTGCGACCCGACGCGCACGGGGCACGCGGCGGCCTATGACTGGTGGGCGGCGGGATGTGGACGGTTGCGTGCTCGCGGCCGCTCGCCTCTTCGCTAGGCAAGGGGGACACGGGGCGGGCGGTGAATGGTGCGGCGCCGAAGCTGTTGTGATCCCCTGGCCCATTAGTGCGCCTTTAATAGCGGCTAGGTAGCGTCGTGCTGTGACGGCCCTTGGCGCTTGTGGTCGTGGGACATTGCACTGGACGGGCGCTTGTACGAGTGCGGTCGCGTCCCGTACGCAGACCGTCGCGACACTGTGCTTTCAGTTACGGGGAATCGCGCGGGGCGGACCTTTACACCGCAGCGGTTGCATCCGGCACGCGGATCGTTGCGACGCTTCGGTAGCGGCGGTATGGGCGAGGTGGCTTGAAATAGCCCCCTCGTAACAGCGTCCCTGCACCCTTACGCCCTCTTTCCTGTCTGCTCCGCCCTCTACACTTTCGCGATATCTTCACCGCTTCAATCTCTCCGTGGGAAGCGATGGCCTCCGGTGGCAAGCGCGGCCAGGCGGTTGGTGGCTCTGACATTCGCCGGCGGTCCTCGCTATTGAAGGTGAAATACGCGGTCCAAGAGCGCGACCCGGCGGCGGCGGACAAGGAGCGGCTGGTGGCGGAGGAGGAAGGCACGTTCTCCGGCGAGCTAGGCCCCTCGCGCGTGACTGAGAAGACGATCCAAGGGCTTCTGCGCACAGGGAAGTTGTTCGAGCGCCAGGAGGTACGATTGCCCACCGCCGACGAGACGGAACCGCATCCCGAGAGGTCGGAGGCGGTCGTGTTTGTTGCCTTTTTCGACGCGGGGCTCCGCATCCCAGCGGCGGCTATCGTGGGCGACGTGCTGCGGACCTTCGGGCTGGAGCTGGCGCAACTGACTCCGAACGCCGTGGCCCGGCTCGCGGTGTACAGCTGGGCTTTGCGCTCGGGGGCGTGTTGGCCCAGCGCCTCGTTGTTCGCCTACCTTCACGAGGCACGATGCCAGCCCAAGGATCGGAAGGACGGGACGCTGTCGAGCTTCGGTAGCGTCACCTTTATTCTTCGTCCGTCGTGCAAGAAGCTCTTCCCTGCGAACTCAACTCGCGGGAAGTGGGAGTCTTGCTGGATGAAGCGGTGGTTCTACCACCGTGTGGAGAGCGGGAGCGGCCTTGAGTGCACGGGCCGACCGATCGCGTTCAAGCCTTCGCCCGGCCGAACGCTCGATGATAAGGACAAGCGGAGGGTCCAGCGGCTCGTAGGCGTGGCCACCCGCTTCAACATGCGCGACCTCGCCGAAGAGTACGTGATGTACGGTGTGGCACCGCTTGCCCGCAACTGGCGTCTTGCCGCCGAGAAGCGTCGAGACGACAATGTCTTGCCATCGGTCTGCTTGCTGCCGGCGCCCTCCGGTCTTCGTAAGCCTCGATCGCGCCCCTCCTTTGTTCACGCAAAGTGCGTTATATGCTGATGCTATTCTCCTTTGCTTCAGGGATTTCCCTGGAGGAGGCGGAGCAAGCCGCGCGCGTATTCCTGGGGCCGTACACCGGCAGGGAGCATGAACAACGCGCGTCTGCTGTCGCCGAGGCGGGGCTGGGGTGAATAAACCGCGTGTGCGAGGTCCTGGGCCCTGCCTTGCCGGACCGTGTCGCTCCAGACGACGGTGCAGCGAAGAAGAAGAAGGCACCGTCTCGGAAGAGGGGCCACAGCGGGGCGCCTGCCGCGCTTGGCGCAGCAGCTGCTACTGCTGCTGCTAGCGCTCCTGAGGGCGCGGCGGACGCGGAGTCGGACTCGGTGAGGTATGCCGATTCAGGCTTGGGTGGCGCAGACGCCGAAGGCGAGGTATCTTCGGCGAGCGTCCCGGACGGCGGGTTTGCCGCGGGCAGCCGGAGGGGGGAAGTCTCACCGCTCGCCGAAGTCACCGAGGCGGAACCCGTGCAGACCGGCGATGCCAAGGTGGAGCTTTCGACCGCGGCCGCTGTGGTGCCAGAGGCGCCCTCCGCGGGGGCGCACGGAGCCGTGCTGCCTTTACCGACAGCGGCAGAGACCGAGGTGCCCCCTGCGACAACTGCCACCACGGAACCTTTGCCCCCGAGCGCGGCAGCCGCGGGAGCTTTCCTAACCGCGGCTGCGGGGGCGGCGTCGCTGCTGGCTGCCCCGGCTAAACGGCCGTGTGTGCGGCCGGAGCTCCACCGGACACCGCGGGGATTCGTCATGGCCACGGGCATCAGAAGCTTGTGGGACTCCAGCGCAAGCGCCGGAGACCCTGCAGCATACGTGCCTTCTGCCCCCTGGCCACGCCACCCGCCGCGTAGGGACAGCCGTCGCCCTCCCCGAACGCGGAGGCTTCTGCCCGCGGCGGGACCATTCCTTCTGCTACCGAAGGTAAGGTGGCCTAGCCTACTCTGGTGTATGCTTTTATGCCTTGGGGTGCTCACCTGTATTCCTGTTTGCAGCGTTGCTCATTTCGGAGGGGGAGCACTTGGCGGAACACGGGGCCTCTGCACGTAAGCCCCGCGGACTTCGTGCCGCCTCCGGAGAGCTGAGGGCGTGGCGCGGGATTGTGAATGACGCGGCCACCAGCGTCGACCCGCAAGTGCTGCAGACCTACGGGGCGGGGCGCCTCGAGGACGCCTTCGAGGTGTCTGGGTGAGGGTAAGTACTCATGCGACGACGCCTGGGCTAGCTGAGCTTGCTAAGTCTTTCCCTTCTTCAGACACTTGTGTTGGGGCAGGCCTTGCAAGCGGCCTATACTCGTGGCCGACAGGCGCTTGAGGATAGGCTGCGGGCCGCCGAGGAGGAACTACGCGAAGCCTCTGGAGCCCGCTCTGCCCAGGACGCCCACATCCGCCAGCTGGAAGTGGAATGCGCCGAAGCGAGGGCACACGCCGAGGGACTTGTTGCGTCGGCGCGGGAGTCGGCCGCGGCAGCTGCTGGACAGAAGTTTGCGGCGGAGCGGGACGGGCTCCTGGAACAGGTCGCCTCGTTAGAGAAGGAAAAAGGCGAGCTTGCCTTGACTCTAGTGGAGCGTAACCAAACGCTTGGCGACGCCTCGGTGGTTGCGTGGGACGCCATGCAAGCGCTGGAGAGCCATCTTCAAGGGCTGGTAACTGAGGTGCCGGACCGCGCCTTTGGCCCGGAGGAGTTGTCTCGGACCCACCGCTGGGTCGGGGATGCCGCCAACGTCGCGCGCGGCGCCGCGACGACCTTTGGCAACCACTGCGCGTACACGTCGGCATGCCTGGTGTGCGCGCTCCTGCAGCACCGCGGTTGTACGCACGTCGCCGGGCTGGATGACCCCCAGCTGGAGATGCCTGGCGGGGCCGGAGTAATGTCCGGCGCCATTCGCTCCGCTCGCCTTGCCCTCGGGCCCTTCTTCGACCGGATCTGGGCTTACGTCGGGGCGGATGCTGCACGGATCGAGCTCCGGAAGTCGCTCTACGGGATGGGGAGCCTCGGCCAATTTCTAGACAGGGTCCCTCGACGCGACGAGGGCGGCGCTGGGTCCTCCGAAGGCGCCGGGAACCCGTAGGTCTGACGCCGTGGTGCCTAGGTGTAGGCGTGTGTTGTACTGCTCCATCTTTTTGCGAATGAAATACATACTTGCTGCATGCATTCTGACTTTCGCCTATATCCCGGGCAGCTTCCTTGCTGGGGCCAGCTTCTTGCGGCCGACCTTGCAACCCGGCGACGCCTTCGACGTTGGCGAAGGGCCGAAGAGTCGCTGGACTTTTGGGCGGGCCGGCCTTCTTTGAGCGAGGCCCCAGCTTTAGCGCGTGTTAAGGACGAACCCGCGGGATAGCAGCTTAGAGCGGCAAGGATGTTGCCGGACCTTTGTACTTGTGATTTTTCCGGTATGCAGATTTTCTGGCATTTTAGGATATGCGCTGTGTGTTGATGCCACTTCGGATTCCCCAGTACGCCACATGCTGCGCGGGGACGAGATCCTCGCGCTCGACGCGCACCGTTGGCGAAGTAGCTGCGCAAGGGTTCCTTAGAACGGCGCTTGCGAGGGCAGTCCCTGGCACCTCACCTTCTTACCGCCCATAGACTGGCGTGTGCAGAGGCGGACCTCGGCACTTTGCCTTTTTATAGTCCGTAGACTGGCGTGTGCGGAGGCGGACCTCGACGCTTCGCCTTTTTATAGTCCGTAGACTGGCGTGTGCGGAGGCGGACCTCGACGCTTCGCCTTTTTATTTAGAGTCCGTGGACTAGTGCGTGCGGAGGCGGACCTTGATGCTACGACTGCCTTTATAGTCCGGAGACTCGCGCGTGCGGAGGCAGACCTCGACGCTACGTCTTATTTAGAATCCGTGGACTAGTGCGTGCGGAGGCGGACCTCGACGCTACGACTTCCTTTATAGTCCGGAGACTCGCGCGTGCGGAGGCAGACCTCGACGCTACGTCTTATTTAGAGTCCTTGGACTAGTGCGTGCGGAGGCGAACCTCGACGCTACGACTTCCTTTATAGTCCGGAGACTCGCGCGTGCGGAGGCAGACCTCGACGCTACGTCTTATTTAGAGTCCGTGGACTAGTGCGTGCGGAGGCGGACCTCGACGCTACGACTTCCTTTATAGTCCGGAGACTCGCGCGTGCGGAGGCAGACCTCGATGCTACGTCTTATTTAGAGTCCGTGGACTAGTGCGTGCGGAGGCGGACCTCGACGCTACGACTTCCTTTATAGTCCGGAGACTGGTGCGTGCGGAGGCAGACCTCGACGCTACGTCTTATTTAGAGTCCGTGGACTAGTGCGTGCGGAGGCGGACCTCGACGCTACGACTTCCTTTATAGTCCGGAGCCTGGTGCGCGCGAGGGCGTCCCCCCGTTGCGTCTTTTGTTTATACTCAGGCCCGTCACCTTTGGCTACGGCGAGCGCACACGCGAACATGCGACTTCGATTTATACTCAGTCCCGTACCCCTAGCTACGGCGAGTGCACGCGCGAACGTGCGTCTTTGTTTATACTCAGGCCCGTCACCTTTGGCTACGGCGAGTGCACACGCGAACATGCGACTTCGATTTATACTCAGTCCCGTACCCCCTGGCTACGGCGAGTGCACACACGAACGTGCGTCTTTGTTTATACTCAGGCCCGTCACCTTTGGCTACGGCGAGTGCACACACGAACATGCGACTTCGATTTATACTCAGTCCCGTACCCCTGGCTACGGCGAGTGCACACGCGAACGTGCGTCTTTGTTTATACTCAGGCCCGTCACCTTTGGCTACGGCGAGTGCACACGCGAATATGCGACTTCGATTTATACTCAGTTCCGTACCCCTGGCTACGGCGAGTGCACACGCGAACGTGCGTCTTTGTTTATACTCTGGGCCGTCACCTTTGGCTACGGCGAGTGCACACGAGAACGTGCGACTTCGATTTATACTCAGTCCCGTACCCCTGGCTACGGCGAGTACACACGCGAACGTGCGTCTTTGTTTATACTCAGGCCTGTCACCTTTGGCTACGACGAGTGCACACGCGAACGTGCGACTTCGATTTATACTCAGTCCCGTACCCCTGGCTACGGCGAGTGCACACGCAAACGTGCGTCTTTGTTTATACTGCGGGGGCGCGCGCGCTGGCGAAGCCTGCGCGCGCCTCCGCCACGCACTTGCGCGTGATGAAAAAAGATTGGTGACAAACGGCGATCTTCATTACATCCCCGTTTGCGTGGGTAAGCAATTACAGGGGGTGGATATACTAACCGTTTGTCATTGATGCGGCCGAAGCCTCTGGTCGCTAGACATCTGCAGGGCCCGCTGTCGGGACCCGGAGCAACAACTCCAGAACCCTCTGTGTTAATCGCACTATCCCAGGAAAAGCTAGTGCACACAGTATCACAAAGACAATTATCATGCGTAATGACAAACTTTATTTAGCTAATATGAGCCTGATGGCCAAAGTTTTACAATAATAGCAAAAGAAGACAGCGAAAGAAATACATAAAGCAGCAGCCCATCCAGCCTTCCCACAAGGCGAATGACTGTAAGACGTGGCCTAGTCGCAATCCTCACCGAAGTCGTCGAAAGCTTCCTCTGGAAAGAGTTAGATATAGCAACATGAGTACAAAAAGTACTCCACAAGTTACACCAGGAGGTTTAACAGAATAGATGCATGCATATGGAATATCAAAGGAAGGCATAATATGGTTTATTTGCATAAAAGGCGATCATTTGAGTAAATATCATAAATAAGTGCTAAAGCTGAATTTGATACATTAAGTAAAATAATGTTGTAAACAAAATAGATACCGTTAGTGCAGGTCCATCCCCCACACTAACCTAACCACGGGCATCCCACCCGGACCATCTTTCCAAAAGATACCATATGGATTCCATCCATCCACATGCTTCCACTGCGCAACTCTCTCACGGTTCCATCCATCCGCAAGGTTTTCATCTCTCATGGATTCCATCCATCCACAAGGTTTTCGAAAATCATTTTTAAAACCAAAGTCTAATCCATGAAAAACTTTACTCAGCTTGCCCATGACCGTGGGCACGGCTATCCAGGATAGGTTATACACTCTGCAGAGGTTGTACAACTTTACCCACAAGACATGATCATCCCGGTTTGCCACGCGAGTTACACACTTCCTTAGGTGTGCGGCGAGGAGATCATGACAAGGCCTTTACAATGTTCCGTTGTCAACATAATCACGCCGCCACTAAGGTTTCACCACAACATGAATCCACATGTTGGAGCCCCCTCTTGTGCCATGTGAGACTTCTCACGGCCTACGCCGCGCTCACATTCAGCCTATAGCGAGATCATGTTGGAACTTCACAAATTATTCGGCCAGGTCTGTCCCATACCAGACTTGTGGTAGTACGATAGGGCTTTGCAATAGTAGCTCACAGACCGGTCCTTAACTTGACTTAGGCCTAACCACTAACCCCTTGTGCACGACAATCAACCACTGTGGCTCCAACCAACAGGGCATGCCTGCACCCACCAATCTAACCAATTGCCTAAGTCTAAACCAAGTTTTATATTTTGTTTGGAAATAATTTTATAAACATTCTCGACTCACCAAAGTCAAGAATACAATTTTAAAGTTCATCATTTTATGTGAAAGGTCATCCCAAACCATAAGTATTATAAGCATGGCTAAGCATTTCTACAAAATTTCTAGTTAGTGCTATTGTACTAACTAGGTTTTATCTAGGGTTGACAAGGTATATTGGTAAGCAATATCAAATTTGGCTGTCCAAAGAATTTGGGTGTAACTAGAGTTCAAAACTGAATTTAAACTAACTTGAATAAAATTTACGCATGCAATAATAATTTAAAAACAACATAATTAATTTAAAATATTAGGTTCAACATGATCAAAGGTGTAACTTGCCTTGTTCGAAGTCTTGATGCTGCGAATCGTCGAAATCGAACTCTCCGGAATAGTCGAAATCTACGCGCGAAGAACCAAACAAATAAATTCAAATAAAATCGAAATAAAATCCAAAAATTATAAAATATATACTGGCAGATATAATATGATTTTAGATGAATTTAGGAGAAAGAATCAATAGATTCGGAGTTTGGACGACGGAGAACGAGCAATTGGAAGTTTGGATGGATTGGAAATTCCAGAAAATGCAAAACGAGGGAATATTCTCTGGAATCTTATGTTTGGCTGATTTTTGGGTATATTGGAGTGTATGACACGTGGGGCCTGGTTGTCATTGGGTGCAGAATTTTATTTTAATATTTTATGACGAGTGGGTCCCGCTTGTCATGGACGAGGTGAACAAAAATTTTGGTAAAGCCCCAACCGAAATTGCCTTGCCCAGGACTTGAACTCACAACCTCATGCGTGCATGCACTAAATGCCTCCAATAACCAAGTGAGCACTTGCTCTTTTGTGACAAGGAAGCATCACCAAGAAAATACAAGGCAAAGAAGAGGGCTATTCTTGGATGAAACCAACTGAAGCAAAAATGGAGGTGCGGCCATGGAGGATGGAGGGCGCTAGGGAGTGAGGAGAGGGGCGGCGCGGGATGGGGAGACCGAGGGGGTGCGGCTCTTACCGGCGGTGGCTCGGGAGATGGCCGGAGAAGGCGACGGCGGCGAGAAAAAGAGAAGGCGCGCGCGGAGAGAGAGAGAGAGCTCGGCGGCCGGCGGCGGGGCGGCGAACGGTGGCGGGATAGACGGGGCGGCGGCGCTGCTTACCGGTGGCGGCGGCAGGGCTCCGGATGGCCGGCGGTGGCGCAAGGAGGAGGCGGCGGCAGCGGACTGCAGGGCGACGGCGGGAGGCGGCGGTGGCGGTGGTTGTGATGGGGGCGGCCGGAGGGAAGTGGCCGGGCGGTGGCGGAGAGGAGGGGGTGGTTGGCGGCCGAAGAGGAGGGGGGGAAGGGGAGAGAATGGTGGTGGGGAGGCCCTTTTATAGAAAGAGAGAGGAGGTGAAGGGATTTCGGTTTTGAGAGGGTTAAAGGACGGGAAACGGCCGGGAGATTGATGAGGGTGATTAGGGCGTCCGTTTCCATGTTTTAATCGGGAGTTAAGAGGGAGAAACGGGCTTTAAATAAAAGCTCCATTCGGCTCTAATGGTGGAGGAGAGAGAGAGTTAGGGGAGGAAGAAGGAGAGGTTGAAGAAATATATGACATGTGGGGTCCATATGTAATAGAGAGGGAGAGGAAGTGAAGGGGTACGGGCCGTCAGATGTGCGACACGTGGCACGTGGATGTTTCATGGCTCTTGGATTTTATGAAGGGGTAAGTGATCATGTGTGGCTAGGATTAAAACGTGGAGAGAGAGTGATTCAATCTGAGAGCGACACGTGGCAGGCTTGGATGAATTTGATTTTTTATTTTCGGAATAAAATTTTCAGAAAATACTAGAAGCTTTATAAACACTTGGAAAAATAATATTTAATGTCTAAAAATTCCAGAAAAATCATACAATATTCCTGGAAGCATTTTAGACTTAGGACAAATATTTTTAATTTCAGATTTTCATTTAATAATTTTATAAAATACTTTTTAACTTTGAAAATTGATTTTTAAATCCAGAAAATCCAGATAAATCTCAGAAAAACCCAAGAAATCCAAATAAAAGCCAAATGCTTTTAAATACTTAATTTGAAATGATATTTTTACAAAAATTTACAAAATATCCTTTTATTTAATAGTAATTTTATGTTTTTAGTTAAATTACTTTTTGCAAAAGCCTTTTTCCAAAGCTGAAAACAGATAAATAAAATTTTCAAAATTTTAAGCAACCAAATAACACTTGATTTTATTTTAAATTAAAATAACTTTTAATTTTTTTACTAAGAATTTTGAAATAAACAGCTGGGCTGTTACACCCGCCAAGGCGCCTCTGAATGGCCTCGCGGACCCCCACGCTGTGACGCCAGCTCTAAGAGCACCGTTGGGCTTCACGACGCGAGTACCTGGTACCTGGCTCGATGCGCCGGGCCATATCCTGGTCGCCTCGGACGGTGATGATGGTCCGGGGACCCGGGATCTTCATGCATAGATAGCCGTGATGTGGTACCGCGCGCGAAGGAGTTGAGGATTGGGCGCCCTAATATGGCATTGTAGGGGTACGGAAGGTCGACCACGTCGAAGGTGGCATCTTCGGCCCGCACATTGTCATCTTGGCCGAAGGAGACTTGAAGACCTATTTGGCCCAGCGCCCGCAGGGGCTGTCCCCCGAAGCCCTGCAGTGGGATTCCTGAGGGCCCTAGGCGGCTTCGAGGGATCCCCATCTGGTCGAAGGCCGCCGCAAACAATACGTTCGCGGAGCTACCGCCGTCCACCAAGGCACGCCCCACGTCGCATCCCGCGATGGTGACCCGGATGACCAGGGGGTCCTGATGAGGGAAGTCCACGCCTTGGGCGTCATCGGGTGTGAATGTAACTTCGTGCTGCGCCTAGTCCGGCGGCGCTTGCGCTGGGTATGCCGCCACGTGATGTAGTCTTCGCGCATAGGCCTTCTGCTGCCGTGCTGAGGCGAATTCCAACGCAGAGCCTCCGGATATGACGTTAATGATTCTGCGGTGGGTTGCCTCCGGAGCCTACAGCGACAGGAGGCCCTCCCGAGGCTGCTGTACGTGAGCTTGGATCCGTAAGGTGCCTTCCTGGGGTTGCATCCCTTGCACCTGTACCTGCATGGGGGCCTCGTACGGGAATTGGACGTGGGCCACCTCAGGCGGACGCGTCTCCGGGTTCCTGTCCCTAGCGACGCTATCGCGGAGCGACGCGATGGAGGTGCAGGTGCGGGTATCATGACTGTCGCGGCCGTGGACTACGTACCACAGTCCCTGGTGCTGGTCGTCGTAATCTCCACGACCTTTATCGTCGGAACCACCTTCAATGTCGAGAACGTACCGGTTTCGCCTCGACCTCTGCTGGCCGCGCTTGGGCCGATCGGACGATTCCTTATGCGAGGCGTCCCTGCGGTCGGGCGCATCCCTGAACGACTCCTGCTTACGTTTTCCCTTCGAAGAACCGTCCTTCGGCAGATCTTCGGCTTTTGCCGAGGCTCCGGCCTGGTTGGTGTCGGAGTCGTCACCTTGCCTTCGCCGCGCGTCTTCTTCCGCCCTGGCGTATGCCTCCATTTTGTCGAAGAGCTTCGCCACCGTCTTGATTGGCTTTCGCGCATTGTATTCGGCCATCGGGCCCGGACGAAGGCCCTGTATGGCTGCATTAACGATGGTGGTTTCATTAACGTCTTTCACTTGGCATCGAATCTTGGCGAAGCGTTTGAAGTAGTCCCGGAGCTTCTCCGAGAGTTTTTGCTTCACAGCAAAGAGTTGGTCCGCGTCGACTCGGTCGACGTAGTTTCCTTGGAAGTTGTTGTGAAGGCGGACGCGAAGCTGCTCCCACGCGTAGATGGAGCCCGGCTCTATGGTAAAGAACCAAGAGAGCGCCACGCCTTGCAGCGCGAGGGGGAGTCTCTTCGCCTTCGTGGTGTCGTCTCCACCCGCGGCTTCGATCGCGGTTTCGTACACGCGCACGAACTCGCAGGGGTCCGTGTCGCCTTTGTACGGGTCGATGGCGCTAGGAAACTTGAAGTCTTCGGGCCATGCCTGCAGCAGCCCCGCCGAAAGCGGGGACTCCGGATCTACACGCCGCAGCGGCACGCGGCTAGACGTGGGGGCTTCGCGACTGTCCGCCCTCTCCGGCGTGGGCTCAGGCGCGATTACTAGCGCGGCCTGCTGGCTCCGAGCCTCTTGCATATCTCGGACGGCTCCGCGAAGGTCCCCTAGCTCCCGCTGGAACGCGTTGAGGGCCGCCAGCAGGGCGCTTTCCGCCGCCTGTGCGGGCGGGGTCGCCGGTACTCCCAACGGGCGGATCGGCGCGGGCACAACCGCGTCGCGAGGTCCCGAGCTGCCGGTCGCTCCGTCGTGGCTACCTCGAACCGCCCGATCCGCGCTGCCGGCGAGGGTCGCGGCGGGGGCGGCGAGGTCGGCTGTCGTTGCGTCGGCGGGGTCGGTTGTCGCCGCACCAGCGTCGACGTCTTCGACCGCGGGGTTCGTCCCCGCAACGCCGGTGACGGGGCGGGTCGTCGCGGTGCCGGTGACGAGGTTGGTCGTCGCGGTGCTGGTGACGAGGTTGGTCGTCGCCGCGCGAACGTTGACGTCCTCGGCCACCGCGCCTGCGTCGCCACCCGCGCTTGCCGCTGCCGATGCCGAAGCCCTGGTTCTCATACGACGCTCCGGCCCGGCCGCCTTCTTTCCCTTCGTCACCGCTGACGAAGCTTTTTTCGGTGCCATCCTTCTTCTTCGGTCTTCAGGCTTGTCCTTGTCCTCCCCACGGACGGCCCAACTGTTGTGGCTACAGGCCAAACAGAGAGAGAGATGGTAGTGGAGAGTGATGGAGATGAGCGTAATGGCCCCCTCCCTCCCCATGACCTGTACTCATATATACACATGGGGAGTGCTTTTACAGTTATACCCTTACATCTGGTTATCCCCTCTGGGGGCACTTATGTCATTACACATGGCCTATTCTGGGCCTTATAACCTCCTACCAGGCCTGCTGGGTTTAGGTGGGGGCCACCCCTACGACAACCATCTTTCTTAGGAACCAAAAGAACAGGAATAGCACAAGGACTAAGGCTTTCCCGTATGTACCCTCTGTCCAAAAGATCTTGGACTTGTCGCTGAATTTCCTTAGTCTCCTCCGGATTGGTCCTATACGCCGCACGGTTTGGCAAAGTCGCTCTTGGAATTAAGTCAATTTGATGTTCAATCCCTCTAATAGGCGGCAGCCCCGGGGGTATCTTAGCTGGAAACACATCCTTATATTCCTGCAAAAGGTTAGTGACAGCAGATGGCAAAGAGCTAGATACATCAAGTGAAAATAAAGCATCTTTGCATATCAAAGCATAGCATGGCATATCATCATGACAAATTTTAGCAAGATTAGATTTGGTTGCAAGCATGACACAACCCTTTAATTTAATTCCCTCAGTCCTAGAACTAGGTGCCAACCTCTCTTTCTTAGGTGGAAAAACACTCTTCACTACTTGCTAATTTTCGGATTCATGTTCAAGTTCTTTCTTCTCATTTTCAGCTAGCTCTTTATCATAATTCGCAATTTCAGGAGGTGTCAAAGGTAGCAATGTGATTTTCTTTCCTTTGTGCATAAAAGAGTACTTATTACTTCTACCATGATGAGTTGCATCGGTATCAAATTCCCATGGACGACCTAATAAAAGTGAGCATGCTTGCATAGGTACTACATCGAAATCAGCAACATCATAATAGGAACCAATGAAAAAAATGCACTCTCGCAGATTGTGTTACCTTCACCTTACCGCTGTTGTTGAACCACTGAATGTGGTATGGGTGAGGATGTGCACGTGTGGTCAAGCCAAGCTTCTTGACCAATCCTGAATTCACCAAGTTATTGCAGCTCCTGCCATCAATTATAACACGAACACGGCAATCCTTGACGATGAGAAACATCTGAAACAAATTATGACGTTGTAGCTTCTCCTCTTGCTCTCTTTGAGTGCTCAATACTCACTGCACAATTATGGTTCTGTAATTCGCTGTAGCAGCGGCACCTAAAATTTCCTCATCATCGCTATCTGTCTCATGATCATCACCATTACCTGCAAGGGTAGCTGCAAGAGCATATTCATCCTCAACATCACTAGCACTTACATAACCACCGTCTTCTATCGCAATGTACGCCCGCTGACTTGGGCAATCTCTCATGAAGTGGCCCATCCCTTTACAACAGTGGCACACAATGCCCGTCGTACGGCCTGTGGAAGCAACCAATGAAGAGCTCTGTGTTGGTGCTTGCACATTAGTAGATTTGCTCATCTTGGGTGCACATGATGGTGGTGGCAGTGCTGCTGAATGCGCCCTACTCGCAGAGGGGGCAGCAGTTTGAAAAACAGGGGTGGGGCTATCTTGGATTGCCCCGGCATCGATCTCGATGTAGACGTACTTCCAATGTTGATATGGGGTCGCCCGATCTTCTCGACGTAGGATGGATACTCACGGGAGTCTTGATGAATCGTAATGATCCTCCAATGCCAGTGCAAGGGTTGAACACTCTTTAATCCACCAAAACACACTCGTGTTGATTTCGCCGACCACCAAGCGAAGATCTATCGTGCACCCAATTCCCAGCGGAAAGGCTGAACGATCTTGATTGAAGAATATACTCCTAATTCCATAAGGAATTTCGGCAGCAATGCTAAACTCGAAAACTTTAGTAGATTGATTTTTCTCAAACGTATTCGAAGCCCTAAAGGCTGCTAATACATGGCTTATATAGCCCCTTGGGACGTCCATATGGTCCCCAAACCAAGTACAAGTCAACCCTATATGGTTTTAGATACGAACTCTCACAAAAAGGAAACTATATTTTCCACCCGTCATATTGTTTCGGTCATAACTTTTTATCCGTGATGAATTTGAAGGTGGGACCAGATGCAATGCG
This sequence comes from Dendrocalamus latiflorus, assembly GCA_017311315.1. Lineage (NCBI taxonomy): Eukaryota > Viridiplantae > Streptophyta > Magnoliopsida > Poales > Poaceae > Dendrocalamus > Dendrocalamus latiflorus. The sequence goes on along the minus strand of CM029649.1, from coordinate 12,285,385 downwards.
TAGCTCTCTTTCCAACGAGTATAAGAACACCTGAATCGGACTCCGTTTGTGAAAGTTATGGCCTTTTTAGTAACTACCTATCAGGCTGTCCCGAACCGAATCCGAATTGAATTCTGAGTTGAATCCGAGTTTGAATTGGGTTGAGCACGTGGGAAGTCCGAATTTGTCTTGAAAATCTTATCCAAAACTTATAATTTAAGTCCTTGGGCTCCTCCCTTTTTGCTCTCCCACTGCATAGGCTTTTTTCCTCCTTGTTCAGCTGCATGGGCTGCTTGGCTTTCTCCTTTCCATCCCCATGGGCTTTGAGCTTTTTGTTCTTGGTAGCAAATATGATTACCCTCCTTGTGCTTCTCCATTGCTTTGGCCCCATAATCATCATAATATTTAAACCTAATAATAAACAAGAATTTGGCATAAGGTAGTATATCGTTCCCATGAGTAGAAGGAAATTTATTAAGAAACAAATTCACCTGACAATATTTAGTGCGGCTCATTACTTCTTTCCAGTGAAATAATGTATTTGACTGAAAAGTGCTAAGCATGTGCGTATCCGCATCATCCTCCCCTTCTTCAAGAAAAGCCGTCCTCGGCTTTTGGTAGCCTGAAATTGTATTAAGCAAAGAATACAACGTATATGCATAGTATATATATTTGTCATCAACACTTCTTTTGCTTAGCATATCAAAAATATCTGAAGGCGTAGTAGATAAAAAGAAAAACACATATGCATGGTATATGTATGAATCAATTATTGTGTCATTCTCGTTGTTCCACACAAACCAGTTAATATGACAACAACCATAAGATGTATACATTGCAATATTGTCTTTCATATCATTCTCCCTCCCATGAGAAAACGTCGTCCTCGACTTTGCTAAGCACATGGACAAGTCATTAATGGGCCAAACCAAATTAAGTTGTTCAAATATGGGGGAGAAAATTTTTAGTTCCTTCCATGCTTCAACTGCGCTACTCTGATTATTTGTACATGATTGTACATTAAAGGATGAATAAGTAGGCTTAAGAAATCCTTTAAAACATGAAGCACTATTGTTGAAACTCATCTCATTCTGATCATGATATGGCACAAAAGTTTGTTTATCCAAAATATGCAATTTCAATTCAGAAGGCTTATCACATGTAATGCATATTCGGTAAACATAAAACTTATCATCTATACCATAATTTCCAATCAAATTGAACTTATATGTATATGCATAGGTACTAACTAGTGATTTTAAACATGAAATTTTAGCAACATTCCCAATCACACTAGATAGCTCTCTAGAACCATCAAACATGATATAGCACAAAGAATCACTAAGAGATATTCGAGTAAGAACTTTCTTATGAGTAATCAATTCCACATTATGAAAATTGAGCAAAGAAATTTCAGAACATGGAATTTTCATTCGCACATATGAGTTCTCACAAGTACTCACCGTTTCACAACTAATTTCAGCGCCAATATTGTTACCTTTATTGTTCTCCTCAGTTGATATAGGTGTCGTAGGTATTAAAACATCATGATGTAACAATGGAACAGCAAGTACTCATCTTCAACCGTGGTTATCTCCTCATCTTTGACTTCCAATGATGCCAGTTATTGAATGTTTAATTCCTCATCTTCAATTTCAACCTGCACAATGTGAGAAACAACACTAGAAGTAGACATTAATGTGTTAGTTTCAAAATCAACCTCACTTTGTCCATCATCTACCTCTTTCTTCTCTTTTGGTGTTCCTCTCACACTCTCAATTTGGATGCCCTCAAACTCACATATGGTGGGATCACATAGCTCACTCTTTTTATCACTCTCACTCGATTTGGCTATATGGCTCTCATTCTCACATGGGTTTTGACGCATCTCAAATATTGTATGTGTCAATGGGGCGGCACAAGATGTCTCCTTGACCGAAGGGAAAGTCCCATGCTCGATCATCTTCTCCTCCTCAATAGCACAATTCACAAGATCATGCACACTACTAAAATATTTATGTTGAAGTGCAGCAGTGATCTTAGAATTTAAGCCACCCCTGAAGTATGCCTTCTCCCTTGATGGACTAGTGACACCAGCACGACGCATCGCATCTTGCAGTTCAAAATAGTAATCTTGGACAGTATTACTCCCTTATGTGATATTCTCCAGATGGTGAAGCAATTCCTGCACATAATAGGATGGCACAAACTCGCTTCTCATGAACGCCTTCAAATCTGACCAAGATTTAATGAATTGTTTTCCAATTAGTTGTTGCCACCAACTATAAGCATAGTCTTCAAACTCCCTCATGGCACACATCACCTCTTGGTCTTTGGAAAGTTTCTGAAATCTAAACATTTTCTCCATTCGCCATTCCCACTCAAGATACTCCTCTGGATTATCACTGCCATAGAAAGGAACAAAGCTATCTTCTTCTTATTGGGGACGAAGTGCTTGCGCAATATCATTCACGATGTTTTTGTGTAACACCTTCATTTGTTGATTGAGCTCAATACGGAAATCCTGCATATCCGCCTTAAGTTGTACATGCTTAGCAGTGGTGCCTGATTGGAGCTCTTGTTGCAATGTACTTTTTGATGCCTGATGTTGAAAGCGAGTCACCAGGGAATTCAGACCATGCTCCTCTCCCATGTTGTCGTCTCCACCTGACATGGTTAGTAGCACAAAGAAGACACAAAAACCACAATATATGGATAATATGTGGAGTCACTCAATCTCACTTTTCCTCTTCCAAGTAAAGTTCTTACCTTTCCAAAGTGAATTGAGGCCAAAAGAAACTTACATTTGGGGGTGGTTTCAATAACAAGTGATGATCAAGCGGATTTAAAAGTGACTCACAATTGCATGGCAAAGGATATTTTGTGGAGCTTGGTTAGGAAGTTTTTATCATACACAATCTGAATTTCACGATGTTGTAAAATTAAGTAATAATCCAAGCTAGAAAATATTGCCTATGTGCTGATCCAATAGATATAAGTGATGTGTATGAACGCACACGCAACGATCAATGTGACTCAATGCAACAAAGGAATGAGCTAAATAGAAACAATTAGGGACAATAGCTCGTTTGCATCAAGTATTAGGACAGACGCTAGCCAATTGCAAAATAAGAATAGAGGGCACAGGATTGCTCAAGAATTTTAGTTACTCAAACTAAAAATATGAAATAGAACTACTGACCCAATCAGCCTTCTCTCTCTCTCTCTCTTTTCTCTATTTTTTTTGCTCATCTCTTCTTTTTTTTTTGCTACCTTGCCTGTTCTGAGTCTATTGAGGTATATGGGTCACAAACTTTGAATTTTTTTTAATTGGCCGAGGTGAGTGATAAACAAGCCCAATGTTCAGCTAGGACTGTTCAGTAGCAGCCCTCAATGCAATATCAATGACAAGTCTCAAGTATTCAAAGGATATAAGTGAAGCTTGTATGTGTATGGTGTTCGGCCGTATGGTATTCAAGGAAGCCAACGCGAATACTAACACCTCCCTAGAGTTGGTTTCGGATGGCAAATTCCACACGGATTCGGAAGTGGACAGCTAGCAAAAACTGATTTGGATTCTAGGGTTGAATCCGAGTTTGAATTGGGTTGAGCACGTGGGAAGTCCAAATTTGGCTTGAAAATCTTATCCAAAACTTGTAGTTTAAGTCCTTGGGCTCCTCCCTTTTTGCTCTCCCAATGCATGGGTTTTTTTCCTCCTTGATCAGCTGCATGGGCTGCTTGGCTTTCTCCTTTCCATCCCCATGGGCTTTGAGCTTTTTGTTCTTGGTAGCAAATATGATTATCCTCCTTGTGCTACTCCATTACTTTGGCCCCAGAATCATCATAATATTTAAACCTAATAATAAACAAGAATTTGGCATGAGGTAGTATATCGTTCCTACGAGTAGAAGGAAGTTCATTAAGAAACAAATTCACCTGACAATATTTAGTGCGGCTCAATACTACTTTCCAGTGAAATAATGTATTTGACTGAAAAGTGCTAAGCATGTTCGTATCCGCATCAAATGTTGCTCCTTGTCCTTTGTTGCCTAGCCTGCAATTCCTTTTCTGCCAAACAAGCAAGCTGGAACAACCTATTTATATCGTTATACTCTTTGTAATCAACTATGTCCTGAATTTCACACCTTAAGCCCCCATAAAAACGAGCCATCTTATCCTCCTCATCCTCTATAATATTACAACGCAGCATGCGTATTTGTAGTTCTTGATAGTATTCCTCGACAGATCTATTACCTTGGTCTAAGTGCTGCAATTTCTTACGCATATCATGTTTAAAAGCAGGAGGAACAAATCTAGCACGTATAGCTACCTTCAATCTATCCCATATATCATGTGTTATACCAGAATTAACTACTTGAGTCCACCAAATGATAGTAAAATCTTTAATGTCACTAGTAGCTTGTCTAACTCTATGCACTTCAGGAACTAGATGGGCATTAAATTTTTGTTCAACTATCATCTCCCAATCTAGATAAGTTTCAGCATCATAAACACCCGCAAAAGATGGTATGGTAAATTTGACTTTAGCAAATGGGTCATCATTAGCACGAGCATAGTGGTGCTGAAAATTATTACCTCCCAAACCGTGACGGTTTTGATGTAGGCGGTGTCGTGGATGTGCATCTTGGGCAGCAAATGCAGCACTGGCGTCACGGTTTTGTCTCATTATCATCTCCCTCCTCACGATCTTGGCCTGCATCGTGATCATACTCGCATCAATTGTTTGGTGGCCGATTCACGATTCTTTCAAGGCACGTAGTGAGTGCTGCAATACTCTCATTGATGGAACGCTGCAATGTATCCGTCGTAGCTTGAAGCTTCCTATCGATGTCATCATTAATGGTAGTGTGTTGTTCATCCAAGAGCGTCATGAGCTCTTCCATTAAAACACACTCTTGTGCATCAGACGACTCACCTGTCAGTCATGGTTAGTAGAAAACAAAAGACAACACAAATGTATTATCCCTATCAACTACTAGGTGGTGGAAAGTGGAATCACACACTCTCAAGCATCTTACCACACTCTTACAAGTGTTCTTACCAATGCAGCAGGTGGTACAACTGATGGCTGGTTTGTGATACCATGTCGAGCATGGGTACGATTGCAAGAGGGGACCTGTTCTGATCAAGAGTAGGTGGAGCTTGGAAGGCTTAATATGGTAGCAAGGATCAGCAAGAATTAGATCAGTTAATCCAAGTTGAAAAATTATTCAAAATACTAGTCAAAGTTGTTGATCCTAGCCTAGTCAAAGCTAGCTAATCGAAGCACGCACACGCAATGATCAATGTGACTTGATGTAAGCAATGAAAAACCTCACAAGTGCTAGAAGAGGCGCTAACTGATCCACTTAAACTTCTTTGTAGGGCACAAGATTGTTTGCACGGCGTAGAGCACAAAAGACAACAAAATTGGTATCGGGGCATGCAAATAGCCCACTAGATTGAGCAGAAACAACAATTAGTCTCAAATGATAAAAAGCAAGGTTTTATATGGCTTATATATACTTGTTTGAAAGGTTTCGACGAGATGTACAACTTTGCAGTTGAGACAAACCCCAAATTCCGAAGGGAAGATTGAACGAATCAACAAAAACAGAAACCAAAAACTTGCGATGCGATTTTAAGGTAAAAGATGGCCGCTTTTGGGGTTCGTGGAGGGTGACTAGCCTTAGCCAATCTTTTTTTGGATCGGACTCATGGCTAGCTTTCCAACGAGTACAAGAACGTCGAAAACAGACACCGTATGCAAAAGTTATACCCGTTTTACTGAAGGTATGTCGAAACGGACTCGAATTCGTTTCAACCTCAATTGAAACTGCTATAACTTTTGATCCCGTGGCCAAACTTGCTCAATTTTTTTTCTACAGGCTTTTGGATGTATGAAGGACAGCTCCACCAATTTTCACTATTTTTGGCGAAGGTTTGATGCACTTTGCAAATTCCGGCAAAGATGGACTCTTTCCTTTTTTTTTCTCTTTTTTTCTTTTTTTTCTAACACAACCGAAACCAATTCTTAGCAGATAGGATGGCAGCAGAGGGTGTGGTTGCAGCAGAAGTTTTGACACGATGATGAAGCTACGCAAAGGAACATGAAGATCAAACTAGACTCTAACTAAAACTAGAAATCAGCAACTAGACATGACGATGCAATCAAAAATTCAACAAGCAAAACTGAAAAGAAAAATTGCAATGGCTCAAAAGGGTGTTGGGACAGCGGAAGAACACTAGGAACAATTATTTTTTATGGGCTAATTTTCTAGGGTTTTTAGAACGATGAACAAAAATAAATCTAAAAGGGAAATTGTGATTCCCTAACGGGCAAGCATTGCTCTGATACCAACTAATGTGACGATGGCCCGATCTTCCAAAAGGTACTGATAAGTTGATTGTGGAGAAGACGTTGATGATCCAAAGGCTCTGACCAAAACAGATCGAACCCCTCGCAATCACTATACCACTGCTCCGTTGGTTATCAACCGTGACGAACGCGGTTGACCTCGCCAAGAAGGCTATCTCTTGTAAGCGAATCGAGAACACAAGCAAGAGAGTACAAGATGCAATCTGAAATTGTATTGTGAATAAAGATTAAGTTCACAAGTTGGAATTCCTCCACCGAACGTGTGACGAAACTGCTAAGCAGAATAATCTCTTAAGAAAAACCCGACGAAAACTAAAGGGGTGCGACCTCCTTAAATAGGGGAGGGGAAAACGACACTTATCTAAGGAAAAGAGTGTGGTACTATTCATAGTTTCTGTTCACATGAACAGTACCCATGAAGACGATGGCGGCCCAAATAGCCTAAGTGGTGATACAAGGCCCAAGGCCCACTTTGACTCGGACTAGAAAAGTGATGTGACTTGTTTGGCAGTTTTTGATCGGCTCGGATGGAGTTTGGAGGTGAGATTAGATCCATCTGAAAGTAGACTCCAAGTGCTTTCCAACGAGTACTAACGGGCCCCGAGAAGCCTTCTGGATCAAAAGTTATGGCCGTTTGAAGTAGACGCTGTTAAAAAGGCCGAATCTGAGTCGAACTCGCGAACAGGACTTGGATTGCGCTTGACGGTTCCACTTCTACACTTGAGCTCGCATGGTTCTTCCCCATGATTCCTAAGGACAATTAAATCATCACAAGAATTAAGTAGTATGCCATTCTTTGAAACATTTGTATGCAAACATAGGAATGCATTCACCTGATGGTTAAGTTGACGTGCTCGCGCTCGAGTCATTGGTTCTTGTATCATAGTTTTAGTTTTGTCCATATATGCCACCACTACAAGTTTACAAAATCAAATATTTGAATTGCATAAATACTTCACTTACATTTGCAAAACAAGTTGCAATAATTACTGTGTGAGAAATTTTGAATTGCTCATTAACATATATGATTACTCTTGGGTTAATAATACAATGAGTTTTTGTGATCATTGCTGTTTTATAACATTAATTGTGCAACAACGAAGAACTGTTAAAACGGATGACATACATATACCATGCATACACCTTGGCTTCTTTGTTACCATATTTTCAGCTTATCAAAAGCCGAGGACGGCTTTGTTTGCAAGAAGGGGAGGATGATAAGAACATGAACCCTATGGATACAACCATATTTGCTCTACTTGTTGTTACAATTACAAGAGCTCCTACGCATCACTTAAATTATGAGGTGAGCTCGTTTCAAAGAGATTTTACTTTATTTGATAAAGAACTTATGATATTACATAATGAGAGTTTGTTGCGTTTGTTATCATACACCAAGATTTATGATCAAGATCATGCAATGTGACACTACACATATGTTAAAACCGATGACGGTTTTCCATCAAGAAGGGGAGGATGATGTGACCACGCCACCAACACGTACGACCATAGCGGCCAATATCAAGAATGAACTAAAGGTGAATTCGTTTCTTCAATTTCAACATATTTTAAATGAGAATATGATGCTACCTAATGATGAAAATATATATATTTGTAGCACCACATCTCTTTGGAAGCAATTGAAGCAAGGGTTCAAGTTGGACAGATTTTGGAATCCAATTCGGCATCCAGATCAATTCGGATTCAGCCTGACAGGCCAACTTCAAACGGCCATAACTATTGATCCAGAAGGCTTCTCGGGGCCCGTGAGTACTCGTTGGAAAGATCTTGGAGTCTACTTTCAGATGGATCTAGCCTCACCTCCAAACTCCACCCGAGCAGATCAGAAACTGCGAAACAAGCCACATCACTTTTCCAGTCCGAGTCAAAGTGGGCCGAGGGCCTTGTAACTTGGGCTATTTGGGCCGGTACTGTTCATGTGAACAGTACCATGCGCGTGAACAGCAACTAGGAATAGTACCACATCCCTTTACATTAGATAAGTGTGGCTTCCCCCTCCTCTATTTAAGGAGGCCGCACCCCTTTAGTTTTCCTTGGGTTTTGCTTAGATTAATCTGTCTTTGAACAGTTTCGCCGTTCATCGGTTTATGAGACCCCAACTTGTGAACTTAATATTTATTCGCAATTTCAGATTGCATCTTGTACTCTCTTGCTTGTGTTCTCGATTCGCTTGCAGGAGATAGCCTTCTTGGCGAGGTCAATCGTGTTCGGCATGGTTGATAACCAACGGAGCAGTGGTGTAGTGATTGCGAGGGGTTCAATCTGTTTTGGTCGGAGCCTTTGGATCATCAGCGTCGAGATCTCCACAATCGACTTATCAGTACCTCTCGGAAGATCGGGTCATTGTCACATCAGTTGGTATCAGAGCAACGGTTGCCCGTGAGGTAATTTTTGTATCCCTAGTTAGTAGATTGGTTTTTATTTCCTATAGTCCAGAAAAAAAAATTGCACCACAAAAAGAATTAATTCCGCTGTCCAAACCCCGTTGTGCCTTTCAATCTGTTAGTTTTGGTTTGCTAAATTGAATTTGTGTCCATATTAGCATTGTCTAGTTGCTGGTCATATCTTTGTTCCATTAAAAATCCAAACAAAAGAAAAATTCCCCACCCCCAAACCCTAATTTCCAAATTCGGCTGATTTTTCCTTTCTCTGCAGCCGCCACCAAAAACGCCATATCTTTTGATTCCGAGATTATTTTTGAGTGAGACGACCGCCATTAGATTCAAAAATTCCTTATTCATCTATCTGTAAAATTTCACGTCATTCCAACAAGGCAGTTAAGAGATATATGCGGTGAAAGTTGACCCAGTTATCTGTTTTGAATCTGCAACAGTCAGCAGTTGTGATTTTTGTGCGAATTTCTGCGTCGGGTTTTGGAAGTTGGCCCCAAAATAAAATCTGTATAAAAATCCATCAAAAAACAGAGAAAAAAATAATCAGTGAAAAAGAGGCATCTGACAAAAAGTTACGGTCAAAATACCGACGTACTGTCCAGTGGACTAAAATCTTCAGTTTTCAGTTTTGGGTCAATCCTTGTGTTCTTCAATTCCAGATTGCATTGGATTGAATTATCTTGTATTTACCACTCATACACATTGCCATACACTTGTTTTTAGCCTTCTTCCATTCTTGGTTGATCAGCAACATAGGCTAAGTGCTAGATACGGACTATAATTCAATTCTATGCAATTCTGAAATTAACTGATTGTTCTCCATTGCTACCATATTGTGCCTTCCAAGCTACACCTACTCTTGATCAGAACAGGTTCCCTCTTGCAATCGTACCCACGCTCGACACGGTATCACGAACCAGCCACCGGTTGTACCACCTGCTACATTGGTAAGAACACTTGTAAGAGTGTAGTAAGATGCTTGAGAATGTGTGATTCCACCTTCCACCACCTAGTAGTTGATAGGGATAATACCTTTGTGTTGTCTTTTGTTTTCTACTAACCATGACAGGTGAGTCGTCTGATGATTAAGAGTGTGTTTTAAAGGGAGAGCTCATGACGCTCTTCGATGAACAACGCACTACCATTATTGAGGACTTCGACAGGAAGTTTCAAGCTACGACAGATACATTGCAGCGCGCCATCAATGAGAGTATTGCACGCCTTGAAAGAATGCTGAATCGGCCACCAAACATTGGACGCGAGTATGATCACGATGCGGATCAGAAACTGCGAAACAAGCCACGCCACTTTTCCAGTCCGAGTCAAAGTGGGCCGAGGGCCTTGTAACTTGGGCTATTTGGGCCGGTACTGTTCACGTGAACAGTACCACGCACGTGAACAGTAACTAGGAATAGTACCACATCCCTTTACATTAGATAAGTGTGGCTTCCCCCTCCCCTATTTAAGGAGGCCGCACCCCTTTAGTTTTCCTTGGGTTTTGCTTAGATTAATCTGTCTTTGAATAGTTTCGCCGTTCATCGGTTTGTGAGACCCCAACTTGTGAACTTAATATTTATTCGCAATTTTAGATTGCCGCTTGTACTCTCTTGCTTGTGTTCTCGATTCGCTTGCAGGAGATAGCCTTCTTGGCGAGGTCAATCGTGTTCGGCACGGTTGATAACCAACGGAGCAGTGGTGTAGTGATTGCGAGGGGTTCGATCTGTTTTGGTCGGAGCCTTTGGATCATCAACGTCGAGATCTCCACAATCGACTTATCAGTACCTCTCGGAAGATCGGGCCATCGTCACATCATCCTGTTCACACTCTTCCACCCCTCAATTTTTGCTTTCGTGCACCTGAGATTGTTCGCACCAAGTTTTTCCTTTACCGGCCTTAAGTCAAGCTCCGGCGATCTTTTCTGGTGAACCTGGGATACTTTGCCGCCACCACCTCCACCTTCACCGAGCCCGACTGACAGTCCATCACCACTTTGCTGATCCAGTCCGCCACCATAACCACTTCGTCTTTGACGACCAACCTCTGACCTCCTCGTAGTTCGTGCAGAGGTACTCAACTCCGTTTAAAAGCTAGTTACTGTAGAAAAGCCAGAAAACAGCTTTTAGAAGCTGAAAAGAACAGGGCCTATACTATAGTAATTATCTTTTAAATGGTATGTGTTGTAGGGGTGGCCCCCACCTAAGCCCAGCAGGCCTGTTAAGAGAGTGTAAGGCCCAGAATGGGACATGTATAGTGACATAGGTACCCCTGAGGGAGGTACTCGTGTGTAAGGGTATAATTGTAAAGGCACTCCCCATGTGGATGTATATATGTAGGACATAGGCCATGGGGAAAGACCCTAAGCCATTTTCTACTCACCTAACTCCCCACTACCATACTCTCTCTCTGTTTGGTCTGTAGCCATAACAGTTGGCGCCGTCCGTGGGGAGGACAAGACCAAGCCTCCAGGTCTGAAGGAGGATGGCACCAAAGAAAGCTTCACCGTTGGCGGCGCAGAAGAAGAAGGCGGAAGCGGCGAAGTCTCGCGTCAGCACTAGGGCTTCGGCTTTAGCAGCCGCAGGTACGAGCGGTCGTGCAGGTGCGACCGTGAACCCCGCCATCGACGCGAGGACCAACCCCGCCATCGACGCAACGACCAACCCCGCCATCGACGCGACGACCAACCCCGTCAGCGACACAACGCCAGACCCCACCAGCACCGCCCCGACGACCAACCCCGGCGACGGCAACGTAGGCGCACCCGTTTTTCCACCCAGCGCAGAAGCGGTGAATGGCCCCAGCGGCGACGGGAACCTCGTCACCGGCTCCAGGGTCCTCCAGACAATGCGGCGGGCAGCCTGGGCGCGCAGGCCGTGGTCACCGCCGCGCCGGTAGCACCGCCAAGCGCACCGACGGCCCCAGCCACGCCCGCGGTGGAGGTTGCCCTGCTGGCGGCCCTCAGCGCGTTTCAGCGGGAGCTAACAGACCTCCGCGGAGCCGTGCGAGACATGCAAGAGGCTCAGAGCCAACACACCCCCCCGGCGGTGGCATTCGAACCCGCTCCGGAGAGGGCGGATAGCCGCGACGCCCCCACGTCTAGTCACGTCCCATTGCGGCGCGTAGACTCGGAGTCCCCACTCTCCGCAGGTCTACAGCAGGCGGCATGGCCTGAAGATTTCAAGTTCCTGAGCGTCATCGAGGCCTACAAAGGCGACTCCGACCCGCGAGAGTTCGTGCGCGTGTATGAGACCGCTATCGAAGCCGCTGGCGGAGACGACACCACGAAGGCAAAAGGGCTCCCTCTCGCGTTACAAGGGGTGGCGCTGTCCTGGTTCTTCACCATTGAACCACAGTCCATCTACGCGTGGGAACAATCCGCGACCGACTCTACAACAACTTTCAGGGAAACTACGTCGAGCGTGTCGATGCGGACCAGCTCTTCGTAGTCAAGCAAAAACCCGAGGAAAGGCTCCGGGATTACTTCAAGCGCTTCACGAAAGTGCGCTGCCTGGTCAAGGATGTCAACGAAACAACCGTCATCAATGCAGCAATACAAGGCCTCCGACCGGGACCGATGGCCGAATACAACGCGCGCAAGCCCATTAAGACGGTCGCGAAGCTCTTCGACAAGATGGAAGAGTACGCCAGAGCGGAGGAGGACGCGCGGAGGCGACACGGTGATGACTCCGACACCAACAAGGCGAAAGGCTCGGCAAAGAGCGAAGGCTCGCTGAAGCAGGGCTCTTCGAAAGGTAAGCGCAAGCAAGAGCAGCCGAAGGGCGCCTCCGAACGCAAGGACCCCCTACACAATGACCCGCCAGGCGATAGGCCCAAGCGCGACCAATGCAAGTCCAGGAAACCTCGTTACGTCTTTGACATCGAGGGCGGCTCCGAAGACAACGCCTCCGTAGGTCGCGGAGGCAGAGGGCGCCGAGGCCGAGGACGGGGACGTGGCCGGGGTCACGACGACAGAACCCGCGAAGAGTACGGCAACCAGCACCACGGGCAGTGGTGCGAAATCCATGGCCAAGGCAACCATGACACGCATGCTTACGCCACTATCGCAGCGCTACGACAGAGCGTCGCCAGGGACAAAAACCTGGATACACGCGCGCCCGTTGTGGCCCACGTCCAACACCCCCAGGACCAAGGAATACAGCCCCAGGAAGGCCTCCTGCGAATTTAGGCACATGTGCAACAACCTCGGGAGGGCCTCCTGCAGTTACAGCCCAGAAGGAGCCCAGCGCAGGATCATCAACGTCATTTCTAAAGGCTCCTCGCTGGAGTTCGCCTCGGCGCGGCAACGGAAGGCTTACGCGAGGAGGCTGTGCCACGTTGCGGCATACCCGGCGCAGGCGCTGCCGGAATGGGCACAACACGAAGTCACATTCACGCCCGCTGACGCCGAGGGCGTGGAGTTTCCCCACCAAGACCCTTTGGTCGTCCGGGTCCTTGTAGCCGGATGCGAAGTCAGGCGCGTCCTAGTCGATGGAGGAAGCTCTGCGAACATCCTGTTCGCCGCGGCCTTCGACCAAATGGGGATCCCTCGGAGCCGATTGGGCCCTTCAGGCATCCCGCTGCAAGGATTTGGAGGGCAGCCTTTGCGCACTTTGGGCCAGATATGCCTCCAAGTCTCCTTCGGTCAAAACGACAACGTGAGGAGCGAAGACGCCATCTTCGATGTGGTCGACTTTGCATACCCCTACAACGCCATATTAGGGCGGCCGCTCTTAAATACCCTCGAAGCAGTCCCGCATCACGGCTTCCTGTTCATGAAGCTTCCCAGACCGCGGGCCATCATCATCGTCCATGGTGACCAGGACATGGCTCGGTGCATAGAGCTTGGCGCTGGAGGTCCATGCCACGCGGCTCGCCAAGGCACTTAAGCCGGGTGTGCAGATGCGGAGCCCTCGGGCGCCCCCGAGAGCGTCTCGCGTTCCTCGGGCACAAGGTTGCCTCGGCAGCAGCGACTCATCAGCGGTCGCCCCGTCATAGCGATTAGTGGTCGGTATCCCCCCTTTTTTGTAATCGCTCACCCGCGCAAACGGGAATTTAAAAAAGTGCATCGTTCATGCAAATTCTCTCATTTTCATACCAAAAGCGCACGAAGGATCACCTTCGTGTGCACTATGCATGAGCATGAATAAAGACGCGTGGGGGAACGCCTCCGCGCGCAGTTTACGGACAATAAATAAGACGTAGCGTCGAGGTTCGCCTCCGCACGCAATTTCACCGCCCGCAACGCGCGGAGGCTCACCTCCGCGCGCAGTCTACGGACTCTAAATAAGACGTAGCGTCGAGGTCCGCCTCCGCACGCACTCTACGGAGTATAAATAAGACGTAGCTCGAGGTCCGCCTCCGCACGCACTCTACGGAGTATAAATAAGACGTAGCGTCGAGGTTCGCCTCCGCACGCAATTTCACCACCCGCAACGCGCAGAGGCTCGCCTCCGCGCGCAGTCTACGGACTCTAAATGAGACGTAGCGTCGAGGTCCGCCTCCGCACGCACTCTACGGAGTATAAATAAGACGTAGCGTCGAGGTTCACCTCCGCACGCAATTTCACCGCCCGCAACGCGCGGAGGCTCGCCCCCGCGCGCAGTCTACGGACTCTAAATAAGACGTAGCGTCGAGGTCCGCCTCCACACGCACTCTCCGGAGTATAAAAAAAAGACACGGATGCTATCCCTGCGCACTCTACGGAGTATAAATAAGACGTAGCATCGAGGTCCGCCTCCGCACGCACTCTCCGGAGTATAAAAAAAGACGCGGATGCTATCCCTGCGCACTCTACGGAGTATAAACAAGACGCGAACACCGCACACGCATGGGCGTTGCCCCAGTGCGTACTCTTCGGAGTATAAATAAGACGTGGATGCCGATCCCACGCACTCTCCAGAGTATAAAAAAGACGCGGATGCTATCCCTGCGCACTCTACGGAGTATAAACAAGACGCGAACCCCGCGCACGCAAGGGCGTTGCCCCAGTGCGTACTCTTCGGGGTATAAATAAGACGTGGATGTTGGCCCCACGTACTTAGAGCACAGCTTACCCCGGTTAATTCTACGGAGTGCAAAGTGCACCACGGGGGCCCATGCGCCGCCCGCGAAGTACCAAGGCGACGTGTCAGAGGCTAGTTCCCACGCGAGCGCACCCGCGAGCGAGAAACACCAGAGGCAGTTCTTGCATAATCTTGGGAAGGAGCGCTCGCACGTCTACGTCGACTAAGGCGCCAGCTTCGTTGTCACCACTCCGAAGGATGGGGGACGGAGCGCTTGCGCGTCTACTTCGACTAGGCGCCAGCTCCGCTGCCACCACTTCGAAGGGTAGGGGACGGAGCACTCGCGCGTCTACTTTGACTAAGGCGTCAGCTCCGTTGTCACCACTCCGAAGGATGGGGGACGGAGCACTTGCGCGTCTACTTTGACTAGGCGCCAGCTCCGCTGCCACCACTTCGAAGGGTAGGGGACGGAGCGCTCGCGCGTCTACTTCGACTAGGCGCTAGCTCCGCTGCCACCACTTCGAAGGATGGGGGACGGAGCGCTTGCGCGTCTACTTCGACTAGGCGCCAGCTTCACTGCCACCACTTCGAAGCGTAGGGGACGGAGCGCTCGCGCGTCTGCTTCGACTAGGCGCCAGCTCCGATGCCGCCGCTTCGAAGGGATATCGAACGGAGCGTGTGCGCGGTTATTGCAACCACGCGTCTACCTCGATCGCACTACCCTCGCAAGGCGCGAATCGTCGCATACGGGCGAGCGTAGTAACCCTCCGAGTTTACCATGGGACAGTGTAGCCGGAGGGGCGGAGATGCACTTCGCAGGATCTAATCAAGACTGTTCTTTGCATTCGCTAAGGACGCTTACAAAGGCGCACAAACACCTCCGGCGCACCAGGCCGCTACTCGGTAGGCTCATGCTTAACATGCGTCCGTGCCGAGGCTCCACTCGAAGACGCCCGACCTGCCCAGAAATCCAACGCTTCCTCGGCCCTTTGCCAGCGCTGAAGACGCCGTCGGGTTGCAAGGTCAGAGATTAGCAGCCGGCCCCGACTGTGTAGCTGCTCGGGACAAGGGGGCAGGAATCAGAACAGCGGGGAAACAACTCCGTACTTTACCAAGGAAAAAAAACCCGGGCTTCGGTTACAATGCACACCAACACGCGACAACCTCCCGTGACACCTGTAGGTTCGTGGTGTCCTCCGGGGCCGCAGTGCCCTCCTCGACGCGCGGGGGACCTCGTCTAGAAACCGGCCAAGGTTTCCCTCGCCGTGCAAGTTGTTCCGTAGCTCGACTATGGCTGCAGCCTCGCCGCAGTATTCCCATATCCGCTCATGGAAGAACTTCACGACGCGACGTACGGCGCGCACGGCGCCGGACATTACCCCGTCTCCGGCGGGCATCTCTAGTCGAGGATCGACTAGCCCCGCAACATGTTCACAACCGCGGTGTCGCAGGAGCGCGCATGTCAAGCACGACGCCACGTAGGGGCAGTGATTGCCGAAGATCGCCGCGGCGCCGCGTGCAACACCGGCCGCATCTCCAATCCGTCGGAGTGACCGCGACAGGTCCTCGGGCCCGAAGGAGTGCGCCGGCACTTCGGCGACAAGCCCCTTAAGGGTATCTTCCAGGGCCAGCATGGCGTCCCAGGCGGCTACCGAAGCGTCGCCCAAGGCTCGATCTCGCTCCGCGAGAGAGGCAGCAAGTTCGCTGTTTTTCCCCTCTAGAGCAACGATTTGTTGCAGAAGGCCGTCCCGCTCTGCAGCACCTTCTTGCCGCACCGCTTCCGCCGTCGACGCTCGCGCTGCGGCTACGAGCCCCTCGGTGTGCGTCTTCATCTCCGCGCACTCCAACTCCAGCCGGCGTATGCGAGCATCCTGGGTGGAGCGCCCTCCTGTAGCCCTCCTGTAGCTCCCTGTAGCTCCTCTTCGGCGCCCTGCAGCCTACTCCGTAGTGCTGCTCCCTCGTCAACGTGAGCACCTCGCAGGGCCTGGGCCAACACAAGTGTCTGCGCGGCGCAGGAGTTGGCAAATGCTAAACGGCTGCAAGTGGTCTAAAAGACAAACGCTTACCCTCACTCCCGACACTTCCAATGCATCTCCAAGGCGCCCTGACCCGTAGGTCTGCAAAGTCTGACGGAGGGACAAAGTCCGCCGGGCTCGGGTGCGCGGCATCTGTGTCGCCAGCACCAGGACCCCCGCGCTCAAGGAACGGCTCCTCCTCCGGGATAAGTGCCGCTGCAAAGAGGAAGTACGCATTTGTCACGGGGCGTGCAAAAATTGTCGAAGGAGTGCCGTCATGACCTACCTTCGGTGGCAGACGGGGGACTTCGCGGAGACGTCTCCCTAGCCGCGGGCGGGACCGCTTCTACTTCGGCCCCAACGGACGGCGTTGTCTCACAAGGCCTGGGGACCTCCGAGTCGGGACCTAGCGCCAACCGATCCTGCGCCACGGTCACTGTGGCCCGAGCGGCCGGGAGGGCGCGGGGTGGAGGAACCTCGGTGCCCGAAGCAGAGTCCCACAAGCTCCCAACACCGGTTGCCACAACGAACCCTCGCGAAGTCCGCGGAGGGGGGGACTGCAGGCGCGGCTGCTTCGCTTGAGGGGAAGGTACCACCTCGATACCTGCCACAGAAGGAGCCTCTGCGGCAACAATACTCGCCGAAGGGGTATCCACGGCTACAACAACAGCGGTCGGGGGCTTCGCCCCCACGACCTCTGCGGGGGACACTTCAGCCTCGGCCGCCGCTATTAGCAAAGGCTGCACTCCACACACTCCCGCGGAGGTCAGCCCCGCCACAGCCATGGCCGGAGACGAGGACCCCGCACCAGTGCCGCCAGCCAGCATCACCACCCCGGCGACGGTCGCGGGCAATGAGACCTCCGCGGCGCACCCTCCGCCGCCGGCGCCTTCGCCCTCGGTACCAGCGCCCTCCAAGTCTGAGTCGGCATACTTCGCCGAACCCGACTCCGGGCTCGCCGCACCGGCAGGAACAGCGGCAACCGCCGTACTGGGCGTGGTCGCAGTGCTTCGAGTCCTCTTGCGGGACGACGCCGTCGCCTTCACGGCACCGTCATCCTCATGTTGCTGGTCCGGAGGGGTGCGATCCGGCACAGGAAGCCCTAAGGCCTCACACATGCGGTTTATCCGCCCCAATCCGGCCTTCGCAGTCGCAGCTGCACGCTGCCCGTGCTCTCTTCCGATGTATGGCCCGAGGAACACGTGCGCGGCGCGCTCCGCGTCCTCAAGGCGAGTCCCTGCGCCGGACAGAGCACATTTACACAATGCAATACGTACGAACGAAGAGGAAGACATGGTCGAGGCTTACGAAGACCGGTCGGCATGGGCAGCGAGCAAACGGACGGGCGAACGTTATCATCCCGACGTTCACCGGCCGTGAAGCGCCAATCGTGGGAAAGCGGCGTCGCACCGAGCATCATGTACTCCTCGGCGAGGTCGCGCATATTGAAGCGGGCGGTGACCCCCACAAGTCTTCACGCCCTCAGCCTATCTTCCTGGTCAAGCGTTAAGCTGGGGGAAGTCTTGAATGTAATCGGCCCGCCTGCGCACTCAAGGCCACTGCCCCTCGTCACACGATGGTAGAACCACCGCCTTGCCCAGTTGACCTCCCACTTCCCTCGGGTCGCATTCGCGGGGAAGAGCTTCCCACTTGATGTCCGCAGGACGAAGTTGACGCTGCCAAATTTCGACAACATACCGTCCTTCCGCTCCTTCGGTTGGCTCCGGGCTTCATGCAGATACGCGAACAGGGACGCGCTGGGCCAACACCCCTCCGAATGCAGGGCCCAGCTATACACGGTGAGGCGAGCAACCGCGTTCGGAGTCAGTTGTGACAACTCCAGCTTGAAGGTCCGCAGCACGTCCCCAACAATTGCTGCGGACGGGATGCGAAGTCCGGCTTCGAAGTAGGCGACGAAGACGATCACCTCCGACTTCTCAGGGCCGGCTCCGTCTCATCATCGGCGGGCAACCGCACCGCTTGGCGGTCCGATAGCCTCCCCTCTCGCAGCAGTGACCGCATCGTGTCCTCCGTCACGAGCGTGCGGCCCAACTCGCCGGAGTACGGACCCTGACTCTTCTTCGCTGCCCACCACTTGTCTGCCGCCGCCGGATCGCGCTCCTCCAGCGCGTATTTCACCTCGAGCGGTGAGGACCGCCTGCGGATGGCGTAGCCGCCCACCTGAGTATGCTCGTCGCAAGTCGCCATCAGCATCCACGGGGAACTCGACGGTGAAAAGGAGCGCAGGAACAGGGCGAACGAATGCAGGGGGTGACGTGAACAACCAGAAAGCGTGAGGAGGCGCAGGCAAACGCCACCGGGGGGGGGTACTTAAAGGCCCCCCTCCTCCCACCGTGGGTAAGCGCAAACGGCGAGCGACAACCGCTCACCTCCCCACATGCGAAGCCGAAGCGTCGCGGCGGTACACGTAGCCAGCATGCGACCGTGGTTGTACAGAGTCCTGTCACCACACGACGCCTCACTAGCGTCCCACCGCGTGTCGGTCAGCGCAAAGAATAAACGCAGGTCGCGCGACCCGACATAGCCTTCGGCGCGCGTCGGCGCGGCTCTTCGAACCCTAAACCGCGACAGCCCAAACGGGGTCACCGACCCCCCCGACCCTAGCCACACCTGTCCGAAGGGACAACCGCAAATTTGCGTGACATGGGCAACTGAAGATCGGCAAGAAGCGCAACTGCTAGCAGCCGGTGACGCGCGTTGGAAGGCGAGCAGCCAGCGTGCGGCGCGTCAATACGCCAATCATGGCCCGCCGCGTGTGCATCTTGAAGGGACGAGTGCGTACGGATACAGCAGCCCGCTCGTGCCAGCCCAGGGGTCGGCGCAATTCCCGGAGCCATTAAGGCGCACTACCGCAGGTTCGCGCTCACCCCAGGGAGTAGGGGACGGAGTGCTCGCGCGTCTACTTCGACTAGGCGCCAGCTCCGCTGCCACCACTTCGAAGCGTAGGGGACGGAGCGCTCGCGCGTCTACTTTGACTAGGCGCCAGCTCCGCTGCCACCACTTCGAGGCGTAGGGGACGGAGGGCTCGCGCGTCTACTTCGATTAGGCGCCAGCTCCGCTGCCACCACTTCGAGGCGTAGGGGACGGAGCTCTCACGCGCCTACTTCGACTAAGGCGCCAGCTCCGCTGCCACCACTTCGACGTGTAGGGGACGGAGAGCTCGCGCGTCTACTTCGACTAGGCGCCAGCTCCGCTGGCACTACTTCGAATATTAGGGGACGAAGCGCCCACGCGCTTACCCCCACGCACGTAGCACCCCCGGACCACCCCACAAACGCCTGCTCTCCGCGGCTACTATCCTCCAAGGCAGGAGATCAGCGGCTTCGGAGCGCCACCTCGCTGCCCGCCTTGTAGGCGCCGCCTCGGCAGGACAGCACGTCCGACGGCATTCCCCACACCTCGCACCGGCGCAGAAATACGGCGCGAGCACAGCAGGTGCGAGCAGTTGCCGTTAACAGACGCTAACCAAGCTCCCGAGAAAAATAGGCTTGATGTACATCAACATTCCCTGAGCCGCGTGGTGCCGCCATGGAATGTGGATGCACTGAAGAGGCCCATTTTAGGGGAGCAGCACCTATCCGAGCTCACAATGCAGGTACAATGTTACACCACCACGCTATATATATTCCATCAGTGGGGAAGCCAACCGGCAGAAGTCCAGCCGGCGGAAGTCCAACCGGCGAAAGTCCAACCGGCGAAAGCCCAACCGGCAGGAGTCCAACCGGCGGGGGAGTGTCGCAGCATCGTACCACCGCGATACTCCAAGATCCGCGCCGGGAGAAGGAACGTCGCAACATGGTATCACCGCGCCCCCTCAAGTCTCGCGCGCGTCAACCAAGCCCCGCTGGATAGGCTGGCAGTCGCTTATCGTCAAGGGCGCTCGACGCCGGAGACGCGCGCGCGCGCGACGACTTACGACCCGCTCTGCTTCCTGTGCCGACGCATTTGACTCCACCAACACCCCCAGTCCGGCCCGGGCAATCACCGACCCCGCTAAATCGGAGGCAACTTCGGCCTGCAATTCGCCCCCTCGGTGACGAGGCCAACCTCGACTTCGATCTTCGCTCCGGACGACAAATCCGACTCCTCCACGACAGAACTCGGTGGGTAACGAAGCCTTCACTAAGCCGCCCGGCGCCATACCTTCGCAATAAGGCGAACACTACACTTCGAACGTTGAAAAAGCTCACAGGCCGCAGGGACGGAGGGGGCCAAAGGGCTCGGCAACATGGCTTCGGCCCGTGAAGCCCTTCACCATGAGAGGCTCCTGTTGTAAGATTGGCCCCCACCTAAGCCCAGCAGGCCTGTTAAGAGAGTGTAAGGCCCAGAATGGGACATGTATAGTGACATAGGTACCCCTGAGGGAGGTACTCATGTGTAAGGGTATAATTGTAAAGGCACTCCCCATGTGGATGTATATATGTAGGACATAGGCCATGGGGAAAGACCCTAAGCCATTTTCTACTCACCTAACTCCCCACTACCATACTCTCTGTCTGTTTGGTCTGTAGCCACAACAGTATGCTTTTTAAAATATAATTTACAAGTGGATTGTAGTAGATATTGTACCGAATTAATCTATATTAGCCAAAATCATATATGCGTGTCTCTCTCCGTACTCTTTCTTGCGAACGGCCAGCATTCAAAAATTTAAGCTCAGTTGATATTTTTGAGTTTAACTATGTGGATACAGGGTTTGTTTGGTTGATGCACTGGGCTCTATGTGTAGTAAAAAATAGTGTCTAGAGATAACGTGGCATTTTGATGATTTTTATCTGACCAAGATGTAGTGTTTTGTTGATGCCCTGGATCTGGTGAAAGCATAAAACGTTAAATTCATGTTTTGAGAACACGTACAAACTTGAAATCCTGGCAGCATCCCAGCCAGGTAGCTTGGACCCAAGACGCGCGAAGCAAACAAGGCCTCAATCACCAAATATTTTCCCATTTTTACATTTTTTAAATTTAATTATGCCAAATAAGCCACTATCAGCTGCAGTGTAATTTCAGTCAGCTATAGTGAAAATTCAGTCATAAGCCACCAAAATTCAGCCTAACTGAGCATCACCCTAATCTGAATGATTGGCATTTTTTTCATCTTGGCTCACACTCCACTCCCCCCAATCCCCCCTGGCCCCCTCTCCATGTACCAAACTCTACCTTCTGTAATAGAATCTATAGTGAGGAGTCCAATGAAAAAGCGTCATGAACCATGGGACATACCATCACCTGCTTTTGAAATTATCACTAGTCTAGTCTCGCTCGTTTGGGCTTGGGTTTCTAGCTTCTGGCTTATTTTTCACTATTCCTAAATTTTGTCTTTTCTGACTTTTTGGATTTTTTTGAGCTTTTTTGCCGGTTCTTTTTTTCCGTATTTGTTTGCATTGTACATGCTGAGCTAACCCCTTTTTCTATTTTAAAATTTTACAATTTAATTATGCCAAATAAGCCATCATCAGCTACAGTATAATTTCAGCTAATTACAGTGAAAATTCAACTATGAGCCACAGAAAATAAGTCTAACTGAGCACACTGGAAATAGCCGTCCGAAGCCTTAAGGCCCCGTTTATCCAACACAAAAAGAGGTCAATTTTTTCGGGCGGTTACTTGTGACTGGGTGATGGTTATTGTACTTTAGCATATTTTTTATCATATAGCTTATGGTGTTTCTAGTGTAACCCAATCTTTCCTGACAAAGTGATAGCCGATAAGATGATGTTGAGTTGAAAAAATTATATAGCCGATAAGATGACGTTGAGCTGAAAAAATTATTGCAAAGGGATATCGCTGTCAGTAATATACTAAGGTCCTACTTATTTAGGTTTAGATTTCTGGCTTTTAACTTATTTTTCACTATTTCTAAATTTTATATTTTTCTAAATTTTTAGTTTATTTTGAGCTTTTTTGCCGGTTCTTTTTTCCCATATTCGCTTGCATTACATGTGATGGGCTAACCCATTTTTGATTTTTAAATTTTTTTAAATTTAATTATACCAAATAATTCATCATCAGCTATAGTGAAAATTCAGCCATAAGCCACCGAAATTCAGCCTAACTGAGTACCACCTAATAATTGTTGAGAAATGTTAGAAATATAGCAGTGCAAGCTTTGGCTCGAGCTTTCGGGCTACAAATGCTTGCTTCAATAATAGCTGGTTTTATGGGAAGCTAATGCTTTAAACAAATATGGTGCTTAGCCCACTTAGGAGGTCCAAAACAATTTAACCTTTTTCTACTTTTACCCTTAGTCCTTACACCTCCCTTACCCAGTTATCTTACACCTCCCTTATTGTCTTCTCGTTTGTCTATTGTTCTCATTGTCCATCACTCCATCCCTTGTTCGTTTCCATAGTCACCTCTAGCATCTGTTACATTCTTCTCTCTCCTCCCAAATGCTCATCTCCTTCCCCCAACCGAAACTTCTCATCATTTGACTTGTTTGCCCCTGGTGAGCTCCTAGTGATGTCAATCGGACAAGCCAATGGCCAGTGGTGGTAGATGATAGGAACGGGTCCCGATCTTCCAACAGGTTCTGGATATTTTCGATTTGGTGGAGGCGCGACACAATTTGATCCGGCTTCCGAACAACACGTTCTGAACTCCGCAATCGCAGCACCACGTCTCCTCAGGTTATCAACCGTGCGCAACCCGGTTGACCTCGCCAAGAAGGCTAATCCTCGCCTGCGAATCGAAGAACACAAGCAAGAACAAGGAAGAACACAACTGAATTGCAGATGTATTGATTTAGCACTCGAAAGTTGGGGTCTCACAAACCGATGAACGGCGAAACTGTTCAAAGACAGAATAATCTAAGCAAAACCTAAACCCTAATGGTGGGGGTGGCGGCTGGATATAGAGGAGTAAGGGGCGTGCAAAACCCCTGGACGCGCCCTAATGGGCTCCAACACGATACAAAGCCGAACGGCCCCAAAGACGGTGGCGCAGCACCCTGACAGATTCTGGATGCCCACTTGTTTCAATGATTCCCGTTGACTCAGAAGGAATTTTGATATGGGACCAGAGCCATCGGAAAGTTCGTCTTCTCAGCTTTCCATCCGTATGTAGAACGTTCAAAACGGAGCCCGGATGCGATCTGGGCGTCCGTTTTAGTGCGGCCTGGTCCTGGACTCCGAATTGGATTCGAAGTCGGCTTGAGTTGGGCCTCCAACATGATTCGACCGCCCTTGCTGGACTTGTGCGCCTCGTAGCCTTGTCCAAGTACTTCCAGGTCCTCTCCATGGTTCCTAATCATAATTAAATCATTAGGTAGCAATCGATTCTCAAATGAACAAAAAGAAGTACTTAGGAACGAGCTCACCTGTAAATTCAATTGTCGGGTGCGAGCTCTAGTGATTGGTCCTTGAATGTCAAGTGGAGGAGTGTTGTGTGTATCCGAAGAAGTGATGTCCTCATTATCCTCCCCCTCTTGAAGCAGAGTTGTCCTCAACTCAGCCTCATCTTCTTCTCCCAAGTATGGCTTCAAATCTGAAATGTTAAAGGTGGGACTAACCCCAAACTCAGGAGGCAACTCAAGTTTATATGCATTATCATTTATCTTCTCAACTATCTTAAAAGGACCAGCAGCTCTAGGCATCAATTTTGACTTTCTTAACTCAGGAAATCTATCCTTTCTCAAGTGCAACCAAACAAAATCACCCGGTTCAAGTTTAACTTCCTTTCTACCTTTACTACCAGTAATCCTATATTATTCATTCATCTTTTCAATGTTTGCCTTAGTAGTCTCATGCATTTTGACAATAAAATCAGCACGCTCCTTAGCATCATTATGAACTCTCTCACTAGTAGGCAAACGTAAAATATCAATAAGGGCACGGGGATTGAATCCATACACTACCTGAAAAGGACTTACCTTGGTGATGGAGTGTTCCACTCGATTATATGCGAACTCAACATGCAGAAAACACTCTTCCCACAGCTTCAAATTATTCTTCAAAACAACTCTCAACATGGTAGACAATGTGCGGTTCACTACCTCGGTTTGGCCATCAGTTTATGGGTGACATGTTGTAGAGAACAACAACTATGTACCCAACTTGTTCCATAGAGTACGCCAAAAGTGACTCAAAAACTTGACATCACGATCTAAAACAATAGTAGAAGGCATACCATGCAAACGAACTATCTCTTTGCAAAAGAGGTCAGCAATATGAACGACATCATCGGTTTTATGACATGGTTTAAAGTGAGTCATCTTAGAAAAGCGATCCACAACAACAAAAATGCTATCCCTTCCCCTCTTAGTCCTGGGCAATCCTAAAACAAAGTCCATAGAAATATCTGCCCACGGAATAGAAGGAACAGGAAGAGGCATATATAAACCATGTGGATTCAAGCGAGACTTAGCTTTTTAACATGTAGTGCAGCGAGCCACAAACCGCTCAACATCTCGCCTCATCTTTGACCAAAAGAAGTGTGTGGCCAGAACATCCTCCGTCTTCTTAGCACAAAAATGTCCCATCAAACCGCCTCCATGCGCCTCCTGCAACAACAAAAGACGAACGGATCCAACTGGAATGCATAGGCGGTTTGCTCAAAACAAAAACCCATCATTGATCACGAATTTATTCCATGCTTGTCCCTCTTTACAATGCAACAACACATCCTTAAAATCAGCATCAAAAACATATTGTGCTTTAATAGGTTCAAGACCAAAAATGCGACAATCAAGTTGAGACAACATGGTATAGCGTCGAGACAAAGCATCAGCAATCACATTATCTTTCCCTTTCTTGTGTTTAATGACATAAGGAAAAGATTCAATAAATTGAACCCACTTAGCATGTCTACGATTCAAATTGGTTTGACTACGAATATGCTTAAGTGATTCATGATCGGAATGAATGACAAATTCTTTAGACCATAAATAGTGTTGCCACGTCTCTAAAGAACGAACAAGAGCATACAATTCTTTATCATACGTGGAATAATTAAGAGCAGGACCATTCAATTTTTCACTAAAGTAGGCAAAAGGTTTGCCTTCTTGCATCAAAACACCACCAATACCAATTCCGCTAGCATCACATTCCAGCTCAAAAGTCTTACCAAAATCCGGAAGTTGGAACAATGGTGCGTGTGTAAGCTTGTCCTTCAAAAGATTAAAGGAATCCTCTTGTGATGGCCCCCAATGGAACACGACGCCCTTCTTTGTCAACTCAATCAACGGTGTCGCAATGGTGCTGAATTCCTTGACAAAGCGGCGATAAAAGCCTGCAAGGCCAAGAAAACTCCGCACTTGGGAGACCGTCGTGGGCGTGGGCCAACTCCATATCGCCTCCACCTTGGCTCTATCAACCTCAATTCCCTGTGGAGTCACAACATAGCCAAGAAAAGAGACTCGATCCGTGCAAAAGGTGCACTTCTCAAGGTTACCAAACAAACGTGCATCTCTCAAAGCATTAAAAACAGCACGTAAGTGATTCAAATGTTCATCCATGGACTTGCTATAAATCAAGATATTATCAAAGTAAACGACCACAAATTTGCCAATGAAAGGACGTAAAACCTCGTTCATTAATCTCATGAAAGTGCTAGGTGCATTAGTTAAACCAAAAGGCATGACTAACCACTCATACAAGCCGAACTTAGTTTTAAAAGCAGTTTTCCATTCATCGCCAAGTTTCATTCTTATTTGGTGTTATCCACTACGCAAGTCAATCTTTGTAAAAATTATAGCACCACACAACTCATCAAGCATGTCGTCTAGCCTGGGAATAGGATGATGATACATTATAGTAATGTTGTTAATGGCTCTACAATCTACACACATACGCCAAGAACCATCTTGTTTGGGAACCAAAAGAACAGGAACAGCACAAGGACTAAGGCTCTCACGTACGTACCCACGGTCCAAAAGGTTTGGACTTGTCGTTGAATCTCCTTAGTCTCTTCGGGATTGGTCCTGTACGCCGCACGGTTTGGCAAACTCGCTCCAGGGATCAAGTCAATCTGGTGCTCAATCCCTCGAATGGGTGGAAGTCCTGGAGGTATCTCATCAGGGAAAACATGTCTAAACTCCTGCAAAAGGATAGTGACAGGAGCAGGCAAAGTGCAAGGCATATTATCAAGAGAAAATAAAGCATCTTTGCACACAAAAGCATAGCATGTATCATTAACATCATCAATTGCAGCAAGGTCTGATTTTGTGGCAAGCATAATAGAATTTTTCAAATGGATTACTTGCTGTTTTTTCAGATTTTTCATGTTCCTTTCGATCATTAGTAGCAGCAGCTCTCTCCCTATCGGCCTCTATAATCTCAGCTGGGGTCAAAGGCAGTAAAGTAACGTTCCTTCCCTTATGCATAAAAGTGTATTAGTTGCTACTACCATGGTGTAAAGCATCATTATCAAATTCCCAAGGTCGACCCAATAAAAGAGAGCATGCTTGCATGGGAACCACATCACAATCGACATGATCAGCATAACCACCACTGGAAAAATGGACTCGGCATGTTTGCGTTACCTTAGCTTTTCCCGGGTCATTTAACCACTGAATATGGTATGGATGTGGATGCGGTCGCGTGGTCAAGCTAAGCTTTTGACCAAATCAGAACTCACCAAGTTGTTGCAGCTTCCTCCATCAATGATGACACGTGCGCGCCGGTTCTTGATTGCGAAGAAAGTCTGAAACAAATTATGGCGTTGAAGCTTATCGGGTTGTTGTACCTGTGTGCTGAGGACTCGCTGCACAATGATGCTCCGTAGCGTCGCTGTGGACGCCCCACCAAGGACCTGGTCGTCATCACCACCGCCATTGTCGTCCGAGGCAGCAGCATCATCATCATCCTCCTCGACATCCGAAGTGCTGATGTAGCCTCCATCTTCTGTGGCGATGTATGCCCGTTGGCTAGGGCAATTCTTCTGCACATGACCAAGCCCATGGCAGCGGTGGCACTGAATGTCGGAGGAGCGGCCCGTTGAAGCCACGAAAGAACTCTTGGCTGGACCTTGCAAAGAATTTTTTGTAGAATCTGCAAGGCGTGTCGTGGAAGGTGGCTTCGGTGGCGCTACTGCAAACTTGTTCACAGGTGGTGGAGGGGAACGAAAACTCGAAGAAGACTTGGGCAGTCCCGTCGATGTAGTCGTCCGCGGCGTGTAGAAGGGTCGTCCGGTGCTTGCCTTCGCTGATTGCTTGCGTCCTGCAATTCTTTTTCTGCAAGCATAGCAAGCTGGAACAACTGGTTGACAGTAGTAAAATCTTTATAACCAACAATGTCCTGAATTTCACGCCGTAACCCCCCGTAAAAACGACAAATCTTATCCTCCGTTTCCTCAACAACCCCACAACGCACCATACCCTTTTGAAGCTCAGCATAATAGTCCTGAACAGAACTATCACCTTGTTCTAAGCGCTGCAATTTTTTTCTCAAATCACGTTTATATGAGGGAGGAACAAAACGATTACGCATAGCTTCTTTTAACCGCTCTCATGTATCAGGTTGTAAGCGCATGGTACCCAGTTCATTCCACCAGATAATAGCAAAGTCCTTAAACTCACTAGTAGCTTGTCTAACTCTATGTTGTTCAGGAACCAAGTGAGAATTAAACTTCTGCTCTACTGTCATCTCCCAATCAAGATATATTTCAGCATCATAAAAACCAGAAAAAGATGGAATGGTAAACTTGACTTTAGCAAAAGGGTCGTCGTTACCATGACGGTTCTGGTTATTACCTCCCATACCATGTCGGTTTTGCTGAAGACGCCGACGTAGTCGTGCATATTGTGTCGCTCGCTGATCAATGTTGCCATCCGCATCATACACTGTGTCATCATCATGATGATGGCCGTCATTGACAGGTGACAGGCGTCCCTCCAATGTGTCCATCCGACCAGTGAGGTCAGCCATCCGCCGCTCCACCCGCTCAATGCCTTCCGTGGTGTTCAACTGGGCAATGGCGGCGATGATGGTCTCCATTCTCGCGTCGAGATCAGTGAGTGAAGCAGTTTGTTTGTCGAGCGCAGCATGTAGCTGGCCGCGACTAACACACTCGTTGAAATCGCTCGGTGTCCCGTCCCCTTCGTCTCCTGCCATGGTTAGTGGAAACACAGGGAAAACAAAAGGATTATCCCTATCAACTACAAAGTAAGGGCAGTGGGAACCCGCAAAGGAAGTGGCTTACCAAGCTCTTACAAGTGTTCTTACTAAAGCAAGGCAAAGGATACCTGGAGAGTGTGATCCGGCGATTGCAAGGGTCAAAAACTGTGCTATCCGGAAGTAGGTATATGGAGCTTGGCAGGCCAAATATGTTAGTGGAACACAAATCAATAACATATAGTAATGCTGAATAAATGTCCAAAGCACTGGTCCTAGTTGCTGGTCTAAATGTGTCCTATATCAGGTATGATATGATGAACAACGAGTCAAGACCACAATAGTAAAGCAAAGACAGCAACAAAGATGGCCAGGCAATGAGAAACTTAATTCAGCATAAGCACAAAACAAATGAAGCTCTGTCACCTAAAACTGTGCTCTGTCGCCATTTTTTTTGCACGGATAGCACTCTCAGCACTATAAGCCCAGGTGCCGAAATTTTTCTTTTTTTTCTTTTTTTCTTTTTTTCACAAAGCAGAGCACAGAAATAGGAACCACACAAAGTTTCACCTCAATCTAATGTAAGCTGTGGCCTACAGAAAATGATGAATGTGCTGTAAATTCGGTGATGAAATTTCGGAGCTCAAGTACTGCACTTTCCAGGCTGAATTTTGGCAAAATAAATTCGCCAAACCCAGCAAAGCTAGGAAGTTTCAGATGCACAATTCAATTTCACCCAATTTGAAAAACAAATCGCCTGATTTCGAGTCC
Organism: Dendrocalamus latiflorus; assembly: GCA_017311315.1. Classification (NCBI taxonomy): domain Eukaryota; kingdom Viridiplantae; phylum Streptophyta; class Magnoliopsida; order Poales; family Poaceae; genus Dendrocalamus; species Dendrocalamus latiflorus. The sequence goes on along the minus strand of CM029649.1, from coordinate 12,255,757 downwards.
GTATGAGAAAGTTATGGCCGTTTGAAGGAGGGCCTCCGAGTTATGGTTGCTGTGGAGGCCGAAAACGAAATCGAGTGGAGGAAATTGGTGGAAATTGTGGGCGGAAGCTCAGGGAAATGTGGGGGATGGTGCTGGATGATCACGAGATGCGATGGATGGTGGATGACTCAAAAACAGTGGGTGGGATATGGGTGGGAAAACAAAAGTTGACGGCTAGGGTTTGTATGAGAGGTAGCGGAAGCAAGACAACCCGAAACAAAACACGATCTAAACCAGCAACACAACTCGACTAAGGACACAAACTCAACACTACGGACTCTGAAATCAAATTGTGCAAAAGGCTAAACAAAATCTGGGACAGGAAACAACCTATGACTACAAATTTTTTTGTAGGGCTTTTTCTTGGACTCTAGGATGAAACCGAAAACAACAATGGTAGGGTAAACTCGAACCTGAAGGAACACCTGAAGCTCTGATTACCACTTGATAGGAACAGGGTCCCGATCTTCCAACAGGTTCTAGATATGTTCGATTTGGTGGAGGCGCGACACAATTCGATCTGGCTTCCGAACAACACGTTCTGAACCCCGCAATCGCAGCACCACGTCTCCTCAGGTTATCAACCGTGCGCAGCCCGGTTGACCTCGCCAAGAAGGCTAATCCTCGCCTGCAGATCAAAGAACACAAGCAAGAACAAGGAAGAACACAACTGAATTGCAGATGTATTGATTTAGCACTCGAAAGTTGGGATCTCACAAACCGATGAATGGCGAAACTGTTCAAAGACAGAATAATCTAAGCAAAACCTAAACCCTAATGGTGGGGGTGGCGGCTGGATATAGAGGAGTAAGGGGCGTGCAAAACCCCTGGACGCGCCCTAATGGGCTCCAACACGATACAAAGCCGAACGGCCCCAAAGACGGTGGCGCAGCACCCTGACAGATTCTGGATGCCCACTTGTTTCAATGATTCCCGTTGACTCAGAAGTAATTTTGATATGGGACCAGAGCCATCGGAAAGTTCGTCTTCTCAGCTTTCCATCCGTATGTAGAACGTTCAAAACGGAGCCCGGATGCGATCTGGGCGTCCGTTTTAGTGCGGCCTGGTCCTGGACTCCGAATTGGATTCGAAGTCGGCTTGAGTTGGGCCTCCAACATGATTTGACCGCCCTTGCTGGACTTGTGCGCCTCGTATCCCTTCTCCAAGTACTTCCAGGTCCTCTCCATGGTTCCTAATCATAATTAAATCATTAGGTAGCAATCAATTCTCAAATGAATAAAAAGAAGTACTTAGGAACGAGCTCACCTGTAAATTCAATTGTCGGGCGCGAGCTCTAGTGATTGGTCCTTGAATGTCAAGTGGTGGAGTGTTGTGTGTATCTAAAGAAGTGATGTCCTCATCAGTAGATTTCAGCAAGGAGGTGATCGGTGGTGTCAGATCTCCGCTGGGCAACCACCGTCGATAGTGCATTGAGCTATGACGACCAGTGGATTGAGCTGTGACGACCACTGTTTAAGCATTGGAATAGTGCTCTCATCACCTCATCCTCATCTACTTTCAGGGCAAATCATTAATTTCCACTCCTTAGTGCTTCACAAGCCATCGAAGCCACACCCTCGCTCTGCTTCTACCACCATATTGAAACTTGGTTTTGGCTTTTAATGGGCTTTGGAAGAATATGAGTTTGGAAGCACCTACTTTGGACAAAGGAGGTGACTAGACAACGATATATTGTTGCAACGGTATAACAACACATTTTGTGAAGTTTCTGGAAAACATTTGAAAATTTTCAAGTTTCAACGAGTTTCATATGTTTCTAGAAGTTTTCAGAAGATTCTAAGAAAGTTGCAATGAGTTTTAGATTTTAGAACTCAAGTTTCAAGAAGTTTCAGCCCAAGAGTTTCAAGAAGTTTCAACATGTTTTAACCAAAAGTTTTAAGATGTTTCGACGACCTCACCATGGATACGACACCGGCGGAAGCACGTACTAGATTTGATCTGAGATAGAGATAAGAGGAAATCCCTAGAAGAAGAAGCAGAGGAAGCATATGGAAGCGGCATCATGGATCGAGGGTGGTGGAGTTGTGGACCATCCGGAGGATGAGGGGATAGCAGTTGCCTACCTTGACCACACGGACGTTGAAGCGAAAGCCAAGGAGGACCTCTAGGAGGGAGCTCTTCTCGTATGACTAGCCACCTATTGCCACATTCTCTGGTATCAAAATCCTTTATCGAAGAGAGCTCCTGTAGCCTGATCGCACGGCAGTAGCAACCGCATCGCCGCCCTCCACTGTTGAGCTCGCACTGCATCCACCTTTCGTCTTCTCTGTTGCCAGCCAACTCTGCCTCCACCTAACTCCCTGCCTGCCGCTGTAAGCCACCTCCATTGTCGCTGGACTAGCAGCTATGTAACACCCTGGCCCTCCACAGGGTCTAGGATGCTACCACCACAAACTTATCATCTCAACTGGGAGCAACCAGCATACGAATATAGGATAATAGCAATAAGACAATTAACTTCATAGTGCAAACAACCTTTACAAAAACTGAACTTTGAGCTCCATGACCATGGGGACCCACCACCATAGGCTCGCAAGGAAACTAAACCAAACGGCGAGCCACAAAACACTTAACACTAGATTAAACATAAATGCTTAGTGTCAGGCTAAGGTGTTATTTCATATGTGAAGTGCAAAAAGGACTCTTTCCATTCCATGCATGCCGTCAATCTGGATCTCCCTAAAAAAACAACAACAACAAGCGTGAGTCCAAAGACTCAGCAAGCACACGATAAAACAGTAACATCAATTTAGCAATTTAATCGATTTCATGATTGTAAGTTGTAAATCAACTCCATGACTATAAACTGTAAATCAAAACCATAACTGTAAACTGTAAATCAATTCCACGACTATGAACTATAAATTCCTAAATCTCTACAGTTGTATCACATTCTGTCACTTTCATGCAATGCAATGCAATGCATCTGTAACTGTAGCTTATACCGGTATAGCGGAGTGTTCACTCGTCGATGAACCACTCAATTCACGTCCTCTTTTATATGGGAATCCAAACTCCACTTCCATGGAGTACCTACCGAAGTAGGTCATGTTGTCTGTGTATTAGTGTAATGCATGATGCAACATGCTTTCAATGTTGGCATTTAATCATAATCAAGACTCATCAAAGTATGATTAGCACGTAATCATACACATCTGTTGGACCGAAATGGCGATAGAGGGGGTGAAAGTCGACTCTAAAAATTTCTCCCCTTCAAGTACCCACTCGAAAACTCTTCTCCACTAGCTACAAAAAGCTATGAAGAAAAGAGATCGGCTCTCTGGAACCTCAAAACTCTTAGAAGAAAACAGTACTTCAAACAGAAAGGACAGAAGGCCAAGAACTCATCAAAAGAACACAAGCAATACAGGAGCTGCAGAGGGAGGCCCGTCAGACCGCAGGCATCAGGCCGGTCTGACCGCTCCCTAGCCGGCGGTCAGACCGCCCGGCCCATGCCGGTCTGACCGGCCTTGACATCCCGGTCTGACCGCCCATTACACTCCGGTTTGACCGCCCGTCGGGTTCAGACAACAACAATGCTGAAATTCAGACAGCTGAACTTGGGACTTCACACAACAGCAAAAATGAAGAGTTTCTTCAGGTTTCCTCGGCCCAGAAAAGCATAACCATAAGCCAAATAGCCAGAGGAACCCTGGGAACCAAGAATACCCAACTAAAAACCAAGAATTTCAGATTTGGGCAAGAAACTGAAAAGGTACAGAGTGCATCCTCAAAAATCAAATTCCCAACAATTCTTTGATCCTTTGGCCAAAAGACTTTGCAGATATGTTAGCAATAGCCACTGGACTCTACAAGCCAAGATTCAAGCCATCTCAAAGAAGAAACCAAGATTTGAACCAAACCCTAGAAAAACTTGGAAAACTTCAGAGAGGAGCACACAAACCCAAATTACTCAAGGTTCACTAGTCCTTTGCACATGAGATTTTGTAATTAAGTTAGCAATAATCTAAGAGCATGCCAGCAAGAATCTCAAACCATTTCCTCAAGGGAAACAAGAAATCCATCAAAACCCTAGAGGAGGAAATGAAGAACAAAGAAGGCTCGAAAAGGAAGAACTGAAATTAAACTTGGTTTGCTCTTAGGATCACCTAGCCAAATGGCTTTTGAGCATCTCCCATGTCATAGCAACCCATTTTGGACCTTTCTAGCAAGAACCAACTCAAAAACAAGAAAGCTCAAAAATCACCAAAGAAGCATCGAAGAATACAGGGCACGAAAGAAACTTCTGAGATTTCATTCATGGAAGCACACGAATTACAGAGGAGTCCCAATACGCATGGACATTAGAACAAGAGGAATGATTACAAGACTCTCAATCCATCCTCTCCCTCTCCCTCTCAAGAACACAAGCTCAAGAACACAAGAATAGACACAGGGAGGAAGGAGCAACGAAGAAGACAACCCTCTGTCCATCTCCACCCACTCTCACTAACTAAAGCCTCACCAACTAAAGCCTAAAGCCAAAACAAACTCTCAAAGCTTCTTTTGACTCTAGCAAACCCTAACTCTCTCCTAAAGCCATGAGGGGGCATGCAGCCACTCCCTCCTTTATATAGCCATTGGCTAACGGGTCTCCACCCCGTTACGCCCACTAAACCTGAACGGAGCCCGCTCCTGCTTGTGCAGCCTCGCAAAATTACCATTTCACCCCTCCTGCACCTTCCGGGAAGCTCCCGCGCTCCTTGTCGTCCAAGCCTCGCAACCACCTCGAGTCTCCGCCGTCTTCGACACATCTCGACCGTTCTGACCTCGACACCGCCAGTGTCTAGTCCGGTCCCCTCGTGTCTCGCCACGACTCCGCCTTGACGTCCTGCAGCCATCACAGACAAGAAACACATCAAATAGCACCGCTCGATACATGTAAGCATAATAGCATCAACAAATCACACTTACGCAAAATGGAGTCCAAACCTGTCGAATCATCAGAATATGCATCCTAAGCCTTTTGACCAGGTTTGACCAAGTCCGACCGAGCCCGATTGCACCACGCAACGACATGGTCCGAACCAAACAAATCAAACTCGACTTTCCTAAACCGATGTCAATTACTCATCACATACATGGGATGACCTCCACATGGTCTCTCAACATCACTCATAACTACTATAGATCATGGCATGGGAATACGAATAGCAAGCATTCATCACAATTTACTGTTCTACCATGCACTTGCCTGTTAACTTGGCCGACGATGCGTGGACGGCACTAGACCTGAACCTCCACCTGAACAAGCATTACCCACTTCAATTCATCGCTAACGCGATACAAACACGTACATGCAAACAACATCACTCTTACGCATAAACCAGACACAACCAATTCCTATCTCACTGGACACCCTTCCGTTGTCCCGCTAGACTTTAGCGATTTTGTTGTTTGTACATGCAAATTGAATTCTACACGCTTAATGTTTCTTCGCTATCTTTTGGGTCGAAAAGGCAAGACATCTATTCTTTCTTTTTGCTAATCTCTTTCTCCTCAATCAGTTATACTAATTAACCTTATTTTAATTCATCAACTACTAACTACTATTAGCAGACGCTACTCCTACTCCAATACTCGCTAGTTGGATCACTCCTCCCTCCATCCATTCTTACTTTCTTTCCCTCTCCCGCCACGGATCAACAGATCAATAGTGGCAGCACCAATTTAACCGTCAAGGCATTCATATTAATAAGTGATATTTTATTGGCCACATGAATCAATTCTAACAATCAGCATAATAACTTATGCAAGATTTAGTGAATAAGCATGGAGAAGAGTTTTCAAGGCGTTACCTTGGCCCCGAACGACCGGATCGGGGCACTACCTTCCTTTCTTTAGCCGGATCTGATAGATTTGGTGGTAGGTCAAACTTACCTTTTCTCTTCTTCCTCTTTTCCTTCCTCTCTTATTTTCTTTTCCCCTCCTCTCCTTCTTTGCCTTCCACGGCTGGCTCCCTCCTTATCTTTTCTTCTTACTTTCCTTCACGGCCGACTCCTCCCGTTTCTCCCTCCTCCCTCACTCGGATGCCCTCTTAGCCAACTCAGCTCCTCCCCTCTTGCGGCTGGCTCGCGCCTCACTCCCCATGGCCGCTCCCACCTCTTTATCAGAACCCGGAGTAATGACTCCTGGATCCTCTGTGTAAATCGCACTAGTCCAGGATCAGCTAGTGCACACAGTGACAACAAAGATAAATACCAAGCACAAATGACTTCTTAAATTAAATAAAAGAGTACGGCCTTATGGCCAAGTCTTACATCAACGCTCATTGGCAAAATAAATAAAGCAAAGAATTGCGGAAGCAAACTGATAAATAGCGAAGCCCAAGCCTGCCCACATGCAAACGATAGTAAGACGCGGCCTACTCGTCTTGATCTTCACCGTTGTCAAAGGCATCTTCCTCTGTATGGAGATAGCAAGGTGAGTACAAACTTGTACTCCGCAAGTCACACGGAGAAATGCAACATAATGATAAAGGCTTCAATGGAAGGCTTATAGGGTTAGTTTGCATAAAACAGCATTTAAGGAAATACAGTAGATAGATTGAAAATGCTGAATTTAATACAGTAGATAAAAACAATACTTGTAATTGAAAATAATACCGTCAGTGCTGGCTCCGACCAAACACCAACCTATCCATGGGCATCCCACCCGGATCATCTTTTTCAAAAGCTCACGTATGGATTCCACCCATCCACACGCTTTCACTGCGCAACTCTGATGGGTTCCATCCATCCACCAGGTTTCAATCTCTCACGGATTCCATCCATTCGTAAGGTTTTCATCTCTCGTGGATTCCATCCATCCACAAGGTTTTCAAAAACACTTTTAAAAAAACAAAGTCTAATCCATGAAAAACTTTTACTCAGCATGCCCATGACCGTGGGCACGGCTATCCAGGATAGATTATACACTCTACAGAGGTTCTACAGCTTTACCCACAAGACACGATCATCCCTTTGTACTACTAGATTACACACTTCCTTAGGTGTGCAGTGGGGAGTCGTGACAAGGCCTTTACAATGCAAAGCTTTCAACCTGGCCAAGCCAACTCTAAGGTTTCACCCCAGTAAGGAATCCACCAGACCGGAACCCCCTCTTGAGCCTGAGCGAGACTTCACATGGCTTAACCACGCTCGCCCAAGTGAGACTTCTCATGGCACCAACCACGCTCACTTTCAACCTACGACTTGACTCTGGTTGGGACTTCGCAAATTATTCAGCCAGGGCTGTCCCATACCAGCCATATGGTAGTACGATAGGGCTTTGCAACAGTAGCTCATAGACCGGTCCTTAATCTGACTTAGGCCCAACCACGTACCCCTGTGCACGACAGTCAACCCTGCGGCTCCAACCAACAGGACATGCCTGCACCCACCAATCTAACCAATTGCCTAAGTCTAAACCAGTTTTCTAATTTGTTTCAAATTATTTTTATAAACCTTCTTGACTCACCAAAGTCAAGAGTAGCTTGAAAAGCTTATCATTTTATGTAAAAAGGTCATCATTTTATGTGAAAAGGTATCCCAAAACGAATATTATGATTAAGCAGGTCTAAGCATTTATTATAAAATCTCTCTAGCCAATACTAATGTATTAACTAGGGATTGATCTAGGGTGACAAGGTATAAAGAATTCAATATCAATGGGGAAATTAACAAGTAGGCATTAACTATATTTAAAATGGAATTGAAAAACATTGAATAAAAATATGCATGCAGAATAATTTAAAATAATATAATTTTATTTTGAAAACTGAGATCAACATGATCAAGGAGTGTGACTTACCTTGCTCTTCAACCTGATGTGAATCGTTGAAGAATTTTCTCGAATCATCAAAGTCTACACGTGAAAATAACCCACCAAATTCAAATAAATTCAAAATCGGAGTTAGGACGAAGGAGAACGGGCTCCGGGAAGTTTAAATTCGAAGAAAAAGAAAAAAAGAATTTTCTAGAATTATTTTTCTAAAGGAAAATCTGAATTATGATGTCAGCAGAGGATTTAATTTTGGCTGAATTATTTTTCTACTGAAAAATAGAATTTACGGCGTAGATATTGCGTCAGCTAGGGGGTAGGCCGACTGACAGTGTGCGCCCTGGTCCATAGACCGGGTCCACGGACGGGTGAATCGGCTGAGGTGGCACGGGGAGATGGGGTGGCAGCTGGGTGCCTGTGTGGCGCCCTCGTGGCGGCCACGTCAGCTGCCACCTCGCCTCGGTGCTGACGTGGCGAGCGCCGGCGGGGAGGGGCTCGGGCCTGGCAGCGACACCGGCGGTCCGGTGGCCGACGGCGGACGGCGATGGCTGGAGGGGGAAGAGGAGGCCGAGGGGATGACGCTGGTACCTTGGCGGAGCTCGGCGATGAGCGAGGGTGGCCGACGGCGAGGGAGAAGCAGCGGAGGCGGAAGGGGGTGGAGTGGGGTGAACCGGAGCTGGGGAAGGGTTTAAATAGGCGCGGCGAGGGGTGGAGCGCGGGGGATTTCTCGCTGGAGAGATCGGGGAGTGGGCGGCGGTTGCGGGTGGTTAGGGGCGGAGCCGGCACGGGATTGGGGGAGGTGGGTGCGGGGAGTGGGGGTGGTGGTGCACGCACGATTTGGGGAAGTGGGTGGTGGCGGCGGCTTCGGCGGGGAAGACGGAGGCGGTTGCGACCGGGGAAGAAGAAGGGGGCGACGTGGGAGGAAGATGACCGGGGAAGGGGACGATGCTGACAGGCGGGCCCAGCCTGTCAGCTGGGCTAAGAGGGAAAGGAGCGGGCGGTAGGGATTGCGGCACATGGCACTGGGTGAATCGGGCGGCTGAGATGGAAGGGCGGGGCGGACGAGGCAGATTGGGCCGGGGCGCAACGTGGCGGGCATCGGGCCCGGCCAGGTGGCGAGCATGAAAGAGGGCAGACGGGATCAGGCGGGCGATCTGGCCGTCCACGTGGCGGCCGGATGGGATGGGAGAGGTTTTGATTTTAATTTTTGATTTCAGATTTTCAAAAAAAACTTAAAAAATTCACTAAGCCTCAGAAAAAATATGAAATTAACTCCAAAAATTCCAGACAAATTCAGAGAACCTCCTGGAGACATTTTGGACTTAATAAAAATATTTCCAACTAATGTTGGTATTATATTTTCATACCTAAAATACTTTTTATTTTCAAAATAGATTTAAAACTTCAGAAAACGCAGAAAACCCAAATAAAATCCAAATAATTAATTTAAAGTAGGATTTTTATAGAAAATCAAAATATCATTTTATTTAATAATTATTTTTATGTTTTCACTTAAAATACTTTTTAAATCTAGTTTTTTTCAAAAACAGAAATCCAGGGCAAAACCAAATTAAAATTTAGGCAACAAAAATACTTATTTTATTTTAAATTTTATTTCAATTAATTTTTATTTATTTATTTATTTATTTTTATTTTGTTAAAAACCTGGGATGTTACACTCCTCCCCCTCCCTTCTTGACTGGCAGGAGGAGGACAACGCAGGCGGCCACGGCAATGAGCAATGTAGGAGTAGCAGGGTGGCAACATTGGCAGGAGAGTAGCGCGGACGGTTATAGCGTGCATGAGTGGCGGCAACATTCGGTAGGAGGGGAAGGCTGAAGGAACGCGCGTAGGCTACGATAGCAGAAAATAAAAAATTTCTACCGCGCACACCAGGACATCATGCTAAGAAGGGATCATAGATCGTTACCACTAGACGCGCAGCGCAGCGGAAGAAGAGTTGGAGAAGCCGATCCAACCACGCGCGTCGAGGTAGTAGTGGAAGTAGCCGATCGTCCCGAACAGATCGTCTCCTCCACGCGATCAAACACACCACGAGTAGATCCAATCTGTAGTTTGTTGATGCCGATCAACGCCGCAACGAGCAGCGCCTCCACCGGTATCCACACGTCCGGGGCTGGAACTCCGATCGCGAATGTACCAGCACTCGCGAGCGGCTAGGGTTTGGCTCGGGAGGTGGCGGCTAGGGTTTTGTTCGGGAGGAACATATGCGTGCATCCCTCAGCCCCCCCGCCTCCAAATATATAGACCTCCTCACTTGGGCCTCGTGGACCGAGGCCCAATAGGAGTCTATCCGGATCTCTATCCGAATTGAGCCCACATCCGAATCACATTCGAATTAGTGTTCCAACCCGTTAAGTGTGCGACCCTGTAGGTTCACGTATACTTGGTCGCGACCCGGAAACACCTTTCCGGTCACCCTGTTAATAGCGGCCTCTAGCAAGACATATTAACCCCAAAGTATACGTAAAGATCATATCGGCTGAACCTGTAATGTTCTCATGTACGAATCCTTTTGCCTCACGATATAGATTAAGCTCAAGGCGAGACCTGTGTCATCCTCTTAATGGCTCAATCACTCTCTCGATTCCGTGATGGATTATAAACTTGTGATTGACTCCTCAATCACATTGGCATGGCCATGCACTTTCATAATCCATTACATCGAGGGGCCCAGAGATATCTCTCCCACAAGGAGGGGCAAATTCTATCTTGATCATTCACATCCCACTACATGTTTCATAGCAAACCCGAAGACTACTTTTATGACTACCCAGTTACGGAGTAGTGGTTAGTAGTCCCAAAATAGGCTACTACGCATGTTGGGAACCATGATGATCTCAAGTCTAACGATTCTACATAAACACTACTTGAGACCAACTAATGACACATGGAATCTCTGCAGTGTCTCATGGCGGGTCTATCCAACATATGTTCACTAACACATGTCCATATTATTGATTTGGTATCTCCATACCATGATCCATGAGACATGATCATCAATCAATACATATGCTGATCTTTGAATCATATATGTTCCTCATATGATATATGATCAGGGATCATTTAGAAATAGCAACATTTTGGCATTAAGAGTCTCATGAATAAGTCACATACTCATTGATCAATAATGATAATGTCTATTTCAAGGAACAAAGCAATGTATCATAAACATAGTATGTGATATATTCAACATCTCCATGTTGCCTCTAGGGCATATCACCAACAAAGGCATGGCTAAAAACTGGAGGGTGGCGGCACCAGTGACCCACAGGAACATAGTAGCAGCGGCACGTGGCCAGGGGAAGCAAGGGTGGCAGCGAGCGATAGCAGCAATAGGGGGAACAGGGACAGTAACGTCGGTGGCTAGGTGGCAATGGCAGCGTCGTAGTAGCAGGGGCCTGCGGGACATAGGTGAGGCGGTGGCACAAGGTGAGCACGGGGGGAGGGAAGCAAATTGGCTTTTGCTTCCTCCCCCTTCTGGCTCTCTCTTTTATGGGGCTTCGGGAATGGGCCGGGCTGGGCCGAGCCGGCCTAGGTGTTAGATTTTACCCCCTTAACCGAATTTGACCGCGAATTCTAAAACTCAATAATCCATGAGGAAAATAAACGAACTGAGTCGAACTCAGTAATCCATGAGGAAAATAAACGAACTGAGTCGAATAGAAAACAACTCTAACTTATACCCGTAGAGTACAACTCCAAGTACTTCTCGCGCATGCGAGATTCCAATTTCCACATTCTTTTCGCTCTGACTAATGTGACCATAGAATTGTGACACACTTTAACGTTCTGTGCCTCAACACTTTTTACGATTCCTCCAGAATCCAAACTGGATAGGACTCGAAGGTGAAGTCTTGCTTAAGGGACAATGCTTCTAGAACAATATCATGTTTCGGATCCCTTAAGTACTTTCTCAACATAGAAACATGAAACACATTATGCACTCCTTGCATGGACTCGGAAAGATCCAAGCGATATGCTAACTTTTCAATTCATGCCAGAATCGAATATGGCCCAATGTACTGCGGGCTAAGCTTCCCTTTGGTACCAAATCACATAATTCCTTTAGTGGGAGACACTCTCAAAAGAACCTGATCACCCACTTCAAACTCTAAGTCTCGCATCCTAACATCCATGTAGCTCTTCTACCTACTATGGGCAGCTAGTAGATTCTATCTAATCTCCACTACTCGTTCAACTGTCTGTTGAACCCAATCTGGACCTAGAACTACCATTTCACCTACAGCATCCCAACATAGTGGTGATCTACACTTCCGCCCATATAAAACCTCAAATGGCGCAGCCCAGATACTAGAGTGGTAGCTATTGTTGTAGGCAAACTCCGCGAGTGCCAACTGATCCTCCCAGCTACCTTTCCACGACAAAACACAGGATCTCAATATGTCCTCTAGTGTTTGAATGGTGCGTTCAGACTGCCCATCCATTTGTGGGTGGAAAGCGATACTAAACTGAAGTTTTATGCCCATAGCGCTCTATGGACTCTCCCAAAACTTGAAGACAAACTTGGCATCTCTATCTGAAGTTATCATCTTGGGCACACCATGTAACCTCATTATCTCATGCACATAGATGCATGCCAAACCACTTACTGAGTTCGTCGTACGAACAGGGATGAAGTGCACGGTAAGCCAACTACAAAATCCATGGTAACGTCATCCTATGATCACTGGGAACATCTAGGGGCTGCAATAAACCAGCAGGACGCTTATGCTCAGCCTTCACTTGCTGGCAAATCCCGTGAGATGCCACATGATGAGCGACATCCACCTTCATCCTTTTCCACCAGAAGCTATTTTTCAAATCCTGATACATCTTGGTCTTATCAGGATGTACTGTGTATGGGGTACGATGAGCCTCTCTCAAAATATCGTCCTTAACTTAAGCCTTTTGTGGCATGCAAAGGCGGCCCCTAAACTGCAATGCGCCCAACTCATCAAAACTGAAATCCCCCGATTTTTCTTCATCAAGGCCCTTCCTCACTTTTTGAAGCAACTGATCATGTTGTTGTACTTCTTTCACCTATTCTGGAATTGCTAATTCCAGCAACAACTATGTCTCAACCTATGCTATACCAGCATAGTAATAGGAAAATCACATTCGTTGAAAGTCAGCAACGAGACAACCTAGAGTGGAGGGTGTCGTCTTGCAGCTAAGGGCATCAACAACCACATTATCTTTGCTTGGATGGTACTAGAGAGTGAGATCATAGTCCTTGATCAGTTCTAACCACCTTCTTTGCCTCAGATTTAACTCCTTCTACGTGAAAATGTACTTGAGACTCTTGTGGTCAGTGAAAATATCACATGACTCTCCATACAAATAATGCCTCCAAATCTTTAGAGCAAAAACCACTGTGGCAAGCTCTAAATCGTGAGTAGGGTAATTCTGCTCATGTTTCTTAAATTGTCGCGAGGCATACGTGATTACTTTGCTATCTTGCATGAGCACACAACCCAAACCCGCTCGCGATGCATCCGAGTAGATCGTGAAACGCTTTCCTGGCTCAGGAAGAGTAAGAACAGGAGTAGCTACTAACTTCTCTTTGAAAATATTGAAACTACGCTCACATTCACCGGTCCACTGGAATTTCACGCCCTTCCAGTTGAGATGGCTTGGCAATAATGGAGAAGTCTTTCACGAAACACTGGTAATAACCAGCTAAGCCAAGAAAACTTCTCACTTCCTTAACATTAGATGGCCTCTTCCTGCCTACTATTGTAGAAATCTTGGTTAGATATACTGAAATGGCCTCTTCCAGTCTACTACCGTAGAAATCGTGGTTAGATCTACTGAAATGCCCTCTTGGTTAATCACATGACCCAGGAAGCCCACTTCAGAAATCTAGAACTCACAGTTCTTTAACTTGGCAAAGAACTGATTCTCCCTCAAAGTCTCAAGCACGAGCCTCAAATGTTGCTTATGCCCTTCCTCCTTTGTCTTGGAATAAATCAAGGTATCATCGATGAACACAACCACAAAGTCATCCAAATACTTATGCACATACTATTCATGTCTCCATAAAAACAACAGGGGCATTCGTTAGTCCAAGAACATAACTTTATATTCATAGTGCCCATATCTTGTGGAGAAAGCTATATTTTCAATATCTTATTCCCGCACTCAAATTTGATTATACCCAGACTGTAGATTAATCTTGGAGAACACTTTTGCCCCCTTCAATTGATCAAACAAGTCCTCGATGCGAGCCAATGGGTATTTATTCTTCATGGCCACATGATTAAGAGCACAATAATATATACACATGCGCCAACTCCCATCATTTTTCTCAGTGAATAGGAACGGGACTCCCCAAGGTGACACACTACGACAGATCAACCCTAGGATAACAACCCGTCTAATTGCTTCTTCAACTCTTCTTGGAGTGGTCATGCTAAATGCTACGGTGATATAGAGATAAGTCAAGTGTCAGGAACAAGTTCAATTCTAAACTCCACATCTCTTTCGGGCGGCATTCCCAAAGGCTCTTTAGGAAACATGTAGAGATACCACTGGAATATTCTCAATGCGCAAAGGTTCACTTGGTTTTTCCGCAAGTGCTAGAAGTAACCCCAACTTCAACACCCATCGGCCAGAAAACAGGCTGGCCAATGTAAATAGGGAATACAGAGGTGCATTCTCTTGAAAGATTGTCTCCTCCCCTGAAGGAGCTTGCAAAGTAATTGTCTTCCAGATGCAAAAAAAAATGGCTGCCTGGTAGCAATGCAACCAGTCCATACTGAGGATAACATCAAAAGGCTCTATCTAAATAACCATGAGGTTGGCAATGAAATCCTCGCTATTCATTGAAATCACACAACCAGGACACACTGTGGAGCTAGCAATAATACCCCCAAGGAACTGACTAAAACTAACTGCGAATTCTGTTGCATACTCAACTGTGCCATTCTAGCAAACTCACATGATACAAAAGAGTAAGTAGCGCCAGAGTTAAAAAGAACAAGGGCATCATACGAATATACTAATAGGGTACAAGTCACCACATCGAGCCGACCAACGGACTCAGCAGCAGGCAATGAGTAAACTCTGGGTGGTATCAAGGCAACCGAAGTGCCAACCCTTTCCTGTGGCAGTATTGAAACTGAAGGTGGTGCAACATGCTGAACTGGAGGGGTTGGTGAAGGATGCCATAAGTAACCAGCAGGTGGCGCCCAGGAAAGAGGAGGCTAGGGCATAGGGGCAGCCACCAAAACCTGAACTGACCCTCGAGATGAAGTGTTTGATTGTGTAGATAGTGGCTCCCACTTGATGATGCTGGAGGGATTCTGACGACAAACCTTCTCCATGTGGCCCAACCAGCCACAGTGTCGACATTCCCCCGTCCAGGTACATTCGACAGCATGATGCCCACCACCACACTTGAAGCAGATCATGCCCTGCCCTAGAACAGGACGCAATGCCGGTGGTGCTGGAGAAAATGACTTTGACGACTTAAACCTGGATGATTTTGAGGAACACCAACTCCACCTGGACTTCTTAGGAGCAGGCCACTGAGATGAGCCACCCCTCTCACTAAAGCTCTTCTTCTAGTCACCACTAGAAACACTCGGACCACCAGAGGGTTGCAATCCTTTAGTACGCTACATCTCCATCCCTCTGGCCTGTTCTACCACAGACCTAAAGTCACATGGTGCGAATACGCCAGAACTTAGAGTTGAGCCCTCGGTGGAACCTTTTGGCCTATTCAAGGTCATTGCTCACGACTGATGGTATGAAATAGATCAGATTGTTGAACCCCACCTTGTACACGGCTATGGCCATCTTTCCTTGCACGAAGGTCGACAGGGCAACTCTTCACAAAAGAATCAGGGTAATAATTCGCCTTGAACTACTTGACAAAGAACTCCCAATTAACTGGACCTTGGGCAGGGGTCCTAGATGAAAGGACCCCCTCCCACCAGATGTCTGTCTGTCCCTTTAACTAGAAGGCCACCTAGCGAGTTTTCAGCTGTGAACTCATTTCTAGTGCTTTGAACTGTCTTCTCATATAGCGCAACCAATCCGCAGCATAGACTGGTGTACCCAACCCATCAAAAGTATCTAACCGCAAAGCTAGCCACTCGTGAAGGCCCATCCTTGCCTCTGGAGCAACCGGAACAACAATAGGAGCAACGACGGGTGCAGCCGTAGTAGTGGCTGCAAGTGCTTGTCGGTGAAATGCACGAACCTTCTCTATAAACTCCCATAGCAAGGCTGATCCACCTTGCTTGAATCCCAAGTACAAACTGCTCAGTAGACCCAACTTCCACATCGAGTACCTCCTGTTGAACCTCTTGCAATGGCTCCGCTTGGGCACGACCACGACCATAGCCTCCACAGCCTCGGCCAGCACAATGACCACGACCCTACCTCTTGGCATCTCTGTTCACAACAGGGAAGCATTCACACAATCAACTCACAAACAATTAGAGAAACTGCATATGTAATGCAAGTCCCAAACGCCATCCTACTGTGCAACAAAGTATGTCAAATTTAATTCAATTATTAGGCCTACGCCATGTTTTAATGAGATAATTAAGCTACATTGTGAATTTAACTTCACCACGGACCTAACGTCATTTGGTTTAGTTTGCTTGCAAGCCTGTGGTGGTGGGTCGCATGGTCATGGAGCTCAAAGTTCAATTTTTGTAAAGGTTATTTGCAATATGAAGTTAGTTGGCTTATAGTTATTATCCTATATTCATATGTCGGTTGCTCCTAGTTGAGATGGTAAGTGTGTGGTGGTAGCATCCTGGCCCTGTGGAGGGCCGGGGTGTTACAAGCTGGTGGCGGCCCTAAACACAATTGCAGACAAATGCCTAGGAAATTTAGTTACAGATGGAAATTGAATCACACTTGCTTACAAAAATCAAAGATGGTTAGATAGAGTAAAATATGGCCTATTGGCTGAAATTTAGATAATACTATGGGCCTCCAGGCCCAAATTTTAACTTACACAAACACTAGAAGAAATCCATAGGAAAACTTGAGTGCATTCGTAGCCCTAACACACTGATATCACTAGTATTTTACCTCTATGGACGTCCCTTCTGATAATTTGGGAGCATGTTCAACTAGAGAAGTTTAGAGAATTTTATTATCTTTCTAGA
Organism: Dendrocalamus latiflorus; assembly: GCA_017311315.1. Lineage (NCBI taxonomy): Eukaryota > Viridiplantae > Streptophyta > Magnoliopsida > Poales > Poaceae > Dendrocalamus > Dendrocalamus latiflorus. Next base: position 12,238,784 of record CM029649.1, on the reverse strand, counting down.
GAGTGTTTGATTATATAATTTGGTTGGATGGATTAGAATATACGGATTTTGTGAGCATGTTGTCCAGCAAGTCGTCGTCAAATGATGTCGTAGAAAAACCTACATTAAAAATATTAGTAGAACTACAGATTTTGCTCTACATGAAAGCTATAAATGATTTCTTAATCTTTCCACAAAGTTCTTAAACACTAAATTCGGATGTATAGATCAAAAATTAGGTCCTTTCGAATCTCACTGTCCTGCAAGACATTGCGATTAGACAGTGTAATGCTAATGAGGCTGAATTAAAATTTCAGATGAACTGAGAAATTGTGCATTAGGATGTTTAGATGCTCAAACTATCTTCTTTTACTATTTTCTGATAAGTACTAAAATAGATATAAAATTTGTAAGGCTACTGCCTATGAGCCATCATGATTTGAACAGTGTCGTTGAAGTTTATTGATTAAAATTAGTAGATGGCGAATGAAATTATGGTGATAACTAAAAGATGTAGATAATTGTTCGTATATTCCATAAGTGGTGTCATTTACTATGTTTCGTGTTGAAGAAATATAGTTATGACATTGTGAAGTCTGTTGTCTAGAATTGTTTCAGATTGACTTTCAGCATTGAAAACAATGGCATATACGATCTAATCAAGAAATTTACATTACTAGAAAATGTATGAAATTTTAAGTAGATTCCATAAATATACTATTTAATATGTTTGGGTTTCTAGGCTATGAGTTATGCTTGTTTAAATGCTAAGACAACAATATCGGTAAATTGGGGAGAAGAGATAGAGGCGTATTTAAGCATAGCAGCACATGATCTTATTTTGCTTATTATGGATCTGTATTGGATGTTGTAGTCTGATTTTTATCAGGTTCTAATGATTCATTCAGTGGTTGGTCACCGGGTGTCACGTCTTTCTTCATGATTAAGGCAAGTGTATGGTATAATGGTATACAAGTGGTTTGCTCTTGTTGTCTATGTTAAGTAAATACTTGTCATGATGATCCACATGTTTATACTTGCTTCTTATAATGATCATATGATGCACATGATGATACTTGCTTCTTATAACGCTCATATGATTATGATTAAATGATGATGATTTTGGTAAATAATGATGTAGATCAAAAATTAGGTACTTTGGAATCTCATTGTCCTACAAACCATGGCGATTAGACAATGTCATGGTAATTATCAGATTAAAATAGTATGAGGCTAAATTAAAATTTAAGATGAACTGAGAAATTGTGCATTAGGATCTTTAGATGCTCAAACTGTTGGAAATATGCCCTAGAGGCAATCATAGAGATGATGATATTTCGTTGTATCCATGATTTAATAAATGTTCCTTGAATATTGCCTTTGTGTTGATTAACAAGTATGTGACTTGTTTGTGAAACTCTTTACTTATATGGTTATTCTAAAGTTGTCCCTAGTCGGAGTTCATGTGAGGACACACGTGAATAATGGATTAGCACATGTATCGGTTGATGACCATGTTTCACAGGTCATAGACATGGAGATGTCAAACCAATAATGTGGACACATGTTTAGAACATGGGGTTGGACCGACCCAACATGAGACATAACAATTATACTTATGGTTCTCTCTCTACACAATGTGTACGCCTTGTCCTTAGACCTGAGATTGTCGCATGTACTTGAGATGTGAATCGACCTACTTAGGGGCTATCAAACGCTACTCCGTAACTGGGTAGTTATAAAGGTAGTTTTCGGGTTTGTCATGAAGCATGCTACGAGGCATGGTCAGTCGAGATGGGATTTTCCCCTCTCTACCTGAGAGAGATATCTCTGGGCCCCTCGAGTGATCGGATCCAGAAATGCATGGCCATGCTACTTAAGGTTAAGAGTTAACCTAGTAAGGGATTCTGGATCACAGGATCGAGAAAGAGTGGTCAGCTTGGAGCTCGACCAAATATCGTGAGGCAAAGGGATTGGCATGTACATAAAGTTGTGATGGTTCGTTCGATATGATCTTTGTGTATGTTTAGGAGTTGGCACGTCTTGCTAGAGGCCGCTACCAACTATTGACCGAGTAGGTAAACTCGTGTCATGTCTAAACATACGTGAACCCATAGGGTCACACACTTAAGGGCTGAAGCCTAATTCGGATTGGATCCGGGTTAGACTGGGTTTTGAGTCCTAATGGGCCTCCATTCGCTGAAGCCCATTATAAGGACGTCTATAAAAGGAGGGCAAGGGCGCACAGGGTTGAGGGAGAATTTCGTGACCTCCTCCCCTGGCCGCCACCCCTCCCACGCCCTGGGCGCTCGCGCGGATCTAGTAATCCGGCATGCGTCGCTTCCTCCCGTACGTGTGGATACCTTTTGGCGGCGCTGCATCTGTAGCGTTTGGACGAACCGCAAGAGAGAAGTTGTACGTTGGACGCCGCGACGAGGACGAGGAAGTAGTACGACTACTCTGCCCCGACGTGCTGCATCGACGTAGTACGACTACTCTGCCCCGACGTGCTGCATCAATTCCGCACCTGCGCATCTAGTGGTAATTCCGTGATCTATAACTGCAGTGATCTTGGTTTACGGGTAGAATTTTTATTAATTTGCGCTAGCGTAGCCTACCCGTAGTACTACACAAACTACCTTCTTTTACTATTTTCTGTTAAGTACTAAAATAGATATGAAATTTATAAGGCTACTACTGCCTATGAGCCAACGTGGTTTGGATAGTGCTGTTGTAGTTTGTTGATTTAAATTAGTAGATGGTGATTCCTTAAGTGGTGTCATTTACTATGTTTTGTGTTGAAGAACTATAGTTATGAAATTGTGAAGTTTGTTGTCCAGAATCATTTCATATTGACTTTTAGGATTGAAAACAAGGGCATAGATGATCTAATCAAGAAATTTGCATATCTAGGAAAATGTATGAAATTTTATGTAGATTCCATAAAATATATTATTTAATATGTTCGGGTTCCTGGGTTGTGAGTTATGCTTGTTTGAATACTAAGACAGTAATATAGGTAAATCGAGGAGAAGGGAGCGAGGTGTGTTTGAGCGTAAAAGCACATGATCTCATTTTGCTTATTATGATGTGCATTGAGGTATTGTACCATGATTTTTATCAGGTTCTAATGATTCATTTGGTGGTTGGTTGTCGGTTGTCATGTCTTTCTTCATGGTTAAAGCAAGTATATGGTAGAATGGTACATGAGTGGTTTGCTCTTGTTGTCTATGTTAAATAAATACTTGTTATGATGATCCACATGCTTATACTTGCTTCTTATAATGCTCATATGATCCACATTGTTGTGGTTACAGACCAAACAGAGAGAGATGTGGTAGTGGAGAGTTGGGAGAGAGTGATCCTCCTCCTCCCTCTAGTCTTCCCTTGGTATATATATTCATATGGGCTGTGCTTTTACAAATGTGCCCTTACATCGGTACCTCCCTGCCAGGGGTATTTAAGCCATTACATATGTCCCATTTTGGGCCCTATAACCTTCTAACAGGCCTGCTGGGTTTAGCTGGGGGCCACCCCTACAACAGGAGCCTCTCATGGTGAAGGGCTTCACAGGGCCGAAGTCATGTTGCCGAGTCCTTTCGCCCCCTCCGTCCCTGCGGCCTGTGAACTTCTCCGGACATGCGGAGCCTTGGTGTTGAGGTAGGCGCGCGAGCGCTCCGTCCCGCGCTGGCGCCTGGCCGAAGTAGGCGCACGCGCTCCGTCCCCTACCATTAGAACGGGTGGCAGCAGAGCTGGTGCCTAGTCAAAGTAGGCTCGCGCGCGCTCCGTCCCCTACCCTTCAAACGGGTGGCAGTGGAGCTGGTGCCTAGTCGAAGTAGGCTCGCGCGCGCTCCTTCCCCTACCCTTCGAACGGGTGGCAGCGGAGCTGGCGCCTAGTCGAAGTAGGCTCGCGCGCGCTCCGTCCCCTACCCTTCGAACGGGTGGCAGCGCAGCTGGCGCCTAGTCGAAGTAGGCTAGCGCGCGCTCCGTCCCCTACCCTTCGAACGGGTGGCAGCAGAGCTGGGGCCTAGTCGAAGCAGGCTCGCGCGCGCTCCGTCCCCTACCCTTCGAACGGGTGGCAGCGGAGCTGGTGCCTAGTCCAAGAAGGCTCGCGCGCGCGCTCTGTCCCCTACACTTCGAACCGGTGGCAGCGGAGCTGGTGCCTAGTCCAAGTAGGCTCGCGCGCGCTCCGTCCCCTACCCTTCGAACGGGTGGCAGCGGAGCTGGCCCTTAGTCAAAGTAGGCTCGCGCGCGCTCCGTCCCCTACCCTTCGAACGGGTGGCAGCGGGGCTGGTGCCTAGTCAAAGTAGGCTCGCGCGCGCTCTGTCCCCTACCCTTCGAACGGGTGGCAGCAGAGCTGACGCCTAGTCGAAGTAGGCTCGCGCGTGCTCCGTCCCCTACCCTTCGAACAGGTGGCAGCAGAGCTGACGCCTAGTCGAAGTAGGCTCGCGCGCGCTCCGTCCCCTACCCTTCGAACGGGTGGCAGCGGAGCTGGTGCCTAGTCGAAGTAGGCTTGCGCGCGCTCCGTCCCCTACCCTTCGAACGGGTGGCATCGGAGCTGGCGCCTAGTCAAAGTAGGCGCGCGCGCTCCGTCCCCTATCCTTCGAACGGGTGGCAGCGGAGCTGGTGCCTAGTCGAAGTAGGCGCGCGCGCGCCGTCCCCTCCCCTTGGAAGTGTGCTTCGAAGCCGTTATGACCCCGCGGTCTGGTAGTGCGCTTTTAATGGTACCTGGAATCGTGCCAACGCCTGGCCTGTCAAGGCGCAGGCTGTCCTGTTGTGCCATCCGCCTTCCCGTGGGTGGGGCATGCGGTGGCTTGTGATTGGTGCGTCGTGAGACGTGAGCGGTTGCGTGACCACGGTAGTTCGCCTCTTCCCCAGGAAAGTGGGACGCGTGGCGAGCGCCCGTTGGCGTTGCGCGCTGTCTGGCCACCTACCAAGCACGCTCCTCGAAGTGCTGGCGGTTCTTGTTTCCAAGCCGTGGGTAGTCGAACCGCTGGGGGTTAATCTGGCTGCGCTTGTAGCCATGGGGAAGGCGAGCGGGCTTTATAAGGTGCCACCGTTGTAGTGGGGACATTCTGTCTCGCCTGTCTCCTGGCTCTGCTTGTTTTGTCAATAGCACAACTTGCTCTCACCTTGTTCCTTTTGCCCTGATCGCTGAGGACAATGGCTGGTCAGGACGATACCTCCCACCATCCCGGCGGCGGCTCCTTACCTAGCCGGGACGAAGTGTCTGTCCCTTCTGAGTACGAGCTGGTGCTGCGGGGGCGTTCACGTGCCGACAGGTGGTGGGACGCCATGGAATACTCGGGGGGCCGCTGCTCCCATGTGTTGGGGAAGAGTCGCGTAACCGAAGAGACGCTACAGCGGCTCGTACGGGAAGGGAAGATCGAGGAGCGTGATGGGGCTCGCCTACCCCGTCGCGACGAGACAGAGCCGAGGTCCTGGGAGGTGGAGGTGATCGTTTTCGTCGCGTTTTTCGACGTCGGCCTTCGAATGCCCTCAACGATGTTTGTGGGCGAAGTCCTGCGGGCCTACGGGTTGGAATTAGCACAGCTGACGCCAAACGTCATAGTCCGCCTAGCTGTCTTTTTGTGGGCGGCACGGACGGAAGGCCGGCGTCCAAGCGCGAGCCTGTTCGTCACCCTGCACGACGCATGCTGCCGACCCAAGAAAGTTGGAGAGGGGGCTGTATCCAACTTTGGCGGCGTGGACTTCGTGCTGCGAGCGTCCTGCACGACGCTATTCCCTGTGTCGGCCACCTTGGGGAGGTGGGAGTCCGGCTGGACGCGACGGTGGTTTTACTATATCGTGACCAGCGCGAGCGGCCTGCTGTGCCAAGGTGGGCCAATTTCGTTCAATATCTCGCCAAGCGTGAAGCCGGAGGCTGACGACGCACAGAGGTTATGGAGGCTTGCTGGCGTTGCGCGCCGGCGAAGTATGCGTGACTTGGCCGAAGAGTTTACGATGTACGGTGTGGCACCCCTCTCCTCCCGGTGGAAGTACAGCGACGGGGCGACGACCGAGAGGACGGGGTTCGCCCGCCACTGTCTTGCCTACTTCCGCCCTCCACTCCTTGTAAGTCGTGCAGTGCGTTGGTACACGTCCATTTGTGTCTGCGTAGTCTCCGCCTGATAAGACTTGTCTTTTGTGTAGTGGCCCAGCTAGAAGATGCGGAGCGCGCGGTTGTGGCGTTCCTGGGTCCGTACATGCTCAAGGAGCACAAGCTGCGTGAGGCCGCGACCAAAGCGGCGAAGCAGGGGCGGATAAATCGCACATGCGAGGTTCTGGGTATTGCTGTGCCCGAGCGCGCGGTGCCTGCTCCGAGGTTGCCGTACCCAGCCCGCCAGCCACTTCGGTGGCTGGCGCCGCTGGGACGGGACATGCGACCGGCGATGAGTCTGGCCGGACCAGTTCGGGTGGGCGTGTCGCCTCGAGCCCATTAGCGGCACCATCCGCCGGCGCTGTCGAGGCCACACGCATGGCCTTCGTCAGGCCGGAACCTGCCAACCCAGGGGGGATGTCGCTCCTGGCGAGAGTGCTGCGGCCGGCGGTGCTTTGCCACCCACGGCGGCTGCCAAGGACGCGCCCGGGGCGGTAGGGACTGAAGGCGCGACAGGAGCTGCGACTGCTAGCGCCGCGGAAGAATCGCCTGTGGTGCCGCGGGAGAAACGTCCTCGAGTCCAGTCTCCCTTGCCTCCGAGGGGTCGGTACGTCATCGCCGGCCCTGTGCTTGGGGTTGTGGTGCCCGAGGTGGCCGAAGGGTCTTCTCGACTGCCCCCCAAGGCACCCGCCCTCCTGCCGGCGATTGAACGGGCACCCCTTCCGTCGCGGCGGAGGGTGCAGGAGGTAGGCGCAGCTCCCTTTCCTCGCACGACTTCGCGAAACTCTCTCCGATTTGCTCGCTCATTCCGTCGACATCAGGCGAGACGAAGTCTCCCGGACGTGAAGGATCGAGCAACGGCGGTGTGCGCGACGTCCCGGACCCTGTGCAGGGTGCCCCGCAGGCGTCTGTCGCCGTTGAAGTGGCCGAAGCCTTCGCAACCCCTAACGCGGCGGGGGCGGAGCTTGTTCTCTCCGACTTCCTTCCGCGCCTGGAGACGCTTCGCGCTTTTAATGCAGCTGCAGAGCGCGCCCGCGGCGGCTTGGATCGACAGATGTTGTCGTCGTGCGAGGGTAAGTATGTGCGCTCACGGTTGTTGGAGTACTACTGGGCACCTACTGACTCTTGTTGCTATGCGCAGACGCTTGTCATTAGCCAAGCGCTGGATGAGGCCCGTATTCGGGAGCGGAGAGCCCTGGAGGTCGGTCTTCGTGCTGCAGATGATGCCCACGCCACGAAGGACGAGCAGCTTCACGCGCTGGAGGGCACCCTGGAGGCCGCGCGACACAAGACCGAGGAAGTCCAGCGCGCCGCGGCGGAGGAACGTACCTCCTTTTTGCAGCAGATCACCGCCCTAAAGGAGGAGAAGGCCCAGCTGGTGGAGTCTCTTGCGGAGAAGGACCGCCCTGGAACAATGCGTCCATGTCGGCGTGGAGGGCAATGGAGTCTCTGAACCGGGCCCTGCGGGATCTGTGCGTCGACGTGCCAGACGCTACTCACGGGCTGGAGGACTTGGTGGAGACGCTCGGGCTGGTCGAGGAAGGGGCCGGCGTTGCTCTCCGCAGCGCTAGCACCTTCAGCGAGCACTATGGTTTCCTCGGCGCATGCCTCGCCCTCGCCATGCTTCACACGCATGGGTGTAGACATGTCCATGAGCTGGCGAACCCTCACATGGATCTCCCTGCCCGGCCGGAGGCAATGTCGGACGCTATTCGCTTCATCGAGCCTGGCCTCCGAAACTTTCACCAACGGATCTGGGGCTATGTCGGGGAAGACGCGGCTAGGGTTGCAGTGCAGCACACGCTGCATGCGGGTGGGGACCTCCTCCGCTGGCTCGAAGGAGTTCCCCGGCGCCATAATGGTGGCGCGGGCCCATCGGCACCGCACGAAGGATGAGCGGTTGGTTAGGGGAGTGGTGTACTGCGCGCTCCTGCTTTTGTGGCCATGTAACCCCGACATTTTTTGCAATGAACCGAAGTAGCACCCGTTCTTAATGTTGTATGCTGCTTTTATACTCCGAGTACGCATAGGGACTACGCATGTGCGCGCGCGGGATGTGCATCTTGTTTATACTCCAGAGAGTGCGCGCAAGGGCGCCCCCCTGATGTGTCTTATTTATAGTCCGTGGACTGGCGCGTGCGGAGGCAGACCTCGACGCTACGACTTCATTTAGAGTCCGTAGACTGGCGCTTGCGGAGGCGGACCTTGACGCTACGACTTCATTTAGAGTCTGTAGACTGGTGCGTGCGGAGGCGGACCTCGACGCTACGAATTCCTTTAGAGTCCGTAGACTGGCGCGTGTGGAGGCGGACCTCGACGCTACGACTTCATTTAGAGTCCGTAGACTGGTGCGTGCGGAGGTGGACCTCGACGCTACGAATTCCTTTAGAGTCCGTAGACTGGCGCGTGCGGAGGTGGACCTCGACGCTACGACTTCGTTTAGAGTCCGTAGACTGGCGCTTGCGGAGGCGGACCTCAACGCTACGACTTCATTTAGAGTCTGTAGACTGGTGTGTGCGGAGGCGGACCTCGACGCTACGAATTCCTTTAGAGTCCGTAGACTGGCACGTGCGGAGGCGGACCTCGACGCTAGGACTTCATTTGGAGTCCGTAGACTGGCGCGTGCGGAGGCGGACCTCGACGCTACGACTTCATTTGGAGTCCGTAGACTGGCGCGTGCGGAGGCGGACCTCGACGCTACGACTTCATTTGGAGTCCGTAGACTGGCGCGTGCGGAGGCGGACCTCGACGCTACGACTTCGTTTAGAGTCCGTAGACTGGCGCGTGCGGAGGCGGACCTCCACGCTACGACTTCATTTAGAGTCCGTAGACTGGCGCGTGCGGAGGCGGACCTCAACGCTACGACTTCATTTATAGTCCGTAGACTGGCGCGTGCGGGGGTGATCTGCTGCGCATTGTGGCCAGACAACATGGTACTTTCTGCGAACAGCCAATTTTATTGAACTCCCATTTTTACGGGCGAGCATCGTACAAGGAGGGGCTGATGCCACTATACTTCTCGTCCTGCTTCTAGGCGTAGTATCGCCGCAATTTATCCGCGTTCCATGTGTGGCGGAGAATTTGCCCCTCGAGTGTGGCGAGGCGGTATGCTCCCTTCTGTAGTGCTTCCGCCACGATGTATGGACCTTCCCACTTGGACTCCAGCTTGCCAACGGTCTCCGCATGGAGCGCCACTCTGAGGACGAGATCCCCAGGCTTGAACCCTCGCGGATACAGGGACCGGTCTCGGGTACGCACGGTCTGCCGTGCGTACTTTTCGACGTGTTGGGCTGCGCTTGCCTGCACCCCGTCGAGGAGGTCCAAGGACATGCAACGCTCCTCGTCGGGCGCTTGGACGAGGACCCTTCGCGAGCCAGCCTTGATTTCCTCAGGCGTCACTGCCTCATCACCAAAAAGGAGTTTGAAAGGCGTGAACCCCGTCGGACGTGTTACCGTTGTGCGAAGGGACCAGAGGACGCTGTGAAGCTCGCTCGGCCACTTGCCCTTTGGCAACCCTACCAGGCGCTTTTTGACGGCGATAGAGATGGTGCCATTCGCCCTCTCGACTGCTCCGTTGGACTGGGGGTGCCCAACCGAGGCGAACCGAAGCGTGATGCCCATATTGTCAGAGAAGTCTTTGAATAAAGTGGCGTCGAATTGCAGGCCGTTGTCGACGGTGAGCTCCCTGGGCACGCCGAAGCGACATATAATGTTCTGCCAGAGGAAGTGCTGCATGGCCGCCGAGGTTATTTTGGCCAAGGCTACCGCCTCCGGCCACCTGGAAAAATACTCCAGCGCAACCACCACGAACCGCAGATCCCCTGGGGCTCGGGGAAGCGGACCCACTATGTCGACGCCCCAGCGTGCCAGCGGCCACACCGGGGGAATAGGGTTGAGGTTCGTCGGGGGCCTGCGGATGGTACGTCCCATCCACTGGCACCCCTGACACCGACGCACGAGGTCCTGGGCGTCAGTGATGGCCGTCGGCCAGTAAAAGCCTTGCCTGAATGCCTTGCCGACCAACGACCTTGGCGCGAGGTGAGACCCACACACCCCCACGTGGATCTCTGCAAGGAGCTTTTTCCCTTCTTCATATGAGAGGCAGCGCAGGAGCGGTGCGCAGACTCCCTTTTTGTAGAGTGTCCCTTCGAACACCCGGAAGGATCTGGCACGGTGTTGCAGACGCCGGAGCTCGGCGGGGTCCTCCGGCTTGGCAATGCCCTACAGGAGATTGAAGACAGGCTCTCGCCAGTCGCCCTGCTGGACGATGTGGTGCACGAGGGCCGCGTCCCGGTTGTCCTACGCGATGGCCGCCTGTGGTAACACTTCGTAAAACGCCCCGTCAGGGGGTGACAGTTGTTGGCTGGCCGCCTTTGCGAGGGCGTCGGCTTGCTCGTTTTCCACGCGAGGGATAGCCTTGACCGTGACACCCAAGAAATGCCTTTCCCTTGCTCTTACGGCCGCGAGGTATTTGGCCAGCTTGGGCGCCTTGGCTTGATATGACTTGTCTACGTGGCCTGCCACCAAACGCGAGTCCGTGCGGACGAGCACGCACCGCGCACCCATTGCCTTGAGCTTCGTCAGGCCGAAGAGCAGCGCCTCATACTCAGCTATGTTATTGGTGGCCGGAATTGCAAGGCGCGCCGAGTATAACAGGCGCTGCCTCTCGGGCGTAACAATCACTGCGCCTACGCCCGCGCCCGCGACGCCGTAGAATCCGTCGATGGTGAGTGTCCATACTGGGTCGTCGTGCTTCTGGGTGAGCTGAACCGGCGGAGTCCATTCTGCTAGGAAGTCGGCGAGAACTTGAGATTTGATTGCCGTCCGCGAAGCGTACGTCAGGGAGAACGGGGCGAGCTCGGCAGCCCACTTGCCTATGCGCCCCGTGGATTCCTTATTGTGTAACATCTCCGCCAGGGGGAACGAGGAAGGCACCGTGATTGGGTGAGCCAAAAAATAATATCGAAGCTTTCTGGAGGCCATGACCAACGCGTAGGCGAGCTTTTCAAGCTCCGTATATCTCGTCTTGGCGCCTTGGAGGGCTTCGGAGACAAAGTATACGGGCCGCTGTACGGTGCCTTCCTCTAGGACGAGGACGGCACTGACCGCTGTAACCGACGCGGCTAGATAGAGCAAGAGGGGAGCCTCTGGTGTTGGGGCGACCAGAGTGGGGAGGCTCGCCAGGTGTTTATTGAGCTCGTTGAAGGCCTCCGCACAGTCGCCGTCCAAACGAAATCCGTCGCACCCGCGGAGTGTCTTAAAGAATGGCAGACCCCGCTCCGCCGCCCTAGATAGGAAGCGGCTTAGGGCTGCCATGCGGCCCACCAGCCTCTGGACCTCCCTCGTCGTCTTGGGCGGCTCCATACCCGTGGTGGCCTCGACCTTATCGGGATTCGCCTGGATGCCTCGTCCGGATACGAGGAAGCCCAGTAGTTTGCCCGCCTGCACGCCAAAGACGCATTTGTCGGGGTTGAGCTTGATGCCGGCCTTCCGGAGGTTGTCGAAGGTCTCCTGGAGGTCCCGGCCGTGCAAAGCGAGCTGCCGGGTTTTGACTACCACGTTGTCGACGTAGGCTTCCACACTCCTTCCGAGCTGGGCGGCGAGGGCAAGTGCGACGAGGCGGGTGAAGGTAGCGCCTGCGTTCTTCAAGCCGAAGGGCATCCTGACGAAGCAGAAAGTCCCAATCGATGTGATGAAACTGGTCTTGTCCTCGTCGTCTTCGGCCATGTATACCTGGTGGTAGCCAGAGTAGGCATCCAGGAAACTCATTAGCTCGCACCCGGCGGTAGTGTCGACCAGCTGATCGATGCATGGCAAGGGGTAATTGTCCTTTGGGCACGCCTTGTTGAGTGCCGTGAAGTCAATGCACATACGCCAGGCCCCGCTGGCCTTTTTGACCAACACAGGGTTGGCGAGCCACTCTGGGTGGACCTCGCGAATGACCCCGGCCCGGAGAAGCTTCGCCACCTCCACCTTGGCCGCCTGCTGCCGATCCATGGACATGCGACGAAGCTTTTGCTTGACCGTCTTGGCGTCAGGGTGGACCGCTAAGCGATGCTCGATTACTGCGCGGTCTACGCCTTTAATGTCCTCCGGTGACCATGCAAAAATGTCGGCGTTGTTCTGAAGCACTTGGAGTAGGTCTCGCTCGACCTCCGTAGGGAGCCCCTCGCCAATGGACACAAACTAGCCCTCCGCCTGGAGCGGAACCTTTTTGACTCCACCCTCGGGCCGAGGCTTAGGTGTCCATCCCGGAGCGGAGGGAGTATCGCCGAGCATGCCTGGGAGGAGGTGCACCGGTCGGTGTAAATCCCGGCTGCTGACTTCGATGCGTCTGGCGGGGTCCTGGTCACCGAAGACAGTGATCACGCCCTCCGGGCCTGGGAGCTTCATACACAAGAAGGCGTGGTGCGGGATCGCCTCAAGGGAGTTGATGGCGGGCCGTCCCAATATGATGTTGTAGGGGTGTGGGATGTCTACGACATCGAAGATGACGTGCGCGCTTCGGGTGTTACCCTCCTGGCGGAATGTAACTGGGAGGGACACGTGCCCTATGGCTTCCAGCGGTTGGCCTCCGAGGCCTTGAAGTGGAGCTCCTGACTGCTCTAAGTGGCTTCGGGGGATTCCCATACGATCGAGGGACCCCGTCGACAAGGATGCGCCTGACGTCATGGGCTGCGATGTGAGCCTGAATACCTAAAGGGTCTTGGTGAGGGAACTCCACACCCCTGGCGTCATCGAGGGTGAAGGTAATGTCGCGGGGCAGCACCCACGGTTGCGGCTGCTCCAAGGGGGCCCCCGATAGGGACCCTCCGGTGATGACGCTGATGGAGCGGCACCACGTGCCTTCCCCGGATGCGGCCCAAGCTCCGGTCGCCGTCCGGCGCAACTCCATGACTTCGACACACGTCTTCGTGTGGTGGTCGCCGTAACCGTGCACCTCACACCACTTGCCGTAATCTAGAATTTCTTGCTCCGCACGGGGTCGTTTGTCGCGATCTGGTCCGCCTTCGCATCCCCGGCCCCCTCCCCACGAGGTGGGGGCAGGTCCTCGAGGGGCATTCTCGATGCCGAGGACATGGCGAACCTTTTGTGGCCTGCGCTGGCGACGTCGGGGCTTGCGCCTGCCCCTTGAGGAGCCCTCCTGTCCCCCGGTATCGCTACCGCCGGGAGTGTCCTCCCGGGGTTCTCGTCCGCGGCCCTGCTTCGGGGAATCATCACTCGCCCCCCCTCGTGTGGCGAGCGTTTTGCTTGGGCGAGGTCGGGGGCGGCGGCGCTGCGTCTCCGCGCCTCCTCCTCTGCCCGCGCATACTCCTCCATTTTGTCGAAGAGTTTGGCGACTGTCTTGATAGGCTTCCGCGCGTTGTATTCGGCCATGGGGCCCGGACGAAGGCCCTGTATGGCCGCGTTGATGACGGTTGTCTCATTAATGTCTTTGACTTGGCAACGCACCTTTGCGAAGCGCTTGGAGTAGTCCCGGAGCTTCTGCGAAGGTTTCTACTTCACGGTGAAGAGCTGGTCTGCGTCGACCCGCTCAACATAGTTTCCTTGAAAGTTGTTGTGAAGGCGGTCGCGGATCTGCTCCCATGCGTAGATCGAGTTTGGCTCTATGGTAAAAAACCAGGAAAGCGCCACTCCTTGCAGCGCGAGGGGGAGTCCCTTCACCTTTGTGGTGTCGTCTCCAACCGCAGCCTCGATCGCGGTTTCATATACGCGCACAAACTCGCGGGGGTCCGTATCGCCTTTGTATGGCTCGATGACACTGGGGAATTTGAAGTCTTCGGGCCACGCCGCCTGCTGTAGTCCTGCCGAAAGCGGGGACTCTAGGTCGACGCGTCGCAGCGGCGCGCGGCTGGATGTGGGGGCGTCACGACTGTCTGCCCTTTCCGGCGCGGGCTCTAGCGCGACTACTGGCGCGGCTTGCTGGCTCCGAGCCTCTTGCATGTCGCAGACAGCCCCGCGAAGATCCCCTAGCTCCTGCTGGAATGCGTTGAGGGCCGCCAGCAGGGCGCTTTCCACCGCTAGTGCGGGCGGGGCCGCTGGCACACCCGACGGACGGGTCAGCACGGGTACGATCGCCTCGCGAGCTCCCGAGCTGCCGACCGCTCCGTTGTGGCTATCTCCGACCGCCCGGTCCGCGCTACCAGCGAGCGCTGCGACGAGGGTGGTGGGGTTGGTCGCTGTAGCGCCAGCGGCGGGGGCGGTCGTCGCAACGCCAGTGGCGGGGTCGGTCGTCGCAGTGCCAGTGGCGGGGTTGGTCGTCGCAATGCCAGCGTCGACGCCCGCGCCCGCGATAGCCGATGCCGAAGCCCTGGTACCCACGCGACGCTCTGACCCAGCCACCTTCTTCCCCTTCGCCGCCGTCGACGAAGCTTTTTTCGGTGCCATCCTTCTTCGGATTTTAGGCTTGCTCCTGTCCTCCCCATGGACGGCGCCAACTGTTGTGGTTACAGACCAAACAGAGAGAGACGTGGTAGTGGAGAGTTGGGAGGGAGTGATCCTCCTCCTCCCTCTAGTCTTCCCTTGGTATATATATTCATATGGGCTGTGCTTTTACAAATGTGCCCTTACATCGGTACCTCCCTGCCAGGGGTATTTAAGCCATTACATATGTCCCATTTTGGGCCCTATAACCTTCTAACAGGCCTGCTAGGTTTAGGTGGGGGCCACCCCTACAACACACATGTTTATACTTGTTTCTTATAATGCTCATAAAATTATGGTTAAGTGATGATGATTATGGTAAATGATGATGATATCAAATGGTTAATGTTGATACGTGACTAAGGACTAAAAGTTAATGTTGATACATGACTAAGGACTAAAAGAATCATTGCATTACATGTTGAACATTTATGTTGTAAAGAGGTGACTTGTGTGGCCCTCTAGAATCTACTTTGTGTGGACGACCCACGGGAGTGGGTAGAGAAAGACCTACTTTAGTAGACACTCTACGGGAGCGGAGAAAGACATACTTTGGTAGACACTCCACGGAATGGAGTTGAGAACCCTGTATGAAAAAGCATAGGGCAAGAGTGATTCATCAATGGTGAACACTTCATTATACCAGTATAAGCAAAAAGAAGTGAAGACATATACATTGCATTATGAAAAATAAATAAATCAGATATTGAGATATGTGTATGATACAAATGAGAAGATATGTGAAATTGAGATAATTGTGAAGTTGACATGAATATGTTGGTGCCATGTTTTACATCGTCTATTATTCTATTATGTACTTGCTGAGTCGTGGACTCACTCTTGTTTTTATTGTTGTTTTGGGTGCTCATTGAGGACAACATGCATAGGTGGGAAGTAGCACGTGATTGATCTTGCATCGTTATAGTTCCTTTATTCACTTAGTGTTCCATAATTCATTGTTAGAAATAATTGCTACTACTCATACCATCTTAGTTTGATTAATGATTCCCTTTAGAATTTATGGTTATGATATCGTTTCCATTTTTCCAAAGTTCCTTGATTAAATTTGTAATTGGTTCATCTTAATGTCAATTAGTGATTCTTTACTGTTGTCATTTCTATGTTCATGACTATGTTGTGGATCTATAGTCGAAATCTAGTTGATGAAATTCTTATTTCTTGGTTGAAATTGATAGTATTTATAGTTGTGGGTGACATTCTGGGTTTTGGTTAAGCCAGTGTATTACAAAACCATTTTTAGAAAAACTAGAAAATCTAAATTTTTAGAAAACAAAAAAAATCTAACCATGTATGGTATTACCAAATGATGTCCATGACTGGGGACATGGCTATTCGAATAATTTTACACTCTATAGAGGTTGCACAACTTTACCCATAAGAGGTAATCAACTTATAACGTCGTCCTGTACACGCTTCTGTAGATGTGCGACTAAGTGATTATCACAAGGCATTCACAATACATTATTCGATTTTGATTCTGCCCACTAAAGTTTCACCACCAATGGGTTCTATCCACCCCATCTGAATCCCCAGCTTGTGTTGTGTAGGAATATACTGTCCCACCGACACCCACATTCAATCAAATGGCGAAATCAAGGTTGAGATAATACAAATTAGTTGACTAGGTCCATCCCATTCTAGACTTGTGGTGATATAGTAAATGCTTGGATCAACGGCACTAAAGTTCGGTCCTTAATAACCCAGGCAAGGCACCCACAAACCACAATCTTGTGCAACCTGCACCGGTCTCGATAAACACTCGCCCAAATCTAAATCATCTTTTAGTTTTATTTTGCTAAACAAAATATTCGAAGATAACCTCTATTTGAAACATTTCTCAACATTGCCTGAAAGCTTTGCATAAAGTGTTTAGAATTTTTCTAGCATTCCAACTTATTTCTAGTGAGCATTGGTAAGCATTCCCTACATACGCTAGCTAAACCCACTAAATTTTGCATAAACAAGTGGGTAAATTTCCTAATGTGACAATGACAGTAACATTCAAGTCTAAGGAATATTTCATTACAAAGTAGGGCATAACTAAATTCCTAAGCATAAATATAGCAATTTTACTCAAAGTAAGCTTGCAAAATAATTGTACTGAAAACAACATAGTATTTGAAAACATAGGAGCAACATGCTCAAGGGGTTTACCTGCCTTCACCAATCGAGATACAAGGAAACATCATCTCGGCTCCAAACCTCTCCCACAACTCCATGCTTCACGCTTTACACTGTAGATAACATGGCATGCAAGCAATTAATTCCGCAGTCACTATCTTCAGGTATATACAATATTTATACAAGTATTACATAATGAGTCATGTGTAGGAGAATGATGCATATCAGGACTATGCATATGAGAAGGATGTAAGAGCCAACTCTCAAATTCAACTTTGTTCACCAATAATAACCCGTAGAACAACCAGTCAACAGAACATATGTATTATATGTAAATCATACCTATTTAACAAATGTGGTAATCTACGAGGGATGCTCAAATTTGTTAGTCATGTCTTACTACACAATTACCAACCAAGGTTGTTCACTATGCATAATCTCAAGGATTTAGCACCCCTCATGATAAATCATTTGGCCGGTTCATGTGTGTTTAATCCGATCACATGAGTAACTATATTCTCAAATCACATACTCTTAGCTTGATTTGAATTTCTACGCAATAATTGTCTTACCGCATGATCAAACTAGACAATCTGACAAATTTGCCTTGGCTTACAAGACGTTAGCATGGCCCCTGCACTAGGTACTTTCACCTATATTCGGTATCCATCCGCATATCTCATATATGCTTGTAAGCACCCTTTCTGAGCCCTTAAGCCATGCCATCACAAAATGATGGATTATAGGATCACTCAATTAATTAATCACCTAAGTAATTAGTTCTTATATTGACCGGACTCACAATCATACCCTACTAGACTATATATATGCTAGCTAGTGCCACTAATTAATCTAGCTATACCAATCCCGCATTAGCAATTCATAATTGTACACATTAAAATTCTACCAATCTAGGTGTATGTACCCATCCAACACCTACATGAGATTTCCAAGTTGATTGCATAGTCACCATTTAATAGCTCATTGATGTACCATTTAATAGGTGTGTGTACCCACTCTAATGACCTAATCATGTATGTTAACCAGCAATATAGTCATATGTATTAATGTATACCATCGTGGTTAACTCGTAATCATACATTTACTGATCCGAATTAAGGGTACAAGCCTATCAATTTGGCATGCAAGACTCATCCACTAATTACGTGGTACTAGCTCCGTAGTAATTTTATGCGACCAGTCTAACTATTTTAACATATATGACAAGTATAACTATTGTTTGAGACATCTAATCTAATTGTATATGATTTAATAATTCTCTAATCCAACCATCATATCCCACTAAATACTATCACAAGATCTACCAACCGAGTCATACGTATAATGTCATTATCAATCCACAATCCTACCATCGCTAATCCAACTTGAGCGGAAAACTCTGACGAATTTAACATCTAAGACTTGTTAAGCAATTTTCACGTGATTCCCATAACAATAGCATGTGACAAGTAACCCATTAGATTATGTAACTCGATATCCACCAACTAACAAAACATGTATTTGCTCCACCGCTCAAACATATGGATTGACCACCAAATATCGCACCTACCGACATAACTCTATGTAGGATTATAAGGGCCTTCTCACCCCAAAAGCTAGCCACATGGTCTAACAATATCCCCTTGATGAATACATTGACAACACCACAAAATTGTATGATGAATTTGCTTCAAATAGATATAAGTAAAGAACTGAAGCCAAAAAAAAAACATTTTAAACCATAAACCAAATTTCTCCAAAAAATCTCCCCCTCAACACAAGAGATGCAATTTCTCATAAAGCACACCATATCTCTCCCCCTTTGGCAATGTAATCATCAAGAAAATTTAAAGAAGGAATAATTCTAAGAAAGAGCAATGATAATAAAAATCTAGAAGCTTTGTAGATTATCCAAGTCACGTTGCATTGGTTTAATAACACAACCAAGTCATATTTTTTAGTAGAGCTATCTAGATCATATAAAACCATATATCATATAGCAATGTCACAACAAGTTTTCAATATGATTAAGCAATTTATATTAATGACAGGCATCTCAATAATGACCAAACCAATTATAAAGAGCACAATGAGATATCACAACAAAAAAGTCAAAACCTAAAAGTGAAGCAAATTTTAACTCTAGACGGGCTAGCAGTCTCATGTAACAACTTATTACTCCACACTCAATTCTTAGGCATGTGGCATGCTTGTAGCATACTTCTTTTCATAATGACATTTTTGTTTGATGATGGCATGCTTGAAGCATACTTCTTTTCATTTTGCGCACTTTTGTGCCTTTTTTTTGTTCACCATGGCATGCTTGAAGTATACATCTTTTCAATTCTCTCTTTCTTATATACTTTTTTTTAACAATAACATGCCAAATTGAGTGATCATAAAAATTGTAACATGAAACATACGAGCCAAATTGATATCCTTTTTTTATGGATATCGCAAAGTAATAAATATAATCATTCTAGTCAAAAAATTCCGCCATGTCATGCTTTTATTTTAAATATAGCAATTTAATTTTAACAAGTCGTGATCAAAGCTACATAGCATATGGATAAATATGATAAAAAAAACTCTACTACTCAATTAGTTTCAATGAGTTGGATTTGATGAGTTACTTGACAAGGATAATAAACAAAGCTTCCAAAATTTTTAACCAACAAGCTCCCCCTCAGAATAATCTCATAAGATATAATATGCCCAACTCACTTCGCAAATGAGGAAAACGAGAAGTATCAAGCGATTCATGTGCAAATCAGCAACTTGAGAATTTAATAAGATGTAAGACAACATCACCTTTTCCACATGGTCTCTCAAAAAGTGAAATCTCATGGAAGCTACCAAAGACAGTGAAGAACCATCAAGTGTCCCAATCAAACAATGATGTAAAAGATCGGAACATAATCTAGCTCATGTTCTTCATCCTTGTCAACTGTTCTTACATCACAAGAAACATCGGTCTCACAATATTGGGGTTAGTGAAATAAGATCTAGAAATCCAGTACTGAGACACACGACGAACAGGAGCAACAAAGCTAGAACCAAAATCACGTGCATGTGGATGATCATAATGCCAAAAAGAACGTGAATTATTTGAATTTGATCCCGATCTAGCATGTGAAGCAGATTTAAAGCCATCATGAAAGTTCTCTAAAAACATAGCTTTCGCATTTGATCTAGGAACAAAAGACATTGCACGTTTTTGTTTCAAAGCGTTTAATCTTTCCTTCTTCTCTTTCTTTGCACGTCTAAATCAAAATTCATGCAAGTGTCCATCTCTTCCACAATAGGTGCATTGAAATTTAACATAACTACTAATCTTTTGAGATGATGAGCTAGCACCTATATTATCATTTGATGAATTTTGCACAAAGCCAGCAGATTTAAACACAGTTTGTTTTGGTTCAAGTTTCACTTCAATCTTTCCAGGTTCAAGAAGCTTAACAACCTTAGGAGGATTATTCTTGGCATGCTCAACAGAATTAAATCATAGACCACGATTTTTCACACTTGTTTTTGACTTGTCTAGAATCATATTAAAAATTTTCTTGCCAAAAGAAAATCTCTCTAAAGTGTCTTTCAAGTACTCATTCTCTTTAGCTAGTGTGGGACAAGTTGTGCATTTAACAGGTTCATTCACAAGATTTTTAGAAGCACTAGATTGAGCCAATCTTTCTTTTTCAGCAAAATCATTAAGTTGTCTAGTCAAAACTTCTATTTCAGTGTTTAGATTAGGACAGTTAGAGCAAGAAGATATCTCATGATTAAACATCTGTTGAATTGTTTCCTGAGATGAAATAAGTCTAGCTTCTAGCAAATCACATTTAGAGCAAGCTTTAGATTGAGCATTTAAAATACTTGATTCTAAACATGAAGAAGAACTAAACTTGAGCTTTCCAATTTCATCATTAGCACATTTCAATTTTTCATCACAAGAGTCATGTGCTAATCTTAATTCATCAAATTTAGCAGTTACATTTCTAAGTTGATCCATGTTTAAAGCATTAAGTGACCTAGCATTCTCTAACTCAGACAAGACTCACAAGATTCATCATCAGGAATTAAAACTCTAAGTCTTGCAATTTCAGAATTTAGAGATTCAATCAAAGTATCATATTTCTTAATATTTTTATCTTTCTTTTCTAGCAAAGTACCAAGTTTAGCAACAGATTTAGCTAAATCATCATAAGAAGGTTCTACCTCATTGTAGTTGTCGTTGTCAAGATCACCATTGTCAGTGGAGCTTTTGCTACTTGCCATTAGACACAACCCAGTTAAATCTTTCTTGCCTTTGGGAGTATCATCCTCGCTGTCCGTGTCCACATCACTCAAATTAATTTGCCCAAGAGCGGCAAGAACACGATGCACAACCTTGCGATTCATATAGCCCTTCTTTTTATTCTTCCTTTTTTCCATCTCTTCTTCCTTCTCATTCTCTTCCCTTGCAAATCTTGCTAGAAACTTTGGACATTTGAGACGAATATGATTGAGATGAACACACTCATAGCATCTTTGGGGACCAAAATTTCCTCTCTTTCTTGATCTCACATTCTGCAAAGCTCTTGTGAAGCGTGTAGAGAGGAGTGCCAAATCATCTTCCGGGAGTTGCTCTAGCTGTTCATCGGTTAGTGAAGACAACGAAGACAAAGCATAGCTAATAGAAGAATTATCACAATTAGACTTGCTAGATTGTGAAGCTAAAGCAATTGATCTATTACCATTATATTTTCTAGCAAAAACATCTAATTCATGAGTTTTCAATTTAGAATAAAGTACATCTAATGTAAGTGTACTCATGACAGTAGATTCTCTAATGGATGCAACATTCATCTCCTATATAGACATATCTAATGCTCCAAGTAATTGACGTGCATTTTCAGCATCAGTATAAGTAACATTAACAGCACGTAGGTTACTAAGAATTTTATTAAAGCGGGCAAAAAGATCATCTATTGATTCACCAGGTTTCATCTCAAAACGCATGTAATCCTTTTTGTACATATCTTGACGTACCTCTTTAATAGTAGATGAACCCTCATGATAATCACATAGTGCTTTCCATACCTCATATGCGGATTTGAGATGCACAACACGATCAAAATCACTCCTTCCTAGTGCTTGAATTATCAAGTTCCTTGCCATGCTATTTGCCTCCACTTGTGCTATATTTGTTGCTGTCACAGCATCATTCTCGGGTACTTGATAAGGCTTGTAGACCTTCTCCCATATTGCAAAGCCTTGAGCTTAAATGTTGTAGGATCGTAAGGGCCTTCTCACCCCAAAAGCTAGCCAATGAGGTGAGGGACTCCCCCACTTTTAAATTAGGTTCTTTGCCCTTCCACAACCAATGTGGGACTATTCCAACACTCCAAATACCTTACATGAATTGCTCCAATAGATGTAGGCTATGAAATAAATCCTACCCTATACATGGATGAACATGCAATGATCAGGAACTTAATGCAACATACACACACACACAATATATATATATCACTACTACAGAAAGCCTAATACTAGATGGCCAATCACAGACGGTTTGACAAAACCGTCTATGACCGACACTAACACAGACGGTTTTAATTTGGACACCGTCTATGATCGACACTAACAGAGAAAACGCGTATCACAGATGGTTCTTACCGATGAACCGTCAAGCTTTAGCACCAGGCTTCGGAAAAGTGTCAGTAGATGGTGTACACGCCAATTTCGAGGTCGACCCGCTACCGAAGCCCACCAACGACGAGCTCGTGACTCTAGGGCAAGCCATCGGAACCTTCATCCAGTGGCCCAAATGCGATATCTGCCTGGAGGCTTCTTCACCGATGGCAGATCAGCTACGTGCACTGGTGCCATCTCCACAAGGGCAACCTGAACCAGATCAGCTACATGCACTGGTGCCATCTCCACCACGGCTACCTGCACCGGTGTCATATTCACGGGCGCTATTCCCGGTGCAGCAACTTCCACCAGTGCAACTTCCACCACCTGTGCTACCTTTAAAGTCGACCTACAGCCGAGGCAGCAAGGGCAAAGCAAAGAAGACCAATGATGATATCCCGTACCTGCCATTGGCCCGCAAATTCGTGCTTGGTGAGGCGTTGCTCGAGAAAAAGGGCCTCCAACCCCTAGCAATTAGTTGCCAGCAATTGCACAAGTGGTATATAGAACAGTCCAATAAGCTAGAGGGAGAACGGAGGTCAGGTATCAATGTCAAATTCGCGGCAGATCATTTACAGCACAGTGCTCACGAGTGTGTCTTTGTGGTCACCTTTGAGGATTTATTCGGTCTTTTCACGCTCAACGCTCTCGACGTCTCACTCATTCGATGCTGGACGCTGTAAGTGTGTACAATCATAGTCTCCATTCATGTCATATCGATAAATGTCATATATAATTTGTTGCTTTCGTGTGTCTCCATTCATGTCACATGCTGACTAAAGCTACATCATCCAAATCATCGGTTGGTTTCTTGGACCCACACTTGGTCGCCAAGTATACCATCGACGAGGATACATCCTTCGTCGAGAGGTGCATTGCAGTAGGACTACTGGTTTACCGCAATAAGAAATATGTACTTATGCCCTACAATCAGAACTATCATTGGATTTTAATAGTAATTGTACCAAAATGGAACAAGGTATATTATCTTGATTCTCTAAGTAAGAATAAAATGGACTTCACAGTTGTCAGCCAAGTAATCGATACGTAAGTACATTTTCTCCATACATACCTATATTGTACTCTTTCTTTTCTTCCGAATGACTAAGGTTACTTTTTCGAATCACGTAGGGCATTCGCGATGTACGTTGAAAAGGAAGGTATCTCGATGCAAGGGGCCAAAGGCCTGACACATGCTCGAGATTTTAAGATATTCGCTATTACATATTAATTAATCCTATGCAACAGTTGGTAGTAATGCCTCTTGAATTAACACATTCTATTTTTTGCAGTGCCACCAGCAGCACGTTTGCCACCATATGGAGGATCACCAATTCCAAGGTTTGTCAATCTTCCCATAATTACTTCATACTTATCACGTTATATGTATACGCACATTGATATTCCTATCGATAGGCTACGTTCATCCCGTTAACTGCATTGAAACAGTGCGACCTTTCACGAATTCGAGGAGAGTTTGCGTACTTTTTGGTGGCTCGAGTCATAAACTCAAAAGAAGAGTTCCATTGGTTTTTACTTAAAAACCGTCTGTGATTAGCAGCTATCACAGACGGTTTTTAGTTACAAACCGTCTGTGATATTTACACCACAGACGGTTCGAAAACCGTCTGTGATAACCTTCGATTATCACTGACCCATAAATTCAGATGGTTCAGAAAACTGTCTGTGATGATGTTTTTGAACCGTCTGTAATACGGTTTTCTGTAGTAGTGTATATATATAGGACGCTGAAATAGGGCACCATGGTGTCTGAGCATCAAGCCTCCTAACCTTTTGATTGCTTTTAGATGCGTGCAAGTGTAATATATCAGGCAAACCTATTTGTAACACCCCAGCCAATCAGTGACCTGGAATGCTACCAAACTAACAACATAATAAGGAAAACTAATATTCGTCTTACAAAATTTCGGCAGAACCTCCTTTGTTTATTGAGTAAATCAGAGGTTCCAACAAGCATAATCAAATGACATGAATAACAGTAAGCAATATATTCGTTTATAAGCAAAACTGGATTATGTTCACCATCGCACTCATAACAATACTACTTAGATAAAGAACGGATTCAATGTAAAAGAGTTCTAATCTTTTATTACATTCTGAACTTGATAGACATTAATCAAATACCACTTAAATTATTCAGCAAATAGTGTTTAATGTTCTTTCTTTCTTGGTGAATAGACCGTGCAAGTGCAACAAAATTAATCCTTCTTTATCCCCATGCATGCCGATCTCATGTAGATACCTAAAACAAACAACAACCACAACAACAACAACAACAACAACAGTGAGTTCAACACCTCAGCAAATATAATAAGTAGTAACAAGAATAAAAGTGAACATCATTTCACGAGATCATCCATCAATCATATAAATAAACCATGCTATGCAATATAATCAAAAATCTCTTAATATCTTTTCTTTCGCATTTTACCGGTAATGCGGAGTGTGCATCCGTCAATGCACACCCATGCCTGTATCATCTGGTACAGGGACCAATTGCCCATACTCCACAAGTATGGGGACCTTTGGCCCGTCATGTCATCAACATGACGGGGACCTCGGCGCTTGGTTATCTCGTGACCAAGACTTCAATAAATCAGCATGATGCACAAATGTGAATGTCTCAACAAATAAAACTTGCATTCACAACATCTATGCATCAGAAATTCTCCTAAACACTCCAATTGCAATCGACCATTAACAAAATCAACATATCATTAACATAATCAGGATCACATATACTCATAATACAGATCAAACATCTACAAACCAACAATCATCAACAATCCACACTATAAAGTTTAAACCATCATTATACTTGCCTTAACCACGAGAAAACGGGGGATGAGCAGAAGGTGCGGCCCCTGGGATCCGTCCTTCTCCTGAACAATAATTATAGTGATTGCTAAGACAACAGTAGCGAGTCTTTAGATTAAACAAAAACATCCGCAAACTAACCCAACATGTTTAGCTTGACTCAAAACCCCAAATCCTTTCGGCCATCCTGTCCCCCTCTACAGTCAGTCAACTTCAAAAATTCGTATCTATTGGTACAGAAATCCGAATAGGGCGTTCTCAGATTTCCTGGAGAGATAATTAAATTATCTAACTAAACCTAGTTGGTGAGTCTCCCTGATTCGGCCATATTCTACCCGCACCATCCAGTTTTCTAGAAACAGCAGACTCCTATCGGGTCCTCTGGACAGCGCACTAAAATTGCCATAACTGTCACCCCGAGTGCCCGATTCGTGATTTCTTGACCTTTCTCGAAAGCTACGGAAATTATCTACAACTTTCATAATATGGAGATCCTCTGATTCTCCTGTTATCTAATCGCCCAAACCAATCTACCGAAATCTGACAGAAACTCCCCCGATCTGCAGAACAGTCTTGCTAGAAAAATCATAACTTTTGCTACACAAGTCCGAATGACACGTTCTAGCACTTCATGGAAAGCTAATTACGTCCTCTACAACTCTCTAGGAGAGGTCCAGACCTGAATTCCCACAGATATACCCCGAAACAGCCATCTAACATAATCTGCCCTAGCAGTCCAGAATACCGACATAGCTAGCACAATTAAAATATACATCTACTTGGGGCAAAACAGGGATTAACCGTGACGATTCGCTAAAGAACACGACGAACACCCCACGAGTTCCACCTCTTCTCTTTTTTCCTCTTTTTTTCCCTCCTCTTCCCTTCCTCCGGATCCAATCGTCTTGCTGCGAATGACTTCTTCTTCCGCTCGACCGGCAGCGAATAGAGGTATTGCTCACCGGCAATGGAGGAGAGGGGAGGGGAGGTGCTGCTGGGGGCGTGCAAGGGCAGCAGAGGGCGGCGCAAGGAGGGAGAGGGGGAGGCGCAAGGGGGGAGAGGGGGAGGGGCGGCTAGGGTTGGAGGGGGTGGGCGCCTCCCCCCCTCTTTGGCTGGTTTCCCTCCTGGGCCTTGGTCCAGGCCAGGTTGCCCGAAAAATTCAGAAACCCCCCTGAAAACACTATTTTATTCTTCCCTTTAAGACCCTTTTCTCCGATTAATCGATTATTTGACGAATCTCTTCCGGGATATTACACTATTAACATTCATTAATTCGAAAAGGCATCAATTTGGAAAGGAAGTCATTGGTTTATGTAACATCCCAAAAATCCTCTTCCTGAAAAATTTAATTTCAAATTAATTATTTTAAAGTATTTGAGTTTTATTTGGATTTGCCCTGAATTTTTGTTTTTGAAAAAGCTAGATTTGAAAAGTTTTTAAGTAAAACCTAAAATTATTATTAAATAAAAAGATATTTTGAATTTCTATAAAAATCCAAATTCAAATTAATTATTTGGAGTTAATTGGCTTTCATTTGGTTTCCTGGATTTTCTGGAGTTTAAAACCTATTTTTTAAAATAAAAAGTATTTCAAGTATGAAAGTTAAATATAAAAAGTAGTTGAAAATATTTTTATTAAGTCCAAAATGTCTCCAGGAAGTTCTCTGAATTTTTCTGGGAATTTTGGAAGTAATTTCATATTTTTTCTGAGCTTATTTGAATTTTTTGGGCTTTTCTGAAAATCCTAAATCAAAAATAAAAAATAAAAACCTCTCCCCTCTCCTCCGGCCGCCACGTGGACGGCCAGATCTTCTCCACGTCGCCACCATCCGGCCGTCGACCCCATCCCCCTACCCCTCCCCGATGGCCGCCACGTCGCCCCTCACTCCCATCCACCCGTCCGCCCCGCCCTCATCCTCCACCGCCCGATCTCCATCCGACGCACGCGCGCCCCCGCTCCCTACCCTCTCTCTCCCCGCGCCCCCGGCCCACCTGTCGGCGCGCCTCCCCTCCGCCTCCGTCTCTCTGCCAGCGGGCGCCGCCCGTCAGCCACCCCGCCTCCCTCTCTCGCTGACCGCCCGGCCCCGCCTGTCATCCCTCCCGCGCGTCGTCTCCTTCCTCCCGCCCGGCCGTGCGATCTCCGCCGCCCCTCACTCGCGGGATCTCCTTCCTTTTCCCGCGTGCGCCGTGCCCCACGCGCCGACAAACCCCGCCATCCCCGCGCCCTTCTTTCCTTCCGCGCCCCCCCTTTCTTTCTTCCCCCTCTCTTTCCTTCCCGCCGCCGCCATCAACGGCGAGCGATTCCCGCCGGACCTCCCCTCCCCGACCCCTATAAAAGGCGCCCCGAGCTCCGCCTCTCCTCGCTCCACCTCGCTCTGCCCTCGCCCGCTCCTCCCGAGCTCTCCCCTCGCTCCGCAATCGCCGCCGTCTCCAGCCTCCCCGCGCCCCGCCGTCACCTCCCTCGGCCTCCTCGCCTCGCCGCGAAGCCCCTCCGCCTCTCTGCCGTGCTCCCCAGCCACCGGAGCGTCGCCGCGCCGTTGGACCCAAGCGCGCCACCGCCTCGGCCGTCGCCAGCTCGCCGCCGTTCGCCGCCGGTAAGGTCGCACCCACCGCCGTGTTACCTGTGCGCCCCTCTCCCCGATCGCCCCTCGGCCGCGCCTCCCCGTCGCCGGAACCGCCGCCGCCGCTTGGACCCGAGCGCCGCCGCCTCCTTCCTCGTCGCCGGCCCATCTCCGGCCACCCTCGGTAACCGCCGCACCCTCCCTCGAGATCCCCTCGCTCTCCTCTCTCCGTTTCTGGCCTCGCCGCCGGCAGCCGCGCCGCCGTTCGCCGGCGAGCCGCCGCCCCGGTCGCTGTCTCCGGCCAGCCCAGCCACCTCGGCCGTCGGCTGACGTGGCAGCCGACGCGGCCGCCACGCCAGCGCCCGGCTGCCACGCCACCCCCGCACCACCTCAGCCCCGCCCGTAGACCGTGGACTCAGTCCACTGGACCGGGCCCACATGTCATCCACTGCCAGCATTTTTCAGTTTAAAATAATTCCGCCGGAATTAAAAACCCTGCTGACGCAATAATTCATATTTTCCTTTAGGAAAATAATTCCCAAAAATCCCTTTTTCCATTTTTCTCTGAAATTAATCTTCCCGGAGCCCGTTCTTCTTCGTCGTAACTCCGTTTGAGCCCATTCAAATTTCTAAATTCATCAAAAATTCCAAACTATCCATTGCTTCCATCCTTTCAAATATTTGAAATTTATTTGATATTTCAAATATTTAAATTTCAAATTCCAATGCCTAGTTCAATTTCAAAGTCTCAATTCCATTCCAAACTTCCTATGCACTTTCAAAATTCAAATTCAAATCTTGCAAAATCTCCATAAAATCCATTCTATTTTCCTTGGTCCAAATATTGTCTCAGTAATTTCGTTTCCCAACCAATCTTCCAGATATTCGATCTCCCTCATATGAACCCCAAATCCGCTGAATCTTTCTCCTAAATTCGTAAGAAATCATAAACTTCCTTCCAGTATATATATATTATATTTGAGATTTTATTTGTGTTTATTTGTTCGTTTGTTTTGTCGCTTCGCGCGTAGAACCCGACGTCGCCGAAGAATTTGTCGAGCCGCAGCAAGAAGGACCAAATAGCGCACAAGAAGGCAAGTCTCCTTTGATCATCTTGAACCTATGCTTTTGAAATGTTTTAAATATTTTAAATTATGTGCATTGCTATTTACATAAAATCACTAGTTCAAATCTTTAGGAATTAGTTATTCCAACTTTGTTATGCCCTCATTTGACATTGATTGCCATGTACCTTGTCACCCTAGAACTTCCTTTGTCTCAATAATGAGATTACTATTAATCTTTGTGAATATTAGAATGGTAGAATAATGCTTAGTCATGCTATCTAATATCTTTAGAAACTCTTGAAAATGGGAAATTATGAATTATTGTAATACCCTTGTGTTTGTAAATGAAGTGGCAATTGGAGTTGTCACTGTGATTTTAAAATAAAATAAAATGTGAAAGTTGGTTTAGATTAGGGTGGATGGTTGGTTTGGGTTGGTGCAGCAAGCACGAGATCTTGTTACGTGTATGTTCCACCCTAGTCAATTAAGGACCGACGCTTGTGTTTGTCCAGACTGAGCATTAACCGTACAACCACAAGTCTATATGGGTACGACCTAGCTGACTAACTTATGATAGTCTAGTTTAGGTGCCACCAGTGGAAAGTGGGTGCCAGGGATGGACTGGTTATTCACAGTGAGGGACAGGGATTTACTTTACTCATATGGCGCAAGAGGGGGCTTCAGATTGGGCGGATTTAACCCTTCTGCGGTGAAACCTCAGCGGGTGGTGTCTGGCTAGACTAGAGTGAGGTAAAGGCTTTGTGATATTTTATCTGGGTCTCATGCCAAAGGAAGCGTGTTGACTTTTAGGATAATTTATCTCTTGTGGGTAAAGTTGTACAACCTCTGCAGAGTGTAAAACTATTCGAATAGCCGTGCCCACGGTCAAGGGCGGGCAAGGAATGCATTCACATGGTAGATTTCTGGTTTATGGTTTTAAAATCAAAGTTTTGTATTCCGAGGGTGGAGGGAACTCTCGGAAGGGAATCCTGGCGGATGGAGCCAGAGAGGGTGGATGGAACCCGCAGTTTAAAACTTGACCAATGGTAATTGGTTAGCTAGTGTTGGTAGTTGGAACCTTCACTAGAAAGTTAATTCTGTTAAAACATTTACTTCATTAAATTGATGCCTTCGAAAATAATTAGTAATAATTGAGATTTAAAATATTGCTTTGTGCAAAAGAACCATATGGCCTTCCTTTGTTAAGCCTTGCATCTATGCATTTTCCCAAGACTTGCGGAGTACTTTATGTACTCACATGCTACACTTAAAAATAAAATCTCAGAGGAAGTTGAAGCTCAAGAAGGTGACTATGGCTACTGCTTCGCTTGAGGCTGTGACGGATTCTTCCCGGAGGACTAGGTCGCGCTTCCCCAGTCAATTTCCTGTGGCGTATTGATGGGTCTTCACCGAGTTTATCTTTTGCTTCCGCTGTGTTTCGTGTGTGCGAGGTCTTGAAACCTCAATTGTAATAATGAGACCTTTCGGTCTGTACTCTTTAATATTGTAATAAAGCGTTGCTGGTTATGTATTTATTTCTGTTTAACTGTGTGCACTAGCTTTGATCTGGGACTAGTGCAGTAATACACAGAGGGTCCGGGTTCGGAAATCCGGGGTCCCGACAGTTTAGCATGCTGAATCAATCATGGATGCAAAGTGATAACAGGGATACGTATCAGGAAAAATGACAAACTTTATTAAACTTAATATGGGCCTGATGGTCAAAGTTTACATCCACTACACATAAGCCAAAATTAAATATAAGCAACGGAAAGAAAAACCGAAGCGGAAGAAACCCACTAAGCCTGCCCACAGGCAAACGATTGTAAGACGCGGCCTATACATTCTGATCCTCACCGAAGTCAAAGCTGTCCTCAGGAAAATGATGAATTGAGAAACATGAGCACATAAAGTACTGCATAAGTTACACCAGTAGGTTTAATAGAGTTAATACATGCATATGGATTAACAAAGGAAGGCATAGAAAGGTTAGTTGTCCATAAAGCGAAATTGAAGTAAATACTGTAAGTAGATTCAAAAGCTGAATTTGATACAATAGATAGAAACAATATTTTAACAAAATAATATTGTTAATGCAGGCTTCGACCAAACACCAATCTATCCATAGGTATCCCACCTAGACCATCTTTTCCAAAAATATTCTCGTATGGATTCCATCCATCCATAGCGTTTTTATAAACCATTTTGAAAACCAAAGTCTAATCTGTGAAATCTTTACTCAGCTTGCCCATGACCGTGGGCACGACTATCTAGGATAGATTATACACTCTGCAGAGGTTGTACAGCTTTACCCACAAGACATGATCATCCCATATTGCCACCGGATAAACACACTTCATTTTGGTGTGCGGCGAGGAGATCATGACAAGGCCTTTACAATGCAAAGCCTTCAACCTGGTCAAGCTAACACTGAGGTTTCACCACAACTTGAATCCACAAGTTGGAGCCCACTCTTGAGCCGAGTGAGACTTCTCATGACCTACGCCACGCTCACTTTCAACCTATAGTGAGACTCTGGTTGGGACCTGCAAATTAATCAGCCAGGACTATCCCATACCAGCCTTGTGGTAGTACAAAAAGGGCTTTGCAACAGTAGCTCATAGACCACATACCACTTGTGCCTAGCAATCAACATTGTGTCACCAAACAACAATGCATGCCAGCAAGCACCCACCACCAAACCATTTGCCTAAGTCTAAACCAAATTTTTTATATGTTTCTTTGAAAATACTTCATAATCATTCTTGACTCACTATAGTCAAGAATACATTTGAAAATTTTATCATTTTATGTGAAAAGGTATCCCAACCTATGATTATTCTAAGCATGGCTAAGCTTTACTATAAAATATCTAGTTAATACTAATGTATCAACTAGGTTTTTCTCTATGGTGACAAGGCATAAAAAGTTCAATGTCAATTTTGGCCATATACAAATGAATTTGGGTATAACTAGTGTTGTAGGGGTGGCCCCCACCTAAGCCCAGCAGGCCTGTTAAGAGAATGTAAGGCCCAGAATGGGACATGTATAGTGACATAGGTACCCCTGAGGGAGGTACTCATATGTAAGGGTATAATTGTAAAGGCACTCCCCATGTGGATGTATATATGTAGGACATAGGCCATGGGGAAAGCCCGAAGCCATTCATTTACTCAACTCTCCACTACCACACTCTCTCTCTGTTTGGTCTGTAACCACAACAGTTGGCGCCGTCCGTGGGGAGGACAAGAGCAAGCCCCCAGATCTGAAGGAGGATGGCACCAAAGAAAGCTTCACCGTCGGCGGCGAAAAAGAAGAAGGCGGAAGCGGCGAAGTCTCGCGTCAGCACTAGGGCTTCGGCTTTAGCAGCTGCAGGTACGAGCGGTGGTGCAGGTGCGACCGTGAACCCCGCCATCGACGCGATGACCAACCCCGCCACCGACACAATGCCAGACCCCACCAGCACCGCCCCGACGACCAACCCCGGCGATGGCAACGCAGGCGCATCCGTTTTTCCACCCAGCGCAGAAGCGGTGAATGGCCAGGACAATGCGGCTCCAGGGTCCTCCAGGACAATGCGGCGGGCAGCCTGGGCGCGCAGGCCGTGGTCACCGCCGAGCCGGTAGCACCGCCAAGCGCACCGACGGCCCCAGCCACGCCCGCGGTGGAGGCTGCCCTGCTGGCGGCCCTCAGCGCGTTTCAGCAGGAGCTAATAGACCTCCACGGAGCTGTGCGGGACATGCAAGAGGCTCGGAGCCAACACGCCCCCCCCCCCGGCGGTGGCATCCGAACCCGCTCCAGAGAGGGCGGATAGCCGCGACGCCCCTACGTCTAATCGCATCCCATTGCGGCGCGTAGACCCGGAGTCCCCACTCTCCGAGGCCTACAGCAGGCGGCATGGCCTGAAGATTTCAAGTTCCCGAGCGTCATCGAGGCCTACAAAGACGACTCCGACCTGCGAGAGTTCGTGCACGTATATGAGACCGCTATCGAAGCCGCTGGCGGGGACGACACCACGAAGGCAAAAGGACTCCCTCTCGCGTTACAAGGGGTGGCGCTGTCCTGGTTCTTCACCATTGAACCACAGTCCATCTACGCGTGGGAACAGATCCGCGACCGACTCTACAACAACTTTCAGGGAAACTACGTCGAGCGTGTCGATGCGGACCAGCTCTTCGCAGTCAAGCAAAAACCCGAGGAAAGGCTCCGGGATTACTTCAAGCGCTTCGCGAAAGTGCGCTGCCAGGTCAAGGACGTCAACGAAATAACCGTCATCAACGCAGCAATACAAGGGCTCCGACCGGGACCGATGGCCGAATACAACGCGCGCAAGCCCATTAAGACGGTCGCGAAGCTCTTCGACAACATGGAAGAGTACGCCAGAGCGGAGGAAGACGCGCGGAGGCGACACAGTGATGACTTCGACACCAACAAGGCGGAGGGCTCAGCAAAGAGCGAAGGCTCGCCGAAGCAGGGCTCTTCGAAAGGTAAGCGCAAGCAAGAGCAGCCGAAGGGCGCCTCCGAACGCAAGGACCCCCAACACAATGACCCGCCAGGCGATAGGCCCAAGCGCGACCAACGCAAGTCTAGCAAACCTCGTTACGTCTTCGACATTGAGGGCGGCTCCGAAGACAACGCCTCCGCAGGTCGCGGAGGCAGAGGGCGCCGAGGCCGAGGACGGGGACGTGGCCGGGGTCGCGACGACAGAACCCGCAAAGAGTACGACGACCAGCACCACGGGCAGTGGTGCGAAATCCATGGCCGAGGCAACCATGACATGCGTGCTTGCGCCACTATCGTCACGCTACGGTAGAGTGTCGCCAGGGACAAAAACCCAGATACACGCGCGCCCGTTGTGGCCCACGTCCAACACCCCCAGGACCAAGGAATACAGCCCCAGGAAGGCCTCCTGCGAATTCAGGCACATGTGCAACAACCTCGGGAGGGCCTCCTACAGTTACAAGCCCCGGAAGGAGCCCAGCGCAGGATCATCAACGTCATTTCCGGAGGCTCCTCGCTGGAGTTCGCCTTGGCGCTGCAACGGAAGGCTTACGCGAGGAGGCTGCACCACGTCGCGGCATACCCGGCGCAGGCGCCGCTGGAATGGGCACAACACGAAGTCACATTCACGCCCGCTGACGCCGAGGGCGTGGAGTTTCCCCACCAAGACCCTTTGGTCGTCCGGGTCCTTGTAGCCGGATGCGCAGTCAGGCGCGTCCTAGTCGATGGAGGAAGCTCTGCGAACATCCTGTTCGCCGCGGCCTTCGACCAAATGAGGATCCCTCGGAGCCGATTGGGCCCTTCAGGCATCCCACTGCAAGGATTTGGAGGGCAGCCTTTGCGTGCTCTGGGCCAGATATGCCTCCAAGTTTCCTTCGGCCAAAACGACAACGTGAGGAGCAAAGACGCCATCTTCGACGTGGTCGACATCGCATACCCCTACAACGCCATATTAGGGCGGCCGCTCTTAAATACCCTCGGGGCAGTCTCGCATCACGGCTTCCTGTGCATGAAGCTTCCCGGACCGCAGGCCATCATCATCATCCATGGCGACCAGGACATAGCTCGACGCATAGAGCTTGGTGCCAGAGGTCCATGCCATGCGGCCCGCCAAGGCACCTAAGCCGGGTGTGTAGAGGCGGAGCCCTCGGGCGCCCCCCGAGAGTGTCTCGTGTTCCTCGGGCACAAGGTTGCCCCGGCAGCAGCGGCTCGTCAGCGGTCGCCCCGTCATAGCGGTTAGTGGTCGGTATCCCCCCTTTCTGTAATCGCTCACCCGCGCGAACGGGAATTTAATAAAGTGCATGGTTCATGCAAATTCTCTCATTTTCATACCAAAAGCGCATGAAGGATCACCTTCGTGTGCACTGTGCATGAGCATGAATAAAGACGCGTGGGGGACACCTCCGCGCGCAGTCTACGGACTCTAAATAAGACGTAGCATCGAGGTCCGCCTCCGCACGCACTCTACGGAGTATAAATAAGACGTAGCGCCGAGGTTCGCCTCCGCATGCAATTTCACCGCCCGCAACGCGCGGAGGCGAGCCTCCGCGCGCAGTCTACGGACTCTAAATAAGACGTAGCATCGAGGTCCGCCTCCGCATGCACTCTACGGAGTATAAATAAGGCGTAGCGTCGAGGTCCGCCTCCGCACGCACTCTCCGGAGTATAAAAAAAGAGACGCGGATGCTATCCCTGTGCACTCTACGGAGTATAAAAAAGATGCGAACACCGCTCACGCATGGGCGTTGCCCTAGTGCGTACTCTTCGGAGTATAAATAAGACGTGGATGCCGATCCCACGCACTCTCCGGAGTATAAAACAGACGTGGATGCTATCCCCGCGCACTCTCCAGAGTATAAATAAGACGTGGATGTCGATCCAACGCACTCTCTGGAGTATAAAACAGACGCGGAGGCTATCCCCGCGCACTCTACGGAGTATAAACAAGACGTGAACACCGCGCACGCATGGGCGTTGCCCCAGTGCGTACTCTTCGGAGTATAAATAAAGCGTGGATGCCGATCCCACGCACTCTCCAGAGTATAAAACAGACGCGGATGCTATCTCCGCGCACCCTACGGAATACAAACAAGACGTGGACGTTGGCCCCATGTACTTGGAGCACAGCTTACCCCGGTTAATTCTACGGAGCGCAAAGTGCACCACGGGGGCCCACTCCCACGCGCCGCCCGCGAAGTACCAAGGCGACGTGTCACAGGCTAGCTCCCGCGCGAGCGCACCCGTGAGCGAGAAACACCAGAGGCTGCTCTTGCATAATCTTGGGCAGGAGCGCTTGTGCGTCTACCTTGACCAAGGCACCAGCTCCGCTGCGACCACTTCGAAGGGTAGGGGACGGAGCGCTCGCGCGTCTACTTCGACTAGGCGCCAGCTCCGCTGCCACCACTTCGAAGGGTAGGGGGCCGAGCGCTCGCGTGTCTACTTCGACTAGGCGCAGCTCCGCTGCCACCACTTCGAAGGGTAGGGGACGGAGCGCTCGCGCGTCTACTTCGACTAGGCGCCAGCTCCGCTGCCACCACTTCGAAGGGTAGGGGACGGAGCGCTCGCGCGTCTACTTCGACTAGGCGCCAGCTCCGCTGCCACCACTTCGAAGGATAGGAAACGGAGCGCTCGCGCGTCTACTTTGACTAGGCGCCAGCTCCGCTGCCACCACTTCGAAGGGTAGGGGACAGAGCACTCATGCGTCTACTTCGACTAGGCGCCAGCTCTACTGCCACCACTTCGAAGGGTAGGGGACAGAGCTCGCGCGTCTACTTCGACTAGGCGCCAGCTCCGCTGCCACCACTTCGAAGCGTAGGGGACGGAGCGCTCGCACGTCTACTTCGACTAGGCGCCAGCTCCGCTGCCACCACTTCGAAGCGTAGGGGACGGAGCGCTCGCGCGTCTACTTCGACTAGGCGCCAGCTCCGCTGCCACCACTTCGAAGCGTAGGGGACGGAGCGCTCGCGCGTCTACTTCGGCTAGGCGCCAGCTCCGCTGCCACCACTTCGAAGATTAGGGGACGAAGTGCCCGCGCGAGTACCCCCACGCACGTAGCACCCCTGGACCACCCCGCAAACGCCTGCTCCCCGCGGCTATTATCCTCCAAGGCGGGAGACCAGCGGCTCCGGAGCACCACCTAGCTGCTCGCCTTGTAGGCACCGCCTCGGCGGGACGGCACGTCCGACGGCATTCCCCACACCTCGCACCGGCGCAGGTTATGTCACGCCAAGTTTTGGCTTGTTCTCATAAACAGGCCACCTTCAGTGCATCAATATTCTCTCGAAAGACGGGCTTGATCACAAGCCCCGACTGAAGGTGAGCCTGTCTAAGAGAACAGGGCAAACCTTGCTGTTATTTGCAGAAATACGGCGCGAGCACAGCAGGTGCGAGCAGTTGCCGTTAACAGATGCTAACCAAGCTCCCGAGAAAAATAGGCCTCCATCAGTACATCAACATTCCCCGAGCCGCGTGGTGCCGCCATGGAATGTGGATGCACTGAAGAGGCCCATTTTAGGGGAGAAGCACCTATCTGAGCACACAATGCAGGTAGAATGTTGCACCACCACGCTATATATACTCCATCAGTGGGGAAGCCAACCGGCAGAAGTCCAGCCGGCGGAAGTCCAACCGGCGATAGGCAACTGGCAGAAATCCAGCCGGCGGAAGTCCAACTGGCGGAAGTCCAACCGGCAGGAGTCCAACCGACGGGGAAGCGTCGCAGCATCGTACCATCGCGATGCTCCAAGATCCGCGCCGGGAGAAGGAACGTCGCAACATGGTATCACCGCGCCCCCTCAAGTCTCGCGCCACGTCAACCAAGCTCCGCTGGATAGGCTGGCAGTCGCTTATTGTCAAGGGCGCTCGACGCCAAAGACGCGCGCGCGCGCGACGACTTAAGACCCGCTCCGCCCCCTATGCCGACGCATTTGACTCCGCCAACACCCCCAGGCCGGCCCGGGCAATCACCGACCCCGCTAAATCGGAGGCAACTTAGGTCTGCAATCCGCCCCCTCGGTGGCGAGGCCAACCTCGACTTTGATCTTCGCTCCGGACGACAAATCCGACCCCGCCACGACAGGACTCGGTGGGTAACGAAGCCTTCACCAAGCCGTCCGGCGCCATACCTTCGCAATAAGGCGAACACTACACTTCGAATGTTGAAAAAGCTCACAGGCCGCAGGGACGGAGGGGGCCAAAGGGCTCGGCAACATGGCTTCGGCCCGTGAAGCCCTTCACCATGAGAGGCTCCTGTTGTAGGGGTGGCCCCCACCTAAGCCCAGCAGGCCTGTTAAGAGAATGTAAGGCCCAGAATGGGACATGTATAGTGACATAGGTACCCCTGAGGGAGGTACTCATATGTAAGGGTATAATTGTAAATACACTCCCCATGTGGATGTATATATGTAGGACATAGGCCATGGGGAAAGCCCGAAGCCATTCATTTACTCAACTCTCCACTACCACACTCTCTCTGTTTGGTGTGTAACCACAACAACTAGAATTTAAATTAAGTTTAAACAAGATTTGAATAAAAGTACGCATGCATAATAATTTTAAAATGGTTAAAGGTGTAACTTACCTTGCTCAAAGTCCTGGTGCTGCAAATCATGGAAATCGAACACTCTGGATTCGTCGTAGTCTACACGCGAAGAACCAAAGCGAATAAATTCAAATAAAATTCAAAAATTATGAAATATATATTGAGGTATAGATTACAATTTTACATAAATTTAGGAGAAAGAATCAACAGATTCGGTGTTCGTATGAGGGAGAACGAGTATCTGGAAGTTTTGGATGTCACATGAAATGATAACAAAATCTGAGAATTACTTTTTGAATAGTACAGTGTCGGTTGGCTGTGAGGTGGCCAGTGAATGGGCAAAAAGGAACCCTGGCAACTAGGTGAAGGTGGTGATGCAGGTACGGCGGCGAGGAATGGCGGCAATCACCGGCGGTGAGGGAAAACGGCAGTGACGGCTTGGTACTGATAACAGGTTGGAGAGAGATAGTATCGGATATGGAACGTGGAGATGCAAGGAGAGCACGGGGTAGAACACGGTATGGTGAAGTTACAAAAATTATTGGCAAAGCTGAAAATTCGTCGGAGACGATACAATTGACGTTTGAACGATGACGGTAGAGAAAAAGGAAAAACTTGATATCTTGGTGCTCGGTGAAGCAAATCTAAAACCACTCGGAAGGTAGCTACCTGGGATGGTTTGGCACATTTAGACATGAAGGGTTTGGTGAAAACATCATCGGTTAGATGGGAACACGAGATGGCTTAGGCAGCTATAGCTAAGTGTTAGAGGCAAAAATTTGTGGGTGGTTTTTGGAGGAAAGGAGGGAAACACAACATAGAACATGATGAGACAAGTCTGATAGAGGTGATGGCATAGGCTAAAACTCACCGAAGGTGACGAATCGACGTCGAGAAGTCAAAAACGGCCATTTCCGCGGAAAGCTCAATTTCTGACAATTGGCTCCACGAAAAATTAAATAAAAATGGAGGATAAATTGCTTAGAGGCTAGGACACAATATGACATGAACAAAAATCAAATATCTCACTGGAAAAGTGGTGTACGCACGAAGACACGGTTTTAGTGTCGTGGCTCAACAAGGTCGACGAGGACTCGGGGAATCTTTATGTGATGGCGATGGAAACACGGCATAGAACACGTCAAGGCAAACTCAACGGTATAAACGGCTCGACCAAAGGAAATCGAATGGTGGCGAAACGCGGCGGAGAAGACTTTTGGCAACCAGTGGGTTGACATCAGCGTTCTGGGCAAACGAGAGGAGTTAGCGGGTGAGGTTTGTGGCAAAACGAAGAGGAGAATGTGGGGAATGCAATGCTCACCTTGGTTGTGGTGGAATTTGCACAGTTGGCCGACAACGAGGAGAGAAGCGATGGCGCGATTTGGCCACAGTGCTCCAGCAAAGCTCTGGTGAAGGCGAGGGAAGCACCACATAGAACGTGTGAAGGCGAAGCTAGTGATGTGGTCAAAAGTGGTGGAACTCCACTGTAGGCGGCGCAAACGGCCGAGGAACGCTGCTCGGTTGACGAAAGAAAAATGACGATTGCGGCGAGGAGGTAGGGAGAGAGGACTTGAGATTTTCAGGGTGGATGATGATAAGGAGGGGCACCCGGTGCTCCATTTTATAGGGGCAGAGATGGATGTGAGAGGGAGATCAAACGATGATGTTAATTCGAGTGATGGTTCGTTTGCGCGCATAAATGCACATGAAGGAGGGCGAAACGGTAGGAATGGAGGAGTCTTGAAGAGAGGAATTGATTGCACTTGATTGCGAGAAGAATTGTGAAGAAATTCATGGGTTTTAAAGAGCTTCGAAGGGCTCTAATAGTGGCTGAGCTCGGAAGGTATTCGGGACAGACAAAACGTTTGGAGAAGAAAGACAGGAGAGAGAAAACGGAAGAAGAAAAAACAATTTTTTACAAAAATAAAATAAATACAAAAAATCCAAGAAAATTCCACAAAAATCCTTGGAAAACTACAAGATTAAATAAAATAATTTCGGATTTATTTGAAGATTATATATATATATATCTGTGTGTGTGTGTGCACGCGCGCGCATACATACATACATATGGAAATTGAAATCAAATAACACACACACACACACACATATATATATATCTACTTAAAAATGTGAGTTGGTGGTCGTCGATTCGTTCTCCCTCCTCTATTCTCAGCCGTCCTATCAAAGATCAACCGTCCAGATCTGCATGTAGGTAGTTCTTCCACTTCTCGTACAAAAGGTTGGGCCGACGTGTGGACCGCGCTCCTCCTCTTCTCTTCCCCGCATCCTCCGCCTTCCGCAACCACTCCACCTCCTGCAACCGCCGCCTCCTTCTCTCCCCCGAACCCTCATGCCACGCCTCCTCCTCCTTAGTGTCACCACCAATTCCCTCCCTGCACAGCAATGTCTGGTCGCAGTCTCCCAACCTCCCCCAGCAGCGCCACATCCCCCCATCGCCACCTCCCCAACGCATTCACCCGCCTCCTCCTCTCCCCATCTGCACGTCACCGCCTCTCCACCTCCACCACCTGTAACCGTATCCTCGTGTTGTGCATCCTCCTCCTCCTCGGTGCTGCCACCAATTTCTTCCGCACGCGGCAAGTCACAATCCCCCAACTTCCCCAGCAGCACCGCATCTCCCCGTCACCGCCTCCCCAACACATCCATCCACCGCCTCCTCTCCCCATCTGCTCGCCGCCGACTCCCCAGCTACACCTCCCGGAACTGGCGCCTCCTTCTCTCCCCCGAACCCTCGTGCCGCACCTCCTCCTCAAAGCCACCACTAATTGCATCTCCCACTGCCCCTCCAACCAGCGGCATGACGCTCAGCGACAGCGACCGTGTATCAGAGAGAAGGGCACTCAGCGATAGCGACCGATGGATCAGAGAGAAGGGCACTCGACAATGACGGCAGCGGCTTCCTCTTCCTATGCCCGCCCACATGGCTCTCCCCCCGCCACCACCTGTTAGTGATATGCCCTAGAGGCAACACGGAGATGTTTTATATATATCACATACTATGTTTATGATGCATTAGTTTGTTCCTTGAAATAGACATTATCATTATTGATCAATGAGTATGTGACTTATTCATGAGACTCTTAATGCCAAATGTTGCTATTTCTAAATGATCCCTGATTATATATCATATGAGGAACAAATATGATTCAAAGATCAGCATATGTATTGATTGATGATCATGTCTCATGGATCATGCTATGGAGATACCAAATCAATAATATGGACATGTGTTAGTGAACATATGTTGGATAGACCCGCCATGAGACACTGCAGAGATTCCATGTGTCATCAGTTGCTCTCAAGTAGTGTTTATGTGGAATCCTTAGACTTGAGATCATCATGGTTCCCAACATGCATAGTAGCTTATTTTGGGACTACTAAACACTACTCCGTAACTGGGTAGTCATAAAAGTAGTCTTCGGGTTTGCTATGAAACATGTAGTGGGATGTGAATGATCAAGATAGAATTTGCCCCTCCTTATGGGAGAGATATCTCTGGGCCCCTCGATGTAATGGATTATGAAAGTTCATGGCCATGCCAAGGTGATTGAGGAGTCAATCACGAGTTTATAATCCATCACGGAATCGAGAGAGTGATTGAGCTATTAAGAGGATGACACAGGTCTCGCCTTGAGCTTAATCTATATCGTGAGGCAAAGGGATTCGTACATGAGAACATTACAGGTTCAGCCGATATGATCTTTACGTATACTTTGGGGTTA
This sequence comes from Dendrocalamus latiflorus, assembly GCA_017311315.1. Lineage (NCBI taxonomy): Eukaryota > Viridiplantae > Streptophyta > Magnoliopsida > Poales > Poaceae > Dendrocalamus > Dendrocalamus latiflorus. Next base: position 12,197,212 of record CM029649.1, on the reverse strand, counting down.
ATATGTCTTGCTAGAGGCCGCTATTAACAGGGTGACCGGAAAGGCGTTTCCGGGTCGCGACCAAGTATATGACCGGAAAGGCGTTTCCGGGTCGCGACCAAGTATACGTGAACCTACAAGGTCGTACACTTAACGGGTTGGAATACTAATTTGAATGTGATTCGGATGTGGGCTCAATTCGGATAGAGATCCGGATAGACTCCTATTGGGCCTCGGTCCATGAGGCCCAAGTGAGGAGGTCTATATATATGGAGGTGGGGGGCTGAGGGATGCACACACGCTTCTGTTCCTCCCGAGCAAAACCCTAGCCGCTACCTCCCGAGCCAAACCCTAGCCGCTCGCGAGTGCTGGTACACTCACGACCGGCGTTCCAGCCCCAGACGTGTGGATACCGGTGGAGGCGCTGCTCGTTGCGGCGTTGATCGGCATCAATAATCTACAGATTGGATCTGCTCGTGGTGTGGTTGATCACGTGGAGGAGACGATCTGTTCGGGACGATCGGCTACTTCCACTACTACCTCGACGCGCATGGTTGGATCGGCTTCTCCAACTCTTCTTCCGCTGCGCTGCGCGTCTAGTGGTAACGATCTATGATCCCTCCTTAGCATGATGTCCTGGTGTGCGCGGTAGAAATTTTTTTTATTTTCTGCTATCGTAGCCTACGCGCTTTCCTTCAGTGGTATCAGAGCCATCTTGCTTAGTTTGCGATCTGGATCAGCGCATATGTTGATATGCGGTTGTAGTAGATTGGATCTATTACAGTCTAGATTAGTCGGTTCATGTGATGAATCGATGGTAGCACGGGTTGATGAGATCAATCAGTGAATAGGGGTTAGATGGGGCGCAGATTGTATCACTACTAGTGCCCTAGAGATTGTCTCGGATCGGCATAAGGTGGGTATGTCAAATACTAGTATGATATGAATCTGATAGCCTCGGGCCAATGGAAAACTAGTGTCCTAGAGAATGTCTCGGATCGGCATAAGGTGGTTATGTCGAATACTAGTAGGTTACGGATCTGATGGCCTCGGCCCAGTGGAAAAACTAGCGTCCTAGAGAATGTCTCGGATCGGCATAAGGTGGTTGTGCCGAATAGTTTTTCCATTGCGATTTCATAGATTGGATCTGTAAATTTCGTAGGGACCGCCGTGCGTACCCGCCTTGTATAGCGTCATGGGTTCACATCGTTAGGTAGAATACGATTCTACGTCTAACTTGTTTTTGCAGGGAATGATGTGAATAGTATGGCCCTATATCTTATTGGAATGTATGAGATGTATGTGATGCATGTAACATTCGTTCATGGCCTGCGTGTCATGATTATTTCAGCTATTGTTAGCTGTCTATATTGTATTTAACGACCTGCGTGTCGACCTTAATGCTTGAATCTATCTTTGTAATCTTCAATTTCTAGCTATTATAGGTAGTAGCCTAGTTTTGAGGTTACACGCTTTCAAGCATGGTGGCCTAAAGGAGTGATGTGGAGGATGGAGATCGTCTACACCTACATGGAGATGGAGATCACCATTTTTTGGGCCATACTACTTCACAGTTAAATGTGTTTATCTGTGATATTATCTATCTTATTCTTATGCAATGATATTTATGATATGTTGCTTTGGTAGGATAGAATCCCTCATAAAAATTAGGTGTTCATGCCCTTCCATATGTTGCACCAAAAGATAATGATCACCGCATGGTAGGTCTACCAAAGTAGAGTGCCGTCGGTTATCATCATTATTTGGGGTAGATGTCGGACATCTACATGCGGAAGCATTTGGTTTACTTAACAAGGTTATCAAAACAGTTTTGGACCTTGGGGCATAGGTTGGGGCCGGGGCATATTGATGTCACCCAACAAGCAAGAGTCACATAGGGATGTGATTAGCAAGGTGTTGCTTACCCATGTCACTAGTTTTCTAGCCGTGATGCCAAAGCTCACTAGGAATTAGTGAAATGAGGATCTTGACCCACTATGTAACTTAGAGGGAGTTTTGTTGCAAAACACATAGTGGGAGTCTTTTGTTAAATTGTTTAATAAAAGATGAACATAAACATAGTCCTAAACTTTGCATATTCTTTGTTGTAGATCATGTCAGCTAGTGCCGCATCCAGTTCTTTTAATTTGCGATCTATTCTTGAGAAAGAAAAACTCAATGGAACGAACTTTATGGATTGGTATCGCAACTTGAGAATTGTTCTCAAGCAAGAGCGCAAGGAGTATGTCCTTGAGTCTCCTTATCCTGATGACTTGCCTGATAATGCTACTGCGGCTGCACGGAGAGCTTATGAGAAGCAAACGAATGATTGCCTTGATGTGAGCTGTCTCATGCTTGCCACAATGTCCTCTGAGCTTCAGAAGCAATATGAGAACACAGATGCCTACAATATCATTGTGGGGTTGCGTGGTATGTTTGAGAACCAAGCAAGGGCTGAGAGGTTCAACACTTCAAAGTCCTTGTTTGCGTGCAGGCTTGCAGAAGGGAATCCCGTCAGCCCTCATGTGATTAAGATGATTGGCTACATTGAGAGTCTGGAAAAGCTTGGTTTTCCCCTTAGCCAAGAGTTGGCTACTGATGTGATTCTCCAGTCGCTCCCCCCGAGCTTTGAGCCATTCATACTGAACTATCACATGAACAACATGGATAAGACCTTGGCTGAGTTGCATGGGATGCTAAAAGCTGCCGAGGAAAGCATTAAGAAAAGCAGCAATCATGTGGTGATGATGCAGAAAGGCAAGGGCAAGCCCAATGTCAAGAAAGGCGCGGTCAAAAGAAAGTTAGCTCCCGATGAGATCGCGAGCAGTTCTAAGGCCAAGCAAGTCAAGAAGGGCGCTGCTCCTAATGCAGATTGTTACTACTGTAAGCAATCAAGACATTGGAAAAGGAACTGCCCAAAGTACTTGGAGGATCTTGAGAAGAAGAAGGGAAGTACGACTTCCCCTCCAGGTATAAATGTTATAGAGATCAATCTTGCTACTTCATCCACTGATTCTTGGGTATTTGATACCGGATCGGTTGCTCACATTTGCAAATCGTTGCAGGGGCTAAGAAGAAGTAGAAGTTTGAGGAGGAGCGAAGTGGATCTTCGCGTTGGCAATGGAGCAAAAGTTGCTACGGTGGCTGTTGGCACCATGCCGTTGTCTTTACCTTCAGGATTAGTTTTGGAATTGAATAATTGTTATTGTGTTCCATCTCTTTCCAAGAACATTATTTCTGCTTCATGTTTGCAAGCAGAAGGTTATGACTTTAGATCTATGAACAATGGTTGTTCTCTTTATTTCAAAGATATGTTCTATTGTCATACTCCATTGGTGAATGGGTTATATGTTCTTACTCTTGAAGAGTCACCGGTCTATAACATTAATGCAAAGAGGCAACGTTCGAATGATTTGAATCCCACGTTTATTTGGCACTGTCGCTTAGGTCACATAAATGAGAAACGCATGGAGAAGCTCCATAGAGATGGTATTCTGCACTCATTTGATTTTGAATCATTTGAGACATGCGAATCTTGTTTACTTGGCAAGATGACAAAGGCACCTTTCACCGGTCAAGGTGAACGGGCAAGTGACTTATTGGCACTCGTACATTCTGATGTATGTGGACCAATGAGCTCAACAGCCAGAGGTGGTTTTCAGTACTTCATAACTTTTACTGATGACTTTAGTAGATATGGGTATATCTACCTGATGAAGCATAAGTCTGAATCCTTTGAAAAGTTCAAAGAATTCCAAAATGAAGTGCAAAATCATTTAGGCAAGTCAATTAAGTTCTACGATCTGATCGTGGAGGCGAGTATTTGAGCCATGAGTTTGGCAATCATCTGAAGGATTGTGGAATTGTTCCACAATTGACTCCACCAGGAACACCTCAATGGAATGGGGTATCTGAACGGAGAAATCGCACCTTATTAGATATGGTGCGCTCCATGGTGAGCCAAAGTGATCTTCCGTTGTCTTTTTGGGGGTACGCTCTTGAAACAGCCGCTTTCACACTAAACAGGGTTCCATCAAAATCAGTAGAAAAGACACCATATGAGATGTGGACAGGACAACGTCCTAGCTTGTCTTTTCTTAAGATTTGGGGATGTGAGGCTTATGTAAAACGTTTACAATCTGATAAGCTCAGTCCTAAATCTGATAAATGCTTCTTTATCGGGTATCCTAAGGAAACAAAAGGATATTACTTCTATAATCAAGAAGAAGGCAAAGTGTTTGTCGCTCGGCATGGTGTCTTCTTAGAGAAAGAGTTTCTCTCAAGAAGGGATAGTGGGAGCACGGTGCAACTTGAAGAAATTCGAGAAACACCTGAAAACGTTTCAGCTCCTACAGAACCACAACAGGATGAACAATCTGTTGAAGAACCTGTTGTGGACACACCGGCACCACGTAGGTCAGAGAGGTCACGTCGTGCACCTAAGAGGTACATGTTCTTGACTACTCAACAACGGGACATATTGTTGTTAGACAACGATGAGCCTAAGACCTATGAAGAAGCGATGGTGGGACCAGACTCTGAGAAATGGCTTGAAGCCATGACATCCGAAATTGAATCCATGCACAGTAATCAAGTTTGGAACTTGGTTGATCCCCCTGATGGTGTTAAAACCATTGAGTGCAAATGAGTTTTCAAGAAAAAGATAGACATAGATGGAAATGTTCACATCTATAAAGCGCGATTGGTGGCCAAAGGTTTCAAACAAATTCAAGGTGTTGATTATGATGAAACTTTTTCGCCCATCGCAATGCTAAAGTCTATTCGGATCATTCTAGTGATTGCTGCTTATTTCGACTATGAAATATGGCAAATGGATGTCAAAACAGCTTTCCTTAATGGAAATCTGAGTGAGGATGTGTACATGACACAGCCCATGGGTTTTGTCGATCCGCAATCAGCTGGAAAGATATGCAAGCTGCAAAGATCCATTTATGGATTAAAGCAGGCATCTCGGAGTTGGAACATTCGTTTTGATGAAGTAATCAAAGGGTTTGGTTTCATCAAGAACGAAGAAGAGCCTTGTGTTTACAAAAAGGCTAGTGGGAGCGCACTCGTGTTTCTGGTTTTATATGTGGATGATATATTACTGATCGGAAATGACATTCCTATGCTCGAATCTGTTAAGTCTTCATTGAAAAATAGTTTCTCTATGAAAGACTTAGGAGAGGCGGCATATATTCTGGGCATCAAGATCTATAGAGATATATAGATCAAAAAGGTTGATTGGATTAAGCCAAGATACGTACATTGACAAGGTGTTGAAAAGGTTCAACATGCAGGATTCCAAGAAAGGCTTTCTACCTATGTCACATGGTATAAATCTTAGCAAGAGTCAGTGTCCTAGTACACCTGATGAGCGGGATAAAATGAATGCGATTCCATATGCTTCGGCTATGGGGTCCATTATGTATGCCATGCTTTGTACACGTCCAGATGTCTCGTATGCTTTAAGTGCTACAAGTAGATACCAGTCAGATCCAGGTGAAAGTCACTGGATTGCTGTAAAGAACATCTTGAAGTACTTGAGAAGAACTAAAGATGTGTTCCTCGTCTATGGGGGTGAGGAAGTGCTCGTTGTAAATGGTTACACCGATGCTAGCTTCCAAACTGACAAAGATGATTTTAGATCGCAATCTGGATTTGTGTTCTGCCTGAATGGCGGTGCGGTGAGCTGGAAGAGTTCCAAGCAGGAGACGGTTGCTGATTCTACAACAGAAGCCGAGTACATAGCAGCTTCTGAAGCTGCTAAAGAGGCTGTTTGGATCAAGAAATTTGTTTCTGAGCTTGGTGTGGTGGCTAGTGCCTCCAGCCCAATGGACCTCTACTGTGACAATAGTGGGGCCATTGCGCAAGCCAAGGAGCCTAGATCGCACCAAAAGTCCAAGCACATTCTACGGCGATTTCATCTCATTCGCGAGATTGTGGAGAGAGGCGATGTGAAGATATGCAAAGTACAAACGGATTTGAACATTGCAGATCCGTTGACAAAGCCGCTTCCCCAGCCAAAGCATGAGGCTCACACTAGGGCAATGGGTATTAGATACCTACATGGTTGACTCTAGTGCAAGTGGGAGACTGTTAGTGATATGCCCTAGAGGCAACATGGAGATGTTTTATATATATCACATACTATGTTTATGATGCATTAGTTTGTTCCTTGAAATAGACATTATCATTATTGATCAATGAGTATGTGACTTATTCATGAGACTCTTAATGCCAAATGTTGCTATTTCTAAATGATCCCTGATTATATATCATATGAGGAACAAATATGATTCAAAGATCAGCATATGTATTGATTGATGATCATGTCTCATGGATAGACATGTGTTAGTGAACATATGTTGGATAGACCCGCCATGAGACACTGCAGAGATTCCATGTGTCATCAGTTGCTCTCAAGTAGTGTTTATGTGGAATCCTTAGACTTGAGATCATCATGGTTCCCAACATGCATAGTAGCTTATTTTGGGACTACTAAACACTACTCCGTAACTGGGTAGTCATAAAAGTAGTCTTCGGGTTTGCTATGAAACATGTAGTGGGATGTGAATGATCAAGATAGAATTTGCCCCTCCTTATGGGAGAGATATCTCTGGGCCCCTCGATGTAATGGATTATGAAAGTGCATGGCCATGCCAAGGTAATTGAGGAGTCAATCACGAGTTTATAATCCATCACGGAATCGAGAGAGTGATTGAGCTATTAAGAGGATGACATAGGTCTCGCCTTGAGCTTAATCTATATCGTGAGGCAAAGGGATTCGTACATGAGAACATTACAGGTTCAACCGATATGATCTTTACGTATACTTTGGGGTTAATATGTCTTGCTAGAAGCCGCTATTAACAGGGTGACCGGAAAGGCGTTTCCGGGTTGCGACCAAGTATATGACCGAAAAGGCGTTTCCGGGTCGCGACCAAGTATACGTGAACCTACAGGGTCGCACACTTAACGGGTTGGAACACTAATTCGAATGTGATTCGGTTGTGGGCTCAATTCGGATAGAGATCCAGATAGACTCCTATTGGGCCTCGGTCCACGAGGCCCAAGTGAGGAGGTCTATATATATGGAGGTGGGGGGACTGAGGGATGCACACACGCTTCTGTTCCTCCCGAGCAAAACCCTAGCCGCTACCTCCCGAGCCAAACCCTAGCCGCTCGCGAGTGCTGGTACACTCGCGATCGGCGTTCCAGCCCCGGACGTGTGGATACCGGTGGAGGCGCTGCTCGTTGCGGCGTTGATCGGCATCAATAATCTACAGATTGGATCTGCTCGTGGTGTGGTTGATCGCGTGGAGGAGACGATCTGTTCGGGACGATCGGCTACTTCCACTACTACCTCGACGCGCGTGGTTGGATCGGCTTTCCAACTCTTCTTCCGCTGCGGTAACGATCTATGATCCCTCCTTAGCATGATGTCCTGGTGTGCGCGGTAGAAATTTTTTTTATTTTCTGCTATCGTAGCCTACGCGCTTTCCTTCACCACCGCCCAGCGGTCACTTACCTGGTGAGCCTCTCTACCTCCTCTTGCTCTTCGCTCGGAGCCTATCACGTTGTCTAGCGATTTTGGTCTCCATGCTTCTCGTCAAAGTTGGTGCTGTGGCAAAGGGGGCCGTGGTTGAGGCGTCATGGCCGGAGTTGAGGGGCCATGGTCAAAGTCAAAGCCATGGTTGAATGGGGTCATGGCCAAAGTCGAAGATCAATGGTCAAAGTTGAAGATGTGGTCAAAGGGGCGGTGGTCGAAGTCAAAGGGTCATGGTCGAAGTCAGGCCATGGTTAAAGTCGAATGGTCGTAGTCAAAGTCCAAGCTATGGTCGAAGGGGACAGTGGTCGAATGGGGCAGTGGTCGAAGTCGAAGGGCCATGGACAGAGTTGGTCCGCGGTCAAAGTCAAAGGGCCATGGTCGAAGTCAGGCCGTGGTTAAAGTCGAAGGGTCGTAGTCGGAGTCCAAACTGTGGTCGAACGGGACAATCACTACTACAGAAAAGGCCATCACAGACGGTTCAAAAACGTCATTACAGACGGTTTTGTGAACCGTCTGAATTTATGGGTCAGTGATAATACGAGGTCATCACAGACGGTTTTCGAACCGTCTGTGATTTTAATATCACAGACGGTTTTTAACTAAAAACCATTTGTGATATTAAATATCACAGACGGTTCTTAGCTAAAAACCGTCTGTGATATTTATAAATCACAGACGGTTTTTAACTAAAAACCGTCTGTGATATTCTCTTCTACTCCTAAACCTATTTCTGTTTATTGGCTAGCCTCAGGAAATGCTAGCCATGCCCTCTGAAACAAGCAGATCAACATGTATATGTATACATATCCAATTCACATCTCAATTCATTTCACAAACATAAAACATCCATTTTTATTAAGATTAGAGCCTACCATTACAATATCCCACAACAACGAGAAGGTTACACAACAAGAACAGTAGGTTACACAACAAGAACAGAGAAAAAGATTACAATATCCCAAAACAACAAGCAGGTTATACAACAAGAACAGAGAAAAAGCAAAGATCTTCTATGTCTTCTCACCCCTGATGCAACGCATGAGCTGGATGCCTTCTCGCCCCTGCACGGTTGGCACGAGCTAGTTGCTTCTACGGTGTCTTGTCTCCCGTAGACTTGTGCGTCGTCTGCAAGGAGGAGAATAGCAAGGAGGAGGAGAATAGCAAGCAGGAGGACAGCAAGGAGGAGGATAGCAAGGAAGAGGATAGCAAGGAAGAGGAGACAGGCTGGGCTTGGTTATATTTATAGGGGAGGGAGAGGGAGGGAGAGGGAGGGAGAGGCGGGAGTTCGAAATTTTTGGCGCCGGAACGGAGATTGGGTTGAGGAGGATCGACGGGCCCAGCGGTCAGATTATCACAGACGGTTCTATTGGCTAGAACCGTCTGTGATGAATGCATATCACAGACGGTTCTATATATAGAACCGTCTGTGAATTAGAGCACAAAATTTTATATACCGATGCAATATAAACAACTAGTCTGAAAAGATAAAATAGCAACGTTTTATATAGCTTATGTATACTCATTTAAAAGGTTTCGACGAGATCTACAACTTTGTAGTTGAAGCAAAATCCAAATTCTGAAAGGAAGACCAAGAAAAAGGGCAAAAACAGACACCAAAAACTTGCGACGCAGGTTTAGGTCCAAAGATGGCCGATTTTCGGGGTCTTGGAGGGCGACTGGCGCAAGCAGGTCGTTTTTTTTGGATCGGGCTCGTCGTTAGCTTTCCAACGAGTACAAGAACGTCGAAAACGGACACCGTATGCAAAAGTTATGCCCGTTTTACTGAAGGTGTCTCAAAACTGAATCATACTCGGACTTAAGCGGGAATATTTGAAATTTTGAGGGATTGCAAGGCGGGAAACGTATCACAGACGGTTTTTATTATAAAACCGTCTGTGATAATCTGGTTTCACAGACGGTTTTTAATAAAAAACCGTCTGTGATATTCCAGATTATCACAGACGGTTTTTTATTAAAAACCGTCTGTGATATTCCAGTATCACAGACGGTTTTATAATAAAAACCGTCTGTGATAATCTGAAATATCACAGACGGTTTTTATTATAAAACCGTCTGTGATATTGGAATATCACAGACGGTTCAGCGGTAAGAACCGTCTGTGATACTCCTTTTTCCCGCCACAAATACCACAGACGGCCTCCAAATTAAAACCGTCTGTAATAGTGTACATCACATACGGTTTCACAAAACCGTCTGTGATTTAGCGTCTACTATTAGGCTTTTTGTTGTAGTGAATGGTCGAAGGGGGTAGTGGTCGAAGTCGAAGTGTCATGGTCGAAGAGGACAGTGGTCGAAGGGGGCAATGGTCAAAGTCGAAGAGTCGTGAACAAAGTTGGTCTGTAGTCGAAGTCGAAGGGATGTGGTCGACGTCGGGGCAGTGATTGAAGGGGGCCATGGTACACGTCGAGGCCGTGGTCAAAGGGGGCTGTGGTTGAGGAGGCATGGCTGGAAGCAGAATTTTTTGTATGAATAATCTATTTTTTATTCGAAATTACAGAAATATACCCGCGGCAAAATTTTTTACAAAAATAGGCTCCAATCGCCTAATGGAGGAGCGACTAGAGCCAATCGCCCAACAGACGGGCGACAGATGTCCAGTAACCCGACCCTCAGGCGACTGCAACCAGTCGCCCCCCCATTGGGCGACTTGAAGTGCAGTCGCCCCCCCATTGGGCGATTGCACTCAGCCCCCATGAATTTTGTAAATTTTATGAATTTTGTAGTTTTTAATTGGAAAATAATCTGCTGGAGTTGTAATAAAAGTTTATGTTCATTGTATGTTGTAGGTGCGTAAAAAATTTTGGCAAATTTTTTTAGGAACGATTGACCATAGAACAATCGGTACATACGATGGTAAGTGATATTTTGATGTTCTGAGAATTCGTGTACGGAGAAAACCGGTATGTTAATATTGTTAGATGACTTGCTATGTGAATGATTGAATGCGAAAAGATGAGATAATAGGCTTATTTGAATTTAAATAAACTTCATAATATAGTTGGGAGTAACATGTTGCGTACTTTTTTATTACATGCATAACATATAGCATCATGTGCGACTAACCCACTCAACTACTCGTATGACCTACTGTGTGGACCGGGGTCATTTTCCCTTCCATGCCCGCTCGGTGTTGAACTCCTCGGTGGCCTCTTTGCCTTAGCCGCCATTTCCCTCTTTCTCTCGTGCTCCCTCTCACGAGCCTCCAGCTCCCTACGCATGCATGCTTCGAGGTGAACTTTCGTCTCGCGTTTTATACACAGGGTTTGCTCGTTCTTGCGGCGCTCCTCCTCCCGCATCTCCGATGACCTTGCGACATTCCACTCCTCGAAGTCGAGGGCCCATTGGTCCTCAGGGTGGATCTCAAGATCGATCCATTTGCGGTAGGCACATAGGGGTTTCAGGGACTGTAAATACTGGGGAGATATTGTTAGTGCATGCTGTGAAGGAGAAAAGGTAGGGAAAAATAGTGCACTGGTCCGTACGACGTCGATAGGTTGCGGTGTCTAGACAGCGATCGGGGTAGTAACTAGAGTAGTTTGCGCAACCTAGTAACGCATATCTGGGCTGATACGGTGCTTAGACTTGAAGAACTTGCACGTGTCCCCGCACCAAAATAGGGGGGTCTCCCCCTCGGGTGGGAGTTGTGGCGAACGCTCGGTGGGAACGTTCAGGGGGTTGTTGCTATGGGGCCCTCATTGCAGGGAGCTGACCTCATAGCATGCTGGGCTTGTTCTGCCTGGGCCACAATAGCCCTTATTTTCTCATCGCGGGCGGCAGCTGACCATGCTAGGTTGTGGGTCTCCTCCCATTGCTTCATCATCTTGTCCCATTGCTTCTTCTGCTTTTTGTCCTTCCCAGTGCGGTGAAGAAAGCGTGGTGTAGTGTGGGATTTGGTTGCACAGTATTCTCTGAGAAATCCCATGGACCTCAATTTATAGTGTGCAAAGCTGGTAAAGCTGGGCCGTGTGGTCTTGTCGCTGCGGAAAGCTAACATGTGCGGTCATGTTGCTGCGCAAAGCTGGCGCGTTCGGTCTTATCACTGCGCAAAGCTGGGCCATGCTGTCATGTCACTGTTAAAAGCTGCGTCGTCATGTTATGTCACTAAGGAAAGCTGGCACGTTCGGTCTTTTCACTATGCAAAGCTGGGCCCATGCTGTCATGTCACTGTGAAAAGCTGCGTCGCCATGTCATGTCACTGAGGAAAGTTGGCACGTTCGGTCTTCGCACTACGCAACGCTGGCCCATGCTGTCATGTCACTGTGAAAAGTTGCGTCGCCATGTCATGTCACTGTGAAAAGCTGCGTCGCCATGTTATGTCACCGAGGAAAGCTGGCACGTTCGGTCTTCTCACTATGCAAAGCTGGGCCATGCTGTCATGTCACTGTGAAAAGCTGCGTCGCCATGTCATGTCACTAAGGAAAGCTGGCGCGTTCGGTCTTCACACTACGCAAAGCTGGCCCATGCTGTCATGTCTCTGTGAAAAGCTGCGTCGTCATGTCATGTCACTGAGGAAAGCTAGCACGTTCGGTCTTCACACTGCGCAAAGCTGGACCTTGCTGTCTAGTCACTGCGAAAAGCTGCACTGTCATGTCATGTCACTGAGGAAAGCTACCCCGTACGGTCATGTCGCTGTGGAAAGCTGGCCCGTGCAGTCATGTCGCTGCGGAAAGTTGGCTCGTGCACTGTGCAAAACTGGCGCACCCAGTCTTCTCACTGTGCAAAGCTGGGTTGTTTTGTCATGTCACCGAGCAAATATGGCCCGAGTTATGCTATATGAATGGACAAGGTGGTGCTAGTTGGAAGAACTATCTTCTCCGTCGTAGAGTAACCCACCATGACGGATGCCGAGGGACCACTGGAATATGGGTTACCAAAGGAGGACCTTTTACTCAAAAGGAAGGAGGACTTCGGCCCTATGTACCGCTTGTTGCCAAGTAGGCACGTTCAGCCAATGTGGCCGAAATGCAAACACATAGAGGATCTTTGCTTTTTCTCTGTTCTTGTTGTGTAACCTGCTCGTTGTTTTGGGATATTGTAATGGTAGGCTCTAATATTAATAAAAATAGATATTTTATGTTTGTGAAATGAATTGAGATGTGAATTGGATGTATACATGTACATGTTGATCTGCTTGTTTTAGAGGGCATGGCTAGCATTTCCTGAGGTTAGCCAATAAACGGAAATAGGTTTAGGAGTAGAAGGGAATATCACAGACGGTTTTTAACTAAAAACCGTCTGTTATAGTAATAATCACAGAAGGTTTTTAGTTAAAAACCGTCTGTGATTGTCTGTGATTTATAAATATCACAGACGGTTTTTAGTTAAGAATCGTCTGTGATATGTAAATATCACAGACGGTTGTAAACTAGAACCGTCTGTGATAATTATATATCACAGACGGTTTTTAACTAAAAACCGTCTGTGATTATAACTATCACAGATGGTTTTTAGTTAAAAACCGTCTGTGATATTTGCACCACAGACGGTTCGAAAGCCATCTGTGATGACCTCGTATTATTACTGACCCATAAATTGAGACGGTTCACAAAACCATCTGTGATGACGTTTTTGAACCGTCTGTGATGACCTTTTCTGTAGTAGTGAGCTGATATTGTGTCTACTGCAATCGATTTATATATTCATCTTGAAAAGATGTATCATTTAAAAGTTAATTACTATAGTAAAAATTAAAACCATAAATATAAAACAAAAAAGAACTCATCATTGAAGGTGGACTTACACTTGGACGGTCCTGTCTCAAAAATAAAACTGACATATATTAATATTTTTGGTGGGATGAGTTATTTGGCAGGCCTTACTACTTGGAACATGAGATGCATCGATCTATTACCTGCACAGTGCTAGACGTGTTCCTACTTTATGGATCACTTTCCCTGCGTCTTCTTTTTACTCGTCGGTCAGAGCAGTCGGAGGGCAAGCTAGCTAGCCGAAATGCCATTGCGATTTACGAGCTCATCTCAGCTTGTAGGCGTACAGTACAAGAGAGAGTACAGCGACCCAGTTCTAGGACTGGGAGATACTCATCCATGCTTAGCGACTCGAAGCCCAAGGCCTTATGCATGCACAGTGCAACGCTGCAGAGAAGAGTAATGCCGAACAAAAGCTTTGCATGCAGCTGCTTGCCACTGATGCACGCCTGCATGGAACTGTGCGTCGCAGCTCACCATAAATTTTGATCGAGAGCTGCAATGCTTTGACGCGCACGACCTATGGTCGTCGCCTCGGCCGTCCGTCCGTGGCAAGTATAGATGGCGGTATATACGACGTGCCATCCTAACGTACGCCGCGCATGCGCTGTGGGGCATATGGAAGAACACATGTTGCTGTTGCACTGCCGGATTACGTACTGCTCTTGGCTGGTTTGTCAAAACTGTACATCATACATACATGAGCACTACTACAAAAATATTAATACAAGATGTCTCATCATAGTTGATTAACTAAAACCGTCAGTATTAAATACAATCACAAACAGATTTAATTTAATGACCGTCTGTGTTGCTACCTGCGCTAAAAACCGTCTGTAAAGAAATAATATCACAGACGGTTCATATTGAACACCATTTGTAAAATATCATAGACGGTTTATAACAAGAATCGTCAGTGGTATTACTAAATATCACATAAGGCTTTTTCTTAAAACCATCTGTGATACGTCACAGACTGTTTGTATTAAAACTCATCTGTGATAATTAAGTCATCACAGACGGTTTGAGGGATAATCATGATGATGTGTTATTTTTTTAACACAATTGCTCAGAAGGTTATCGATCTCAAAGGACTAGATGTTCTGTAGGATAAGGTGGTGACGACTCTATGTCATCTTGAGATATTTTTTCTTCGCTGTTTTTGATATCATGGTCCATCTCATTGTTCGCATTTTGTGGGAGATAAAGATATGCGGGTATGTGTTCCTATATAGGATGTATCCGTTCGAGAGATTCATGAGTATTCTCTAATCCTATGTATGGAATCGATCTCAGCCGGATGGTAACATTGCCGAAGATTATGCAATTGAAGAGGTCATTGAGTTCTATGTTGATTACATGGCTTAGGTAGAACCGATAGGTGTGCCTTAATCTCGCTATAAGGGGATGCTCGAGGGTATCGGGACCATCGGAAGAAAAGCAATTACTCCAGATATAGATACGAGTGCTCAAGCCTGTTTCACAGTCTTGCAACACACGACTGAAGTGTCCCCCTATATCGACTAGCGCAAGGATGTGCTTCGGCAACAGAATTCGAAGCGGTTGGATGTTTGGATCATGAGACAACACAATAGTCGGTTCAACTAATGGTTGAAGGAGCGACTCACTAGGAGCTCGTCAAATGATATGTTGACATGGTTGGCAAAAGGGCCAACAGTTACAGTTGTGATTTGGCATGAATACGACATAAATAGGTATATATTCTATACGCGGACTCATAATATAAAGAGTACAACCAAAATAGCGATGTCCTTATAGATGCATTCAATACAGATGGGTTGAAGAGCTCCTACTATGAGTTCATAGAGGAAATTTGGGAGCTTGACTATATGCTTTTCAAGATCTCCCTATTTCGGTGCCGTTGGGTCCATCTCCCACAAGTGAAGGTTGACAAGTACAGCATCACTACCATAGACTTCGAAAATGTCGAATACAAAAATGAACCATTCATACTTGCTAACCAAGTTGTTCAAGTCTTCTATATAACCGATCAAGTAAATAAGAAGCGCCACGTAGTTCTTCATGGAAAAAGGAGGATTGTCGGAGTTGAGAATGTAATAGACGAGAAAGAATACAATCAATTTGATGAGTTGCCTCCTTTCAAAAATGGCATAAGGGTCGAGGAAGAACAACATGACGAAACTAGCTGCATACACGTCAATTATCATGAAGAGCAAATTTTTGAAGGGAATAAGCAAGTGGAATGATGAATGAAATGTTTATGTGTCATATGTTCTGAATTTGCATTTATGTATATGAGAATGTGTCAAATATATGTCATATATAACTTCTTGCTTTTGTGTGTGTGTATACATAGATACATGGTTTCTGATGCCAGATCAAGGAAATCACCAATAGGTTTCCTCGACCCACACTTGGTCTCCATGCAAACCATAGAGGAGGATGCATCCTTTGTCAAGGCTTACATGACGATGTCATTGCTACCTTACCGCAATAAAAAATTCATACTTTTGCCCTACAACTAAGGATAAGTACTGCATTAGTGGCTATACTTGTTGATATGTACTTTTAAGCAACACGAACTTAGGTTTAATGACCATAACGATATGTCTATGTAGGTTCCACTGGATTCTAATTGTAATTATACCAAAATGGAACTAGATAATATATCTTGATTCCCTAAAGAGGGCCAAACACAACTTCACAGTTGTCCGACAATTAATTGATAGGTAAACATATTTCTTCCATAGATAACTTTGATATAGTCTTTCCTTCCTTTACAATGACTAAGGCTAACTTTTTGGAATCACATAGCTCATTTGCCACGTACGTTCATGATGGAGGGAGATCCAAGAGAGGGAAAAGCGTCCTGCGAACCCAGCCCGAAATTACTATATGCGAAGGCGGTAGCGACGGTCGTCATCTTCCTTTCTCTCGTACCCACCTCGTTTAAAACTAGTTGAAATTGAATTAATTGCATAAAAACATGGGCACACAATGACATAAATATTTCAGGAAAAGTGGAATTTCTTTGACATTTTAGAAATACAATGATACTGTCTCGTTAAAAACCTTACGCCCCAGAGTGGGGTTTCCCGAGTAAGGAAAAGAGTACAGTAACAATATATGTATATACAAAATATTACAACATGCGTAGATAATATCTACTCGGCAATGTCTAGGTCAGCATACGCCTGTACGATTTCGGGATCCTTCAGTTGATGTTGTTCCCACTCTTTGGCTAATTCCCAGTCTTTGGCACATGTGATTGCCTCCACTATCCTGGGCGTAAGGGATAATCTTCTCTCTTCTATTATTCTCCCTACCGTACTGAACGTCGCTTCTGAAGAGACAGTGGACACTGGCACCAGGAAAACATCCCGTGCAAAATGTCACAGCACAGGAAAGATCTGCTTGTTGTTCTTCCACCACTTGAGCAAGTCTATCTTGCCTCCATCAGTAAGATCAGAATCAATGTTTGCAAAATCATGCTCCAAATAGTGGTTCAACTCCGAGACAGAATTCCACTTGGAGGCTGCCTAAGACTGAGAGGACGAAGAAGTAGACTTGCCCTTTAGCTTCTTCCACACGTGTGATGTCATGCTTGTCTTTCCATGTTGCGTCTGCTGTGAGGCCTCCGATCTTCTGCTGCTGCCAAACTTATCATGATACAAACAGAAAACACGAAAAAGCTCATTTTTGACATGTTCGAAAGCTTCTGAATAATCTAGGCCAAGACATTTACCTATCCCCTCCATACCTATCTGTAAACCTGCCAACTTTTTTGTAGGATCAAAAATAATAGCAAAACAATACAAGTGTGAAAGAGAACCAAAATATTTAACAAGTTTTCCTTCCTTTACTATGACGGCATGGCGTAAAAGAGCATCGTCCCTAGATTTAGCAATTTTATCTGCAATTAACCAAATAAACTCTATAACTAAGCAAGAGGTAGGATAATAAATACCAGATAAAACTTTTGTTGCTTTATAAAAAGGTTTTAAAAACTCTCGAAAATGACTAGCAATCTGCTAATCTGAATTAGTAACTACCAATTCATTATTTTGACAGTTGGCATTGACAAAAACAGATATGATATTTTCGTAACCTTGTATCTTTTTTAACATAATATATGTTGAGTTCCACCTCACCTTCATGTCAAGACCAAATTTTCTTGGCTCTTTCCCATTAGCTACACAGTACTCCGCGAACCTGGCTACCACTTGTGGAAAACTTGCGAGGTAACGAATAGCATCACGGATACTGTTCAGATATGGGCCAATTACTTGCATACCATCTTGAACAACAAGATTCAAGATGTGGCATACACATCTCTTGTGGAGGACATAACCACCAATATATGTTTGTAATTTTGGGGTGAGGATGTTCATAGCCGTTGTGTTTGCCGATGCGTTATCAAGAGTTATAGAAGTAATTTTATTATCTATCTTAAAATCATCAAGTACATATAGTATACGCTTGGCAATGGCCTCTCCCGTGTGCGATTCATTTATTAGTTTAAATCCTTTGACTCTCTTGTTTAGTTTATAATTATCATCTAAATAATGAGCTACAACACTAAGGTATGCACTTTTTTTGGTGGGATGATGTCCAAATATCAGAGGTTATGACTAAAGAATACTGTACTTGTTGGAATAGTTCTTTTAACTCTACCAGTTCCTTTTGATACATCCGTAAAATATCGGATGTAGTAGTTCTCCTACTAACATGTTGGTACTGTGGGCAAAAGCCACGTTGGATCATTCTTTCGAACGCGCGACTTTCACCCATCCTAATCGGATGATCTTCTGAAACAATATATCTAGCAATTTTATCACGGGCAATAAGCGGGTTGTATACCCAAGTACTTACAGATCCATCAGCCTCGAAGTTTAGCTGTGTTTGTACTCCCCCTCCCCCTCGGTCCTGTGCCACCATCTTGCGTAAGCATGCTTTGTAGTGGCGGTTCAAGTGTCTTGTCCCTACAGCTGTACGAGCACTTAATTTAGCATTACAATAATTACAAGTTGTGATATCTACCGTTTCACCATCTCGGATTTTCTGGCTCCAGGTCATGTGCTTCCAGCAATTCGCCCTTCGTGCAGACCCGCCAATGTTGGCGTCCATGGACGGGGGAGAGAATTCTGTTGTCCCTGTTGGCTCTGGACCGCCCTGGTACTCCTCATAGCCCTCTGTACCGTCCATATGACGGTCATCCATGCCGTAGTCTCCCATGCTTGGCGAGAGCCGACGAGCATCAATGGGGGTCGGAGGAGGACTAGGGGAGCGACGGCGAGAGTTTACACTAAGTCGTCACATTGTCCTTTTCGAGCTTCGATTCCTCTGCATACTGCTTGAGTGCTCCCTGGTACTGCAACTTCTTGGTAACATGGTGATTAGTTAATAAATAAGAAGTACAATACAATAAATGTGCTCGTAAAATGAGAAGAAATAAATAAATAAATAAATAAAGAGTACAAATGCAGAAAATATAGGAAATAAACATGTGAAATGAGAAGAAATAAATAAGAAGCTCTATGAAGAAATGTGAAGCGGAGCGAAGAAATAAAGCTCTATGAAGAAATGGTGAAGCGCAGTGAAGAAATGAAGCTCTGTGAATCTGTGATTCTGTGAAGAACTTGCAGAGCAAAGGGAGTGGTTTATAAACATGAAATCCGAACGTTGCCTGCCATACATTATATGAACGTTGCCTGTCATACGTTATAAACATGGAATCTGAACATTCAGCTTTTCCAGCTTTTTTCCCATCCGACCGTTCCCCTCTTTTTTTCCCTGTTCGCCCCCTCCTCCTCCCTTTATTTCCCACCGTCCCACCACTCCCACACCGCCACGTCGCCCGGTCGCCCGCTCCCTCTGTCCTCCCGTCGTCCCGCGCGTCAAATCAGCTTTTCTCCCATGAGGTCGAGTCCCGTCCTCCTCCCTCGGTCCCTCACTTCCTATCTTCCTTCCCCACCGCGCCCTCCGTCCCTCGCGCACGACTCCCCCGCCGCCCCCTTCCCGGCCTCCCCCACCGCGCCCGGCTCTCCCACCGCCCCTTCCCCCTCCGCCCCTCCACCGCCCCCTCCCCTACCGCCCCCTCCACCGCCCCCTCCTCCGCCCCCTCCCCCTTCGCCCCCTCCACCGCCGCCCCCTCCCCCGGCGCCTCTGCCCCCTCCCCCACCGCCCCTCCTGGCCTCCCCCATCCGCCCGGCTCCCCAGTCGCCCCTCCTCCACCGCCCCCTACCAGCCTCCCCCACCGCGCCCGGCTCCCCCACCGCCCCCTCCCCCGCCGCTGTAACAACCCAGATTTTTAGTAAAATAAAAATAAGTAAATAAATAAGTAAATAAAAATTTAAATTAAAATAAGTATTTTGTGCCTAAATTTGCTTTTTGGTTTTGCCCTGGATTTTCTGTTTTGAAAAAGCTGGATTTCAAAAGTATTTTAAGTAAAACCTAAAAATATTATTAAATAAAATGATATTCTAATTTTCTATAAAAAATACTATGTCAAATTAATCATTTGCATTTATTTGGCTCTTATTTGGTTTTTTTTGAGTTTTCAGGAGTTTAAAATCTATTTTTGAAATTAAAAAGTATTTTGAATATAAAATTATAGAGCCAACATTAGTTGGAAATAATTTTATTAAGTCCCAAAAATGTCCAGGAGGTTCTCTGAATATTTCTGGAATTTTTGGTGTTTATTTCATATTTTTCTGAGCTCATTTGAATATTCTGGGCTTTTCTGAAAAATCTTAAAACAAAAATCCGAAAATTAAACCCCTCCCCTCCGGCTGCCACGTGGACGGCCGGGATCAGTCCACGCCGCCCACCGGATCCACCACTTCATCCTGCCTTCCCCTTCCCTTTGGGCGCCACGTGTGCGGCCTGTTATGCGCCACGTCGCCCGCCCGAGCTCATCCCCGCTGCCCACCTCCTTCACTCCCCTCGGCCACCCGATCCGTGCCCCTCCACGTGGCCTCAATCCCCGCCGCCCGCGCCTCCCCCTCTCTTCTCCTCCCCAGCCCCATCCGTCAGCCGCCTCCCCCTCCTCTCTCCCACTGCCGCCCCGGGCCCGCCTGTCAGGAGTTTCTCCTACCTCCGGCCGCCCCCTTCCTCCTTCCGCAACCGCCGGCCCCGCCCAACCCGGTCGCCACCCCCGCACTCCCCGACCTCTCCCCGCACGTGCGCCGCCTCCCCGCAGGGCCCGCGCCCACCTTCTCCACCCCGCGCCCCACGTCCCCCTCTTCCGCACCCGATTCCCCCGTTTTCGCCCGCAACGGCCGCCAGGGCGGAGAGAGGGGGGCGGGCAGGGGCCTGGCGCCCCCCCCAATGGTCCACCAGATGCATTAATAGGACCCCTTAATCACCCTTAATCACAGTCAATTAGTCAAGATTAAGCTCAATTGGAATGTCAACTACCACATTTTCTACTTGATGTATGCAACCATCCAGAGCTAAGTACATTGCCATCACTTGCTGATCTAACAAAGAAACTAGTGAGATTAGGTAAAAATTCTATTTATCCAATGGTCGATATATTGCTAAGATTAGTCATAACTCTTCCAGTATCAACAGCGACCACTGAGTTTTTTCAGTCGTGAAACTTGCCAAGACACGTACTAGGACTAAAATGGGAGATGGCTTTTTGCGAAGCTACATGATAGTTTATATTGAGAAGGAATTGGCAGCCAAGATTAGTTCCAATGATATTATCAAATCTTATGATCTAGTTGGTAATTGTCGTGCTAAATTCAAGTTAGTGGAGATGTAATGAAAGTACCTTTCTTTTGTGTTACTAGACGTATGCTACATTATTTTGCCATATGTGTTATGATTGAATTTATATGACAATATATATGTGTATGTTTAATTATATATGTGTATGTTTAATTTTGTCGACACACGGCGCCCAGGGCCCGTGACGCCGGCGCCTTGGCGGTCGGCCCCCCTTGTCTGGATCCTGGCTCCGCCCCTGACGGCCGCCACCACCTCCCCCACTCCGGTGAGCAATTGCTCCGCCCTGTCCCCGTCCACCCCTATAAATGCCACCCCCGTCTCCGCCTCTCTTCACTCATCCTCCCCCGCCATCCCTCCCTCTCTCCCGCCCTCTCCATCGCCGCCGCACTGAGCGTCGCCTGCCACCGGCTCTGCCCGCTCGCCACCGGCCCATCCTCGGCCTTCCCCAGTAAGCCCCGAGCTCCCCTCGCGCTCCTCTCCCTCCTCCGCCTGTCGCCGTCGGTCACCGGCCGCCGGAGTGTCGCCGTCGCCGCCGGGCCCGAGCACCCCCCCTTGCCGGCCGGCCACGTCCTCCGCCGTGCTGGCGTGGCAGCCTAGTGGCGTGCCACCTCGGCCGCTCCTGCCCCGTCGGCGCCACGCAGACGCCACTCACCACCCCCGCCACCTCAGCACATCCCTCGGTCTGTGGACATGGTCCACATGGACCAAGGGCCCACATGTCAGCCCCTTCCCCTTCTTTTCCCGTTCAAAAATAATTCGGACGAATATTAAATCTCTGGCTGACACAATGCCGATGCCATAATCCCAGATTTTCCTTTAGGAGAATAATTCCGTAAATTCATATTTTTCCTTTTCTCTGAATTTAAATTTTCCGGATCCCGTTCTCCTTCGTCCTAACTTCGATTTAGCCCATTCAAATTTCTAAATTCATCAAAAATTCCCCTCTATCCATTTCTGGCCTCAATTCAAATTTTTGAAGTCAATTTGAATTTAATTTGAATTTATTTGAATTTGGTGGGTTATTCTCACGTGTAAACTTCGACGATTCGGGAAAATTCGATGACGAAGGTTTGAACCAAGTTGAAGAGCAAGGCAAGTCACACTCCTTGATCATGTTGATCCCAGTTTTCAAAATAAAATTATGTTGACCTAAATTATATTACATGCATATTTTTATTCAACGTATTTCAATTCAGTTTTAAATTTAGTTATTGCCTACTTGTTAATCCCTCCATTGAACTTGAATTCCTCAATACCTTGTCACCATAGAATCAAACTCTAGTTAATACATTAGTGTTGGCTAGAAAGTTTAATCAAATGCTTAGCCATGCATAGTCATATAATTTTGTTTTGGGATATCTTTCACATAAACTGATAACCCTGTACTCTTGATTTTGGTGAGTCAAGGGGTTTATGAATTATTTTGAAAACAAAATATAAAACCTGGTTTAGACTTAGGCACATGGGTAGATTGGTGGGTGCAGGCATGCCCTGTTGGTTGGAGCCGCAGTGGTTGATTGTCGTGCACGGGGGTATGTGGTTGGGCCTAAGTCAGGTTAAGGACCGGTCCGTGAGCTACTGTTGCAAAGCCCTAATCATACTACCACATGGCTGGTATGGGACAGCCCTGGCTGAATAATTTGTGAAGTCCCAACCTGAGTCAAGTCGTAGGTTGAAAGGGAGCGTGGTTGGTGCCATGTGAAGTCTCACTTGGGCGAGCGTGGTTAAGCCATGAGAAGTCTCGTCTAGGCTCAAGAGGGGGTCCCGGTCTGGTGGATTCCTTACTGGGGTGAAACCTTAGAGTTGGCTCGACCAGGTTGAAGGCTATGAATTTTAAAGGCCTTGTCACGACTCCTCGCCGCACACCTAAGGAAGTGTGTAAACCGGTGGCAATATGGGATGGTCGTGTCTTGTGGGTAAAGCTGTACAACCTCTGCAGAGTGTATAATCTATCCTGGATAGCCGTGCCCACGGTCATGGGCATGCTGAGCAAAAGTTTTTCATGGATTAGATTTTGTTTTTCAAAATTGATTTTCGAAAACCTTATGGATGGATGGAACCCATGAGAGAGATGGTAACTTGTGGATGGATGGAATCCGGGAGTGTTTGGAAACGTGTGGATGGATGGAGTCCATACGTGATCCTTTGGAAAAGATGGTCCGGGTGGGATGCCCGTGGATAGGTTGGTGTTTGGTCGAGGCCTGCACTAACGATATTATTTTCTATCACTAGTATGGTTTTTACTTACTGTATTAAATTCAGCAATTTCAAATCTATTTATTGTATTTCATTAAATGCTGTTTTTGCAAACTAACCCTATAAGCCTTCCATTGAAGCCTTTTATCATTATGTTGCATTTCTCCGTGTGATTTGCGGAGTACAAGTTTGTACTCACCTTGCACCCTCCCTACACAGAGGAAGATGTCGTCGACTACGGTGAAGACATGGACGAATAGGCCGCGTCTTACTGTCGTTTGCCTGTGGGCAGGCTTGGGCTTCGCTATTTATCAGTTTGCTTCCGCAGTATTTTTTTATCTTTGCCAAAGGGCGTGAATGTAAGACTTGGCCATAAGGCCATACCCTTTTTTTAATATATTTGGTCATTTGTGCTTAGTATTTATCTTTGTTGCACTGTGTGCACTAGCTGATCCTGGACTAGTGCGATTTACACAGAGGATCCAGGAGTCGTTACTCCGGGTTCCAGCAGCCGCCCCCTCCCCCGGCGCCTCCGCCCCCTCCCGGCCTCCCTCCCACACGGCCGCACCCACCGCCCAACTCCTTCGGCCTTCCCCGACCTCCCCCGGCGACCCAGCCGCCTCCCTCCTCACCCGGCACCACCCTCCTCCCCGAGCAACGGCGTTGCGGCCGGTGGCACAGCAAGATCCCGACGGTGGTCATGTGTGTTAGTGTGTATGCTTGCATGTGTGTTAGTGTGTATGCTTGCTTCTTGTGTGATTGTGTCATGTTCTATGCCTTCATCTTCTCCAATGTCCAAGCTTGATGCCGACCCGTCCGTGCCCGTTGTGCCGTGCCGGCCCGAGCATGGCACGATCTGCTGTGACGTGCCGTGCTGCCCGCCGTGCTGGTTTTTCAGGCCCGTGCCACGTATCGGGCCGAGCCGTGCTTGGGCCGTGCCGTGCCAACCGTGCTTCGGGCTGGCCCAAAAAAGCATGGCCCAAGTCCCAGCTCTAATCTGAATGTTGGGGACTCAGGGGAGCCCGGGTAGCTCCACGTGGTGTGGTACTATGAAGGCGCCTAGTCACCTTCCAAAGTCTATTCTGGTGAAGAGAAGTCAAATTGACCTTTAGCATTTCTTTGAATCCCCCCTCAAATGTGGTAGCTACCACTACTGATCAAGCGTTGCCGGGCAAGACGGAGCATACGTGGTCTTTATACTTTTCTCTAGCTAGTTAGAGCCACGGGTAGCTTGGGCGGCAAACAAAAAGAATTTCGAAAGATAGAAGATGACAACAGAGAGAGAGAAAATAGTGTCTTTTAATTTGTTCTTTAAGTATTCAATACTCCTTCACTTCAATAGATATAAAGTTATAAAGATTGGAATGCGAAATCACCAACAAACAAGCGAAACAACCCTCTAAAATTTTTGAGAAAAATTAGGGAAATCGAAAATACCTTTGTCTGCACTGCGGTATTTCCGATTTTCAGAATTACCTTCGTTTGCATTGTGGTACTTCCGATTTCCTCGATGAACAGTGATTTCAGCACGAGTTCAAAAACTAAAATCGGTACAACTTTTGATTCGCAGATCCAAATGAAATGAAATTCTAGGAAACCTCGATTATTCTGGGCCTTAACTCCTCATGAGCCTAGCCCCGATCATCGCCGTTGATCATAGTTGACTCCAAGCTACCCTTCATATCCAAAGATAAAGAAATCGTTTCCAAGTACAAGTTCTTCACAACTTGACCTACATTAGCTAAGACATGCATCATACAACCTTCATCCAATGACACAAGTCATCCAAGCTCGATCCATGACTCAATTCCCCAAACCCTTGTTTTTTGGAAAAATCGAAAGTACCGCGCTTAACACGCCGGTACTTCTGCCCTGCAGTACTACTGCTTCCTAAAGCGAACTTCTGTACGCTGAAAACCTCACCTGGAGCTCTCTGGAAAAACGTACCGTAACTCAACCTAGTACTTCCGCCAAGCGGTACTTCCGCACAAACGGAACTACCGCACTTATACCTGCGGTGCATCTAATTTTTCTGACACTTCGAGAAGACAGCACAAATCAAATGTAATCTTTGCAAAACCATTTCATCACACCACAAATATTGCAATGGTTCATCACAAACATTAAACAGGATCTTCTCACATGGTCCTTCAATCGCCCCTTGATGGAACCATTGGCAATACTCAAAAATGCAAATTGAAGGTGGTTTTAGAGAAAGAAGAAGAATTTTACAAAGAGAGCTCCAAATGGTCAAACAAAGATTGCAAAGAGCTAAATATGACCATTTGAGACACTGATAGATAGAAGTTACTAAAAATCACACTTTTTCGCAAAAACTTTGTATCTACCAAGAGTGTTGGGAAATCTCACTCTAAATCCATATTAAAGAACAAGTGTTCATTGTGACCTTAGTCATGGTGCGAGGTGATAGAAAATCACAGCAACACAATAAAGCTTTAAAAATCGAAATTTTGCACAAAAACACCAAATCACGCTCAAAATATGTATTTTTACCTATCTTTCTCCCCATTTGACAATGGAATCATCAAGATACATGGAAGAAGATAGAACATGATTAAATGAAGTGACTACATTTTATTCATTTGAAGTATTAGGAGCCATGAATATTATCCAAAGCGACTTTTCGAGTATTACACCAAGCCACAAAAAGTAAAAGTGCTATTTAGATCATGCCAAAACATATATAGTCAAACTCAAGCCAAATAAGCAATGATTTTAAAATTAAGTAGATTTTTAGTATGTTAATATATCCAGAAATGAGCCAAATCATGCCAACATACTAAATGGAGCCAAGAAGCTATAATTGAGTCAATTTAGAGTGCTACAAGTTCAAAATTAAAATATTTTGTTCAAACACTTGATAATATTTATAATTGAGTAAATTTAGCATATTTGGCACTTTTTTAAGTTCATTTTTGGTTATAGTTGAGCTTCAACCAATTTTTCACAAAATTGTATTTTATTGGTCATGTGCTAGATCTCAAGTCTAATGCGACCATTCCAAACAAGAAGCTTAAAGAAGTGATCTTAGTCATCCAAAACTCCCCTGAGTTTATGTCTAGTGTAATGGCAAACCGTCTCATGATAAATGATTGGTGATATTAGTTTTTTCGTACAAAAGGGATCATTTTGCATTTTTCTTAACTTAGTTCAAGAAATAAGAGTTAATACTAACTCATATTTCAATAAAGAACTAGCATAGCTCAATCTAAAGCTTAATCTAAGTTCAATATTCAACTTAGCTGATTTGACATGGTATGAATCATAATAGAAAGTAAGACATGATTTAGTTCAAGTTTCTCACATTTAAAAAAGTTATCATGACAAAGATTAAGCTACACATAAAAGAGCATGATAAATCTAGCAAACTAGCATAAGTCATAGCAAGATGTAAAATAGTTTTATCATATCATAAAAGGATAATAATCAGGTCTCCATGTATTTATATTATAATGCATATTGCTGAATTAAATATGATGCAATAAAAATCCCAGCTCCCCTCAACAATTGACTTAATTTTTAGAAACAATTTGGTTTAATTGGAGTTATGTCATCAATAAACTCCAAAAAATCTCAAATGAACTCCTCTTAAACCGAAGCAATAAGCAAGAGAGAAGAAACTTGGAAGAAACAAAAAAATGGCAGCCCTTAAAGTATAGACAAGCTAGAAGGAATACTATGTCTCAGACTCGCTCTCATCTACTCCATATGACTCGAGTACTATCAGCTAAACATCTAAAACATAAGGGGGTAAACACATTCCTTGTCTACCCAAAAGGCCTAACCTCTAGTAGACCTAAAAGAAATGAGTAAACTCCACTTGGTGAGAAGAGAAGCAACTAATAAGCAGCATCCTAGAGTCACAAGATGAGAAAAAGAAGTCTAAACAACTGAGAATGAGAACCACTCTAGTCTATATTAGAAATACTAACCCAAATGCACCCATAAACAAAATGCAATAGAAGGTAGATGTACATATAATACAGAAAGAATATGATGCTCCCCCTTAGATTAAGCCATAAAGACAAACCACCCCAAACACTTCCCGCAAGGTCGTGAACCTCGAGCTATCTGAAGGCTTGGTGAAGATATCAACTAACTGGTGATCACTCTCCACAAACTGAAGCACTATATCACCCTTCTTCATATGGTCTCTAAGAAAATGATATCTAATATCTATATGCTTAGTTCTAGAGTGTTGCACTGGATTCGTGGCAGTGTTAATGGCGGAAGTGTTATCACAGAAAAGTGGAACATTATCTATAGCTAACTCAAAGCACCTGACTACTACAACTAGCGGCTGCAACATACTTTGCCTCTGCAGTGGACTGTGTAACACTGGACTGCTTTCAAGAAGATCAAGAAACAAGAGAAGTGTCAATGAATTGGTAAGTGCTAGAAGTGCTCTTCCTATCTGTCCACCAAGCAGCAAAATCTGCATCAGAATAGGCTCTAAGTGAAAGACAAGAAGAAGAAGAGTATCAGATACCATAGTCTAAAGTAGTTTGAAGGTACCTGAAGATGCGCTTCACCACCTGGTGATGAGAGGTGCGATGAGAGACTTGAAAATGAGCACACAAACATACAGCAATGTGTATGTCCGGCCTCAATGCAATGAGGTACAGGAGGGAGCCAATCATGCTGTGGTACTCCTTTTGATCTATAGGCTCGCCATCCTCATCAGGATCAAGTGTCGTCGAGGTCACCATCGGAGTCGATACTGGCTTGCCATCACTCATGTTGAAGCGCCTCGAAAGATCTCGAGTGCACTTACCTTGATGCAAGAAAGTACCCTTTCGAGTCTACTTGATCTAGAAGCCGTGGAAGAAGCTCAACTCGTCCATCATGCTCATCTCGAACTCTGTGCTCATGACATCAGAAAATTGAGAAACAAGAGCATGAAAAGAGCCACCAAAGATGATGTCATCCACATAAATCTGTACGAGTAGAAAGTTGTTGCCATGCCTATGAATGAACAAGGTTTTGTCTACCTTACCCATCTCAAACCTATAACTCAACAGATAGGACAAGCCTCTTATACCAACCTCTAGGGGCTTGCTTAAGTCCATGCAAGGCTTTTGAAAGCTTGAAGACATGGTTTGGATATTTGAGGTTCTCGAAACCTGGAGGCTGTTTGACAAAAACCTCTTCTTCAATATACCCATTGAGGAAGGCACTCTTGACATTCATCTGGTACAGCTTGAAGTCCTTAGATGCTACAGATGCAAGCAAAATCCTAATGGCCCCTAGCCTAGCTACAGGGGCAAAGGTCTTCTCAAAATCTAAATCCTCAACCTGGGAGAAACCCTGAGCTACCAATTTAGCCTTATTTCGAATGATAACCCCATTCTCACTCTACTTGTTCTTAAAGACCCACTTAGTTCCTATGACATTATGACCACTAGGGGGCTCAACAAGCGACCAGACCTTATTCCTCTCAAAATTCTCTAACTACTCATGCATGGCATTGACCCAAGACTCATCAGATAGTGCATGACATATATCCTTGTGCTTGAATGTGGTGACAAAAGTAGAGTGTAGACAGAAGTGAAATAAGCCAGATTTTGAACGCATCACATGCTTGAAGAGATCTTCAATAATCTGCTTAGGATAATGTCGACGCTGAATATGTCTAGGATGTTTTGGATGAGAAGAAGAAGTAGCTTCTACCTCATGAGCTATGGAGATAAGAGTAGGGCCACAAGCTCCAGAAGAGCTAGAAGGCCAAGGCTGATCTCCCTGAGGCAGAATGGTAGAAGCAGGCACCTCAAGAGAAAGAGAGACTGAATCAGGTAAAGAACTTTCATCTCCATCATCCTCATCATCTACGAAGATGGTCTCAAACTGCACAACTGGACCTGAGATGTCCGGCCTAGTACCAGGAATGTCCTCATCAAAAGTCATATCATAAGTCTCTATAATCATATTAGTCTCGCAGTTCCAGACCCTATAACCCACGCGAAAAAGTTGAGTAATCCAGAAAGATACCATCAAAAGAATAAGACTCGAACTTATCTAGGTTCCCAGACTTCAGAATAAACACTTGCAACTAAAAACACAAAAATGAGATACACTGGGCTTTCGTCCATACCTCAACTCATAAGAAGTGCGATGCAGGTGTACCCTAAGAAAAACTCTGTTCGAAACATAGCATGCGGTGGCTATAGCCTCAGCCCAACCTTCCTAGGTATAGCATACTCATCAAGCATTGTCCTGACCATCTTGACCAAGGTACGGTTCTTCCTTTCCACAACGTCATTTTGCTGAGAGACATTGATGTGACCACGCCACCAACACATACGACCATAGCGCCCAATATCAAGATTGAACTAAAGGTGAATTCGTTTCTTCAATTTCAACATATTTTAAATGAGAATATGATGCTACCTAATGATGAAAATATATATTTTTGTAGCACCACATCACTTTTGCACCAATTCAAGCAAGAGTTCAACTTGTATGCGTTTTGGAATCCAATTCGGCCTCCAGATCAGTTCGGATTCAGCCTGACGGCCCAACTTCAAATGTGCATAACTTTCACATACGGGAGTCTGTTTGAGGTCCACGAGTACTCGATGGAAAGCTTTCTCGTCCTCTTTCTAATGGATCTGGCCTCATCTCTAAATTTCTCTTGTGCTTGCCGCAATCACTCAAACAAGGTGTTGCGTCACCTGTTTGGGTCAAATTGGGCCTTGTAATGTTTGGGCCCAAAGGGGAGGTGCCCCCCTCCTAGGCCCATACTGTTCACGGGGTTACTGTTCACGTGAACAGTATGTGATAGTACCACCCCTTTGTTTCTTAGTTTTGTGCGGCTTTCCCACCCCTATTTAAGGAGGATGCACCCTTCAAGTTTGCTTGGATTTCGTTTGATTAGTTTTTTCATGGTGAAAACATTTGTTCTTCGCTTGTGTCGGCTAGACCAACCGTAAAGAACCTCTACGGAATCCCACCTTTTGAGCTTAATATAAATATTTGCAATTTCAGATTGCTTGTTATCTTGTTCTTGCGTGTTCTTCGGTTGCATGCAAAAATAGACCTTCGTGGTCAGGTCAACCGCGTTCTTGGCACAGTTGATAATGACATGGAGTGTGGTTCAGCGATTGCTAAGGCACAAGCGACGTCGTACGGTTGTAGTCGGATCGCAAGAGTCATCTCCACCAAAATCGAAGTTATCATCCTATCGGAAGATCTGGACCCCATCACCTCATCAGTTGGTATCACAGCTTCGGTTGACCGGTAGGAATTTCTTGTATCCCTAGTTAGTAGATTGGTTTTTTATTTCCTATAGTCCAGAAAAATTGCCCCACAAAAAGAGTTAATTCCCGCTCTCCAAACCACGTTGTGTCTTTCAATCTGTTAGTTTTGGTTTGCTAAATTGAATTTGTGTCCATCTTAGCATCGTCTAGTTGCTGGTCATATCCTTGATTCCATAAAAATTGAAATAAGAAAAATTTTCCCCAACCCAAACCCTAATTCCAATTTCGGCTGATTTATCCTTTCTCTGCAGCCGCCACCAAAAAAGCCATAACTTTTGATTCCTTGATCCTTTTTTAGTGAGACCACCTCCATTAGATTCATAAATTCATTATCTATCTTCCTATAAAATTTAGTTCCAATCCAGTATGGCAGTAAAAGGATATCTGTGGTGCAAGTCAACCTAAAATTCCAGATAGAATCTGCAACAGTTGGGACATGTGATTTTTGTGCGAATTTTTCAGTCAACTTCCAGAACATGGTCCCAAAACAAAAGTTGTAGAAAAATCTGTCAGAAAACAGATAAAAAAAGAATCATTGAAACAAAAGGCAACTAACAAAAAGTTACGGCCGAAATACCGACGTGCTGTCCAGTGGACAGAAATCTTCAGTTTTCATGTTTTGGGTCAATCCTTGTGTTCTTCAATTCCAGATTGCATTCAATTGAATTATCTTGTATTTACCACTCCTATACATTGCCATACATATATTTTTAGCCTTCTTTCATCTTTGGTTGATCAGCAACATAGGCTAAGTGCCAGATACGAACTATAATTCAATTCTATGTAATTTTTGAAATTAATTGATGGTTTTCCTTTTGTTAGACCATGTGGTTAAGTCTAAGATATTTTGGTGATAAATAATTGACAATGGTTAATTTGTTATGATGAATATTTGGTGATTTTGTTTAACGATGTTATGCGAGGTGTGTGGTGTGTGCGTGAACTGATGTTGGTCAAGTTGGGACGAACTTGTGCCGGAAGAATGTAACTTTGGTCTTTGCATGTGCAGGTTGAGCATGGAGGCGATAATGGTCGGTGACGAGGTGGACCGGAACTAGGCTGGGAAGATCCGAGGTTCAGACGGTCAAGGAGGTCACGAGATGATCGGGCTCATGCTTGGGGCGCATGGAGATCAAAGGTAGATGATACGTGGAGAAGCTACGGGAGGTGCGGTCCTGGAGGCTTCGACATGTGACGCGTTAGAAAAGTCGTGAGTGTGAAAAACCTGTATTAGGAAGGGTTTCGGGTCCCTTGAAAATTAGTGGGCCAAAGGTCTAGTTGAGGAAAAAAGGCACAAGCCTAGTTGGAGTTGGATTAGGATTTTAAGGCCTTGTTGGAGTTGGATTAGAATTTTAAGGCCTAGTTGGAGTTGGATTAGGATTTTAAGGCCTTGTTGGAGTTGGATTAGGATTTTAAGGCCTAGTTGGAGTTGAATTAGAATTTTAAGGCCTAGTTGGAGTTGGGCTGTGTGTCTATATGTATGCATGCGGCGGCATGGCAAGAGTTTGTACCAAGCAGCCGTGGAAGAAAAATATATATACGGTTTTTGGGGTGACCGAACATTTTCTTTGGCATGACATCTCTTTGATCACGAAGTGCACGACATTGTTCGGCCATCGGTCAGGCAAGCAATCTCAGATTTTGCTTAGTTGCATAATTAGGGCTTAATTTATTTTCGTCACTATCTGCATCAGCGATCTTGTTTATTTTATATCTCAAGTTCTAGAGCTCCGATTGATGTAATTTTAGTTGGGTTAGTTCAATAATTGTCTCTTGTTTATTCTGAAAAAGTTTGAGGTTAATCGGAGTTACGGATTTCTATTGAGATCAGTTTTAGTAAGGATATAGTGTTCTGTCCAGAACTTTAAACAAGGCTTAAATAGGTTTTGTGTTAAAAGGGCAGTATTAAAATTTATTTTTAGCTTCCGCAATCATTCACTCCCCCCCCCCCCCCTCTGATTGCCTATCTTAGTGTGAATCGATCCTACAAGTGGTATCAGAGTAGGTTTATTTTCTAATTGATCTTAAGCGGTGATTAGAAAACATGTCGACGGATAGGTATTCCACAAAACCTTGTGTTTTCGATGGTGTTGATTTTTAGTATTGGAAAGCGAAGATGGAGGCATACATTCAAGCTTAATCCTTTGCAATATGGGAGAAGGTCTATAAGCCTTATCAAGTGCCCGAGAATGATGCTGTGTCAGCTGCAAATATAGCACAAGTGGAGGCAAATAACAAGGTAAGGAACTTGATAATTCAAGGACTAGGAAGGAGTGATTTTGATCGTGTTGTGCATCTTAAATCCGCATATGAGGTATGGAAAGCACTATGTGATTATCATGAGGGTTCATCTACTATTAAAGAGGTACGTCAAGATATGTACAAAAAGGATTACATGCGTTTTGAGATGAAACCTGGTGAATCAATAGATGATATCTTTTCTCGCTTTAATAAAATTCTTAGTAACCTACGTGCTGTTAATGTTACTTATACTGATGCTGAAAATGCACGTCAATTACTTGGAGCATTAGATATGTCTATATGGGAGATGAAGGTTACATCCATTAGAGAATCCACTGTCATGAGTACACTTACATTAGATGTACTTTATTCTAAATTGAAAACTCATGAATTAGATTTTTTGCTAGAAAAAATAATGGTAATAAATCAATTGCTTTATCTTCACAATCTAGCAAGTCTAATGCTGATAATTCTTCTACTAGCTATGCTTTGTCTTCTTTATCTTCACTAACCGATGAACAGCTAGAGCAACTCCCGGAAGATGATTTGGCACTCCTCTCTACACGCTTCACAAGAACTTTGCAGAATGTGAGATCAAGAAAGAGAGGAAATTTTGGGCCTCAAAGGTGCTATGAGTGTGGTGATCTCAATCATATTCGTCCAAAATGTCCAAAGTTTCTAGCAAGATTTGCAAGGGAAGAGAATGAGAAGGAAGAAGAGATGGAGAAAGAAAAAAAAGAAGAATAAAAAGAAGGGCTATATGAATCGCAAGGTGGTGCATCGTGTTCTTTCGGCTTTTGAGCAAATTAATTTGAGTATGTGGACACGGACAGCGAGGATGATACTCCCAAAGGCAAGAATGATTTAATTGGATTGTGTTTAATGGCAAGTAGCAAATGCTCCACCGACAATGATGATCTTGACAGCGACAACTAAAATGAGGCTTCTCGCGCGAGGAAGGAGAACACATGGTTAGTGGACTCCGGATGCTCACGCCACATGTCTGGTGATAAAAGTTGGTTCTCCTCCCTTTCGCATACATCTCGAGCTGAAAATGCTACTTTTGGAGATATTACTTCTACATCTGTTTTGGCAAAAGGTACAGTGAAGGTAAATGAAAAGTTTGTGTTTAAAGATGTGGCTCTTGTTGAGAACTTGAAATTCAACTTGCTTTCTGTCTCACAAATGATTGATGAAGATCTTGAAGTATGTTTTAAGAAAGGTGAATGTAAATTGTTAGATGCTTCAGGTGATCTAGTCTTTAAAATTTCAAGATTTGGAAGAGTTTTTAAAGCTGATTTTGATGTTTCACATGATGCTAAGTTTAGGTGCTAGTTGCCAATGTTTCTAAAGATTTATTCTTTTGGCATCGTAGACTTGGACATGTTGGTTTTGATCATCTCACGCGTGTTAGTGGTATGGATCTTATACGTGGATTGCCTAAACTTAAGAATGAAAGCAATATAGTATGTTCTTCTTGTAGACATGGTAAGATGTGTGCAGGTTCACATCCTCCGCTTACTATGGTCATGACAAATGCACCGGGACAGCTCCTACACCTTGACACAGTTGGTCCATCGAGAGTTCAGTCGGTGGGTGGTAAGTGATATGTACTAGTGATTGTTGATGATTTCTCTAGATACTCTTGGGTTTACTTTATAGCATCTAAAGATGAGGCTTTTAGTCATTTTAGAAGTCTTGTTCTTAGATTATCTATCGATCTCCCAGGATCTCTTAGAGCTATTAGAAGTGATAATGGAACTGAATTTAGAAATTCTTCTTTTGAACATTTTTGTGCTGAAAGAGGAATTGATCATCAATTTTCATCACCATCTGCTCCACAACAAAACGGTGTAGTTGAAAGGAAAAATAGAACTTTGATTGAGATGGCTAGAACAATGCTAGATGAATATAAAACTCCAAGAAAATTTTGGGCTGAAGCTATATCTACTTCATGCTATATTTCAAACCGTGTGTTCTTGAGATCTAAACTGGGTAAAACTTCATATGAGCTTCGGTTTGGACATAGGCCTAGTGTTTCTCATTTCAGAGTTTTTGGGTGCAAATGCTTTGTGTTAAAATCTGGAATCTTAGATAAATTTGAAGCTAGATCAACTGATGGTATTTTTCTTGGATACCCTGCTCATTCACGTGGCTTTCGTGTGCTTGTTTTGGAGACTAACAAAATAATAGAAACCTGTGAAGTTTCTTTTGATGAGGCTAGTCCAGGCACTAGTCTAAGTGATGCAGGTACAAATGCATATGTTCAGGGGGAGAGCATATTTGTTGATGAGGATGAGGATGATGAAGATGAGGTTATGGTTCTCCACCTGTAGTTTCTTCTACACCTTCTACTACTGTGGCTACAGTTGGGCATCCTCAAGCTACTATTTCATCTACACATATTGAAAATGAACAAGAAGGTGCTTCAGAAATTTCTGCTCCTCGTCACATTCAAAGGAGACATCCACTTGAATAAATGATTGGAGATTTAAATGAAAGAGTAACAAGGTCCAAGTTTATCGATTCTGACTTCCATGCTCATTCTGCTTTTGTTGCTTCTTTTGAGCCCAAAGATGTATCTCATGCATTAACTGACGAATCTTGGATCAATGCCATGCATGAAGAATTAGATAATTTTGAACGTAATAAAGTTTGGAAGCTTGTTTCACCTCCTACTGATCACTCTATAATTGGAACTAAATGGGTGTTTAAAAACAAACAAACAAAGTGAGGATGGTGTTGTTGTTAGAAACAAAGCTAGGTTGGTTGCTCAAGGTTTTACACAAATAGAAGGTTTAGATCTTGATGAAACCTTTGCTCATGTTGCTAGATTTGAAACCATTAGAATTTTGTTAGCCTTTGCTGCATCTAAAAGTTTTAGATTATATCAAATGGATGTAAAAAGTGCTTTTCTTAATGGCTATATAAATGAGGAGGTTTATGTTAAGCAACCACCTGGTTTTGAAAATCCACAGTTTCCTAATCATGTTTTCAAACTGTCAAAAGCTTTGTATGGGTTAAAGCAAGCTCCTAGAGCATGGTAAGATAGATTCAAAAACTTTTTATTAAAAAAGGGTTTTTCCATGGGAAAGGTTGATAAAACTCTCTTTGTACTTAAGCAAGGCAATGATCAATTATTCGTTCAGATTTATGTTGATGATATCATCTTTGGGAGTGCATCTCATGTTTTGGTGACTGAGTTTTCAGCAACGATGAGTAAAGAATTTGAGATGAGTATGATGGGAGAGTTGACTTACTTTTTGGGACTGCAAATAAAACAAACAAATGAGGGAACTTTTGTGCATCAAAGTAAGTATACAAAGGATCTTCTACGTTGTTTTGGGATGGAAAATTGCAAGCCTATTGTATCACGTATGGGAGCTGCTTCGACACTTGATCCTGATGAATATGGTGAAGCTGTTGATCAAAAAGAGTATAGGAGCATGATTGGCTCACTTTTATATCTTACTGCTTCGAGGCCAGACATACAATTTTTTGTGTGTTTATGTGCTCGTTTTCAAGCTTCCCCACGTGTTTCACATCTACATGCTGTCAAATGAATTCTCAGGTATCTACATGGCACTCAAAATTTTGGCATATGGCTTTCTGCTTCTTCATGTATTAGTTTAAGATCTTTTTCTGATGCTGATTTTGAAGGTTGTAGAATTGATAGAAAAGTACATCTGGCTCATGTCACTTTTTGGGAAATTCACTTATTTCATGGTCATCTAGAAAACAATCTTCTGTTGCTCAATCCACTGCTGAATCTAAATATGTAGCTGCTGCTAGTTGTTGTTCACAAATTATTTGGATAGTAGCCACACTTAAAGATTATGGGATAATTTTGGATAATGTTCCACTTTTCTGTGATAATACTAGTGCTATTTGTATTGCTAAGAACCCAGTGCAACATTCAAGAACTAAGCATATTGATATAAGATTTCACTTCCTTAGAGATCATGTGGATAAAGGAAATATTGTGCTTCATCATATAGATACTGAACATCAGTTGGCAAACATTTTCACAAAACCTTTGGACTCTTCGCGGTTTGTTCGTTTACGAAGTGAGTTGGGTGTGTTGCACCCGATGGGATTATTCTAAGGGGGAGCTTGTCATTTAAAATTTTGGAAGCTTTGTTTATTATCCTTGTCAAATAACTCATCACATTCAAGTCATTGAAACAAACTGAGTAGTAGAGCTCTTTTTATCATATTTATCCATATGCTGTGTAGTTTTGATCACGACTTGTTAAAATTAAATTGCTACATTTGAAATAAAAGCATGACATGGCGGAATATTTTGACTAGATTGATTATATTTATTACTTTGTGGTATCCATCAAAAAGGATGAGCTCGATTGTGAGTCTTATTTTAACTTTTGGCTATGAGGCTCGTATGGTTCATGTTACAATTTTTATGATCACTCAATTTGGCATGTTATTGTTAAAAAAAGGTATATAAGAAAGAAATATTTGAAAAGATGTGTGCTTTAAGCATGCCATGGTGAACAAAAAAAGGCACAAAAGTGCACAAAATGAAAAGAAGTATGCTTCAAGCATGCCACCATCACAAAAAAAAATGTCATTATGAAAAAGAAGTATGCTACAAGCATGCCACATGCCTAAGAATTGAGTGTGGAGCAATAAGTTGTTACATGAGACTGCTAGCCCGTCTAGAGTTAAAATTTGCTTCACTTTTAGGTTTTGACTTTTCATTGTGATATCTCATTGTGCTCTTTATAATTGGTTTGGTCATTGTTGAGATGCCTGTCATTGATATAAATTGCTTAATTATATTGAAAACTTGTTTTGACATTGTATATGATATATGGCTTTATATGATCTAGATAGCTCTACTCAAAAATATGACTTGGTTGTGTTATTAAACCAATGCAACGTGACTTGGATAATCTACAAAACTTCTAGATTTTTATTATCATTGCTTTTTCTTAAACGTATTCCTTCTTTAATTTTTCTTGATGATTACATTGCCAAAGGGGGGGAATTTGATGTGCTTTGCGAGAAATTAAAGAGAATTGGGGATAAAAAAATTGCCTCTCTTGTGTTGAGGGGGAGATTTGAGATTTATGGCTTAAAATGTTTTTTCGGTTTCAGTTCTTCACTTATATCTATTTGAAGCTAATTCATCATACAATTTTATGGTGTTGTCAATGTATTCATCAAGGGGAAGATTGTTAGACCATGTGGTTAAGTCTAAGATATTTTGGTGATGAATAATTGACAATGATTAATTTGTTATGATGAATATTTGGTGATTTTGTTTAACGATGTTATGCGAGGTGTGTGGTGCGTGCATGAACTGATGTTGGTCAAGTTGGGATGAACTTGTGCCGGAAGAATGTTCTTTGGTCTTTGCATGTGCAGGTTGAGCATGGAGGCGATCATGGTCGGTGACGAGGTGGACCAGAACTAGGATGGGAAGATCCGAGGTTCAGACGGTCAAGGAGGTCACGAGATGATCGGACTTATGCTTGGGGTGCATGGAGATCAAAGGTAGATGATACGTGGAGAAGCTACGGGAGGTGCGGTCCTGGAGGCTTCGACGCGTGACACGTTAAAAAAGTCGTGAGTGTGAAAAACCTGTGTTAGGAAGGGTTTCGGGTCCCTTGAAAATTAGTGGGCCAAAGGTCTAGTTGAGGTAAAAAAAAAGGCCCAAGCCTAGTTGGATTAGGATTTTAAGGCCTTGTTGGAGTTGGATTAGGATTTTAAGCCCTAGTTGGAGTTGGATTAGGATTTTAAGGCCTTGTTGGAGTTGGATTAGGATTTTAAGACCTAGTTGGAGTTGGATTAGGATTTTAAGGCCTAGTTGGAGTTGGGCTGTGTGTCTATATATATATGCATGTGGCGGCATGGCAAGAGTTTGTACCAAGCAGCCGTGAAGAAAAATATATATACGGTTTTTGGGGTGACCGAACGTTTTCTTTGGTGTGGCATCTCTTTGATCACGAAGCGCATGACATTGTTCGGCCATCGGTCAGGCAAGCGATCTCAATTTTGCTTAGTTGCATAATTAGGGCTTAATTTATTTTCGTCACTATCTACATCAGCGATCTTGTTTATTTTATATCTCAAGTTCTAGATCCGATTGACGTAATTCCAGTTGGGTTAGTTCAATAACTGTCTCTAGTTTATTCTGAAAAAGTTTGAGGTTAATCGAAGTTACGGATTTTTATCGAGATCAATTTTAGTAAGGATACAGTGTTCTGTCCAGAACTTTAAACAAGGCTTAAATAGGTTTTGTTTTAAAAGGGGAGTATTAAAATTTATTTTTAGCTTCCGCAATCATTCACCCCCCTCTGATTGCCTATCTTAATGTGAATCGATGCTACACCTTTGCTACAAAATACATAGCCTATCCAAGCTCCACTTTTTTACTAACCGAATAGGTCTCGCTGTACCTTGCAATCGCTTTACTCATCACTTGAATTAGATTTATCACAAACCAGCCACCGGTTGCACCACCTGTTTGCTTTGGTAAGAACTTGTAAGAATTTGATAAGAGCTTGAGAGATACGTGA
Organism: Dendrocalamus latiflorus; assembly: GCA_017311315.1. Taxonomy (NCBI): domain Eukaryota; kingdom Viridiplantae; phylum Streptophyta; class Magnoliopsida; order Poales; family Poaceae; genus Dendrocalamus; species Dendrocalamus latiflorus. The sequence goes on along the minus strand of CM029649.1, from coordinate 12,157,977 downwards.
TTTGATTTGAGCCTCCATATCCTAGTAGTTGGTAGAAACATTTACTTGTGATTTGTTTCCTTGTTTTCTACTAACAATGACAGGCTTGAGAAAATTGGTAGATTATGATGTCATCACGGGCAGATTTGAACTCAAAGGGAAACAATTACCGGTATATATCTTGCCACTCATCGCTGGGAGTACGTCGTCGGACTACTTCTTGTGGGTTACTATGTTGGATAGCTACTTTGAAAGACAGGATCTTGATCCTATTGAGAAGATGAGCATGGCAAGGATGGCGCTGATTGGTGATGTTCAACATTGGTGGTTAAATCTCGAGTTCCACTATATATACACATGGGAGGAGATGCAAAAGAAATTGCGACATCGTTTTGTACCTCCAGCACCCACGGTCACAAGCGAGGTGCAACCTGAGGTAACTGAAAATGTTGATATTGTTTTGGTTCCTACTCCATCTACAGATACCACCGAGATACTTGAAGAGGTGAAGGATGTTCTGGTGCATCTTATGCCATTAGAGGAGAAGTTTGAGGTACCTACAGTATCTGATGAGGACGATAATGACAAAGGTATTGATTTGGTGCTACAACAAGACATAGAGCAACCTTGTGAGTATATACCTACTGTAGTGCAATATTTTAATATTCCTTGTGTTCCCTTGAACGAACCATGTGCTGATCTAAATTCTCATAATTTTGCACATGTCAAATTAATTACACATAAAGAAGTTTTGACTAGAATTTCTCCTGCTAATTCATTGTGTTACATCATGTTGGATCTACCTATAAAATTGTCACATGCTATGGAGAAAGTTTCTGAACTTGCATGTTCAAAATTTTTGTTTAGTGCCTACACACCTGGGTATAAGTTAAATTTGATTGGAGATTATGGTGTAGAAAATCAATTTCTTGTATATCAAATATGCATAACTTGCGATCACATGGATGAATTGAAACTTGCTGTTTGGGACAACAATTCTTGTATGCTGAATCATATTCAATGTGAGAGGGAAGTAAAATTTAGTATTCATCCAATGCTTATGTGTTCATCTCTTTTTGCATCATCTAATATGGACAATCTGAATAAAGATGATGAATTATGGAAGAACATACAAATCTCTTCACCCTTGCTGGATAAATTTGCTATTGCTCCATTGAGATATGATTATATGGATGAATTTTGTTTAATTACAAAAGTTGTAGCTTTGCCCATATGTGCCACCACTGCAAGTTTACAACTTCAGATATTTCAATTGCATAAATGCTTCGCTTACATTTGCAAATCTAGTTGCAATAATTGCTGTGTGAGAAATTTTAATTTGGTCATTGACATATATGGCTACTATTGGGTTAATGATACGATGAGCTTCTATGATTGCTGTTATTTTCTAATATTAATTGTGCAACAACGAAGAATTGTTAAAACGGATGACATATACATATACTATGCATACACCTTGGCTTCTTTGTTACCATACTTTCAACTTATCAAAAGCCGAGGACGGCTTTGTTTTCAAGAAGGGGAGGATGATGAGGACACGACCCCTATGGATACAACCATATTTGATATGCTTGTTGTTCCAATTACAAGAGCTCCTACGCATCACTTAAATTATAAGGTGAGCTCGTTTCAAAAAGGTTTTACTTTGTGTGATAAAGAACGTACGATATTACATAATGAGAGTTTGTTGCGTTTGTTATTATGTACCGAGATTTATGATGAAGATCATGCAATAAGTGAGGCTACACATATGCTAAAACCGAGGACGGTTTTCTATCAAGAAGGGGAGTATGATGTGACCACGCCACCAACACAAACGACCATAGCGTCCAATATCAAGATTGAACTAAAGGTGAATTCGTTTCTTCAGTTTCAACATATTTTAAATGAGAATATGATGCTACCTAATGATGAAAATATATATTTTTGTAGCACCACATCACTTTTGCATCAATTCAAGCAAGAGTTCAACTTGTACACGTTTTGGAATCCAATTCGGCCTCCAGATCAGTTCGGATTCAGCTTAACAGCCCAACTTCAAATGTGCATAACTTTCACATACGGAGTCCGTTTGAGGTCCACGAGTACTCGATGGAAAGCTTTTCTTGTCCTCTTTCTAATGGATCTAGCCTCATCTCCAAATTCCTCCTGTGCTTGCCGCAATCACTTAAAGAAGGTGTTGTGTCACCTGTTTGGGTCAAATTGGGCCATGTAATGTTTGGGCCCAAAGGGGAGGTGCCCCCCTCCTAGGCCCATACTGTTCACAGGGAATATAAATATTTGCAATTTCAGATTGCTTGTTATCTTGTTCTTGCGTGTTCTTCGGTTGCATGCAGGAATAGACCTTCATGGTCAGGTCAACCGCGTTCTTGGCACGGTTGATAATGACTTGGAGTGTGGTTCAGCGATTGCTAAGGCGCAAGCGACGTCGTACGGTTGTAGTCAGATCGCAAGAGTCATCTCCACCAAAATCAAAGTTATCATCCTATCGGAAGATCGGGACCCCATCGCCTCATCAGACATGCAGAGAAGAAAACTGATGCTCTACACCTGTCTCATCACAGAAGCTCTCAAAGTAGGAATTCTTGAACTCTGTGCCATTGTCACTTCGGATTGCTCGTAAGGCACCAAGGAGCTCAACTGATAACCTAACAAACAAACCTCGAAAATGACTAAAAGTCTCAACCTTCGAGGCTAAGAAAAACACCCATGAGAATCTCGAGAAGTCATCAACCATAACAAGAACATATCACTTCCCACCGGCTGACTGCACTCTAGCTGGACCAATAGTGTCCATATGAAGAAGCTTTCCGATGCATCAGTCATAGTCAAATGACTGGGGAGATGAGAAGTGGCAACCATCTTGCCCTACCGGCAAGGAGCACAAACTAAGTTTTTGACTATCTTGAGCTTAGGCAGACCACAAACGAGATCATGACCGCTTACTTGGGTCAAATGATTAAAGCCAATGTGACAAAGTCTCGTATGCCAGAAGGAGAGATCACAGAACTAAGAAGCAACTAAGCATCAGAGAGAATTACCAAAAGACTCAATAAAATTAGTACGAAAAATCCTCCCAAACCTAGAAATCTTGCAAACCAAACTTTCCAAAGAATCAAGGATTTTACAAGCATTTTTCTTAAATCTTACCTCGAAATCATGGTAAGCTGAGAAACAGAAAGCAAATTATAACGCAGCTTACTTACTAAGGCAACATCCTTAAGAATAAAATAATCATTAATGCACACAATACCTTTAGGAATGACTCGACCTGACGAAGTGTCTCCAAAGATGATTGTCTCATCACCTGGAGCTCAGACTAGGGAAGAGAACCAACGGGGTCTCTGGTCATGTAGCGAGAATAGCTGGAGTCCACAAGCCACACATCTCCCTTCCCAGCCCAGCGATCCTGAGTCAGTGAGAAGACAACATTGGTGGCTCGGTACTAGGGTAAATAAGAGCAAATTGGGAACCCAATACAAAGTCACACGATGAGTAGAAGATGCAGTCATAGAAACAAAAGACTAACCTCTAGCTACTCTACACACCTCACCTCTCACGGAATCAGAAGGTCTAGGAGCAAACATCTTCTGCTAGGTCTGACCGTTATGGAAGAGCGGGTCTGACCTACAACAGTATGCTAATCACGCCATGGATAGCTACCTCGATGGAGAAAGCGAGGTCTATCCTCAGGACAGTAGAAAACCTGACAAAAGGCAACTCGAGGACCAAAACCAAAAGAAGCCTGAAAAGTAAATCCTCGACGCTACCTAAAACACTTCAAGTCAGGAAAGCTACCTATGACTCTAGACCTCATGTTGATCTTAGGAGCACTCCGAATTTGGGGCTGACTCTAAATACTCCTAAGAACGCGAACACGGTCTCTTCGTGCGATCTTGGTGTGCTTGAAGCAGAACTCAACCACATATCCATCCTTCTGACAGAAGGTGCAATGGTACCTCGCCTTCTGAGAGTCGAAGCAACAAGATGAGATTTCACCTTCTGAGAGGTTGAAGAAGCAGATGGCACAATCTTACTATCAGAAATCCCTTGGACAAAGCCCGTAGACTTAAACAATATTTTCTCAGGCTCAGGCTCAACCTCGATCACGCCTGCTGCTACAGCTCTAGCAACAGTATTTGGATGTTTCCTCACATCCTCTAAGAAATCATATCCTAGACCTTAATTAAACATGCAAACCATAGATTTGTCTAGGATAAGATTGAGCCTTTTCTTGCCTCCAACAAATTTTTTGAGAGTGTTCATGAGGTACTCACACTCCCAAAAAAGAAAGACACATGAAGCACAAGGAGAAGGAGATGATAAGGAGCCAGAATGAGAGGATGAAGAACTAGAAGGGGGAGATCGAATAGCACGTGCATATCTCTCTTTATGCACGGCTACCTCAACTTTGAGGGATTCACAAGACACACAGGGGCAGTTCTAATCCTAGCTATCTGAGCTTTGTAACTCTCCCTAAAGGTCTTTTGTATATCCTCCATTTTCTCTCCAACTTTAGCACAGAACAAACAATCAGATTTTGGCTTCTCTAGTAGATCCTTAGTTAGCTTCACACATTTTCATCCCACCCAATCAATTTCGATTTTAGTTTTTCACAATTATTGCATGCCGAGCTAACAGGTGCCTTAGAAGCAAATTGAGCCATTTTCTTATTATGATCATGCATGTCCTGAAATTGTTGGAAACAGATTCAAGTTTAGCAGTTAATTTTAGGTAGTTGGCATAAGAAGCAACAGGTTCCATCAAGACAGCTTGTATTTCAGTGATTTTATGATCTGCCTTCTTTAAATTAATCTTTATGTTGGTACAACTATCACAGATTGCAAGCAGATCAAGGAGCATGGTATACAAACCTCTAAAAGCATTGTCCTTGTCCTCACATGAGGTGTAGAATGTAGTCTCAACAGAATCAGAATGTAAATGAGCAACCCTCAACGACTCTAACTTAGCTAGCAAACTATTATTCTCCACGTTAAGCAAATCCAAATAAAACATCACACATCATGAGACGTTCTTAGTTTCTCTATATCACCAAGCAAGGAAACACATACATCGCAATTGTCACGGGAAGAAGCAGATCTAAGTGCAGTAAGCTCCCGTGACAAGCTCTCTACCTCCTTTTCCAACTCACAACATCTGGTCCTAGACCTAGCTAGCATAAAACTTTCCTAACTTGAGAAAAGCATCATTAAGTTGGTCGTAGGAAGGGCATATCTCATCAAAGTTGCTGAAGACATTGTCATCGCTGATGCCGTTCTCATCAACTATAAAGCACATCCCGGTGAAAGTCGTCGCTATCCTCAGTGTCATTGTATGGATCGTCATCATAGTCGTCATCGCTCCAGCCCTCCATGTCGCTAAAGTAAAAGTTGTTGAAGGCAGTGAGAACACGGTGGAAGAGCTTCTTGGCCTTGTTAAGGTTACAATACTTCTTCTCCTTGCCTTGATCATGAGCTAGGGGCTTCTTGTTGCGGTTCTTGCTGATGTAGTCATTCTTGCTCATACCGACATAGTCGTTCTTGCCATTCTCCAGCTTGGGGCAGTTCGCTCGAATGTGGTTGGGTCAAGTCACCAGACCTCCTCTCTTCCTCTCTCTAACTCTCTTGTATGCGTGTGAGAATTTTCTGGCTAAGAGAGCTAGGTCACTCTCTGGAAACTGCTCAAACTAGTCATCGCTCATCTCGCATAAGTAGCCAAAAGAAGCCCAAAGCACCATCAGACGATGCTCTAGAGGCTGAAGTGGGATCGGTGACCAAAACCATCGATTGTGACTTTGTCTTGCGAGAGACGATGTCGATCTCATGAGTATTAAGGCGTGAGTACAACACATCAAGAGTCAAGGTTGATAAATCAGTTGTATCCTTATTGTGGTCACTTCATCTCCCAAACCTTGAGGTCTAAGGCAGAAAGCATCTAGTGAGCATTATCCTAGTCAGAGTATTGGAGACCAGTAGCTCGGAGGATGCTCAGAATCTTGTAAAATCTGCCAAAGCACTCATCCAAAGACTCACTAGCAAGTATCTCAAATTTGTTGTATTCTCATTTGTACTGGTCCTGTCGAACAGTCTTGATCTGGGTGGTGCCCTTATTGTATGCATCGAGAGTCAACCCAGATGTCATATGCTAACGTGAGATGAGAGATATGATCGAAATCACTCTGGCTAAGACCTTGGATTATGATGTTCCTCACCTTTGCATTTGCCTCAACATCTAGCGTATTTATTGCTATGATGTGCTCATCGATAGGAGCAACGAACCGAGTCTTAACCTTTCTCCAGATCGCATAGCCTTGAGCCTGAATGTAAGACTCTATCCTGCTCTTCCAAAAGGGATAGTCGACTCCATCGAAGAGAGGTGGCTTGATAGAATACTTGTCTATTATCATGGCTATAAAGACTGGTTAAGATCTACGAAAAGAGTTAATCGAGCTCTGATAGCAATTGAAAGACCGACGATGGCAACAGAGGGAGGTGAATGGTGCCTTCTAATTTTCTCCAAAGTATTCAACACTCCTTCACTCTAATAACTACGAATCTATGAAGATTGGAATGCGAAACCACCAACAAACAAGCAAAACAATGTTCTTAAATTTTTTAGAAAAATCAGAGAAATCAGAAGTACTTTTGTTTGCGCTACAGTACTTCTGATTTTTGGAAGTACCTTTGTTTGCACTGTGGTACGTCTGATTTCCTCGATGAACAGTGATTTTAGCACGAGTTCAAAAACTAAAATCAATGCAACTTTTGATTCGTATATCCAATGACATGAGATTTTGCAGGGATCTACTCTAGGATATTACAAACAATACAACTTGCTCATGGGTAGATAATAGCTAAGATAGCTTTAGATATATTCTCACATGTCCCATCAAGCAAGAACATGAAAGAAATTATGTCAAACACCCTCGGATAAAGAAATCACACCTTGAGGCCAAATCAAGCAAAAATGGATTTTTCTCGTGAATCTTGCTATCAAAATGCCTAGATAGGTGGAGATGCATTCCCAAGGATTATCTCCATCTCTTATGTATCCTTGCCACAGCAAGATCACAAGAAGCAAAGAGGAGAGATCAAAACCAACCAAAAGTCAAGCACATCAATAAAAAATAAGATGGATTCAAGACTTGCACAAAGATTGATGTATTGCTTACTTGATAAGATAGATTTTATAGTCATTCCACCTTAGAGGACAAAGCACCCAAGGTACTCACTCTTAAACCCTAACCCTAAACCTAGAGAAGAGAGTACAAAAGATGGGTTGGATGGTTAACCTTATATGCCTCCATCCCAACCACTTTTTATAGGTGAGCAACCAACCACCTACACCACTTAATGGATCATATCCACTATTACAATGGGGAACCTGTGAACCCCACACACATGGGTTTTACTCACACAAGTTCACTTGTGCACGCTTTTTAAAGCGTATAAGTGTGCATCCGCTAAATCCTTAGCCTTAATCAACCCAGCTCCACCTTGACCTAAACCGCTTTCCAACAGATCGCCCATGCACCGTGGTTTTGACAAAAGATGGTTTTCAGTATTTTGGTCAAACTACCAAAATACCCTTCATTGACCTGGTCATCACTAACCACTGCAAGCAATCACCATGCTTACCACGTGTAGGTGCACCATTAGCTTGCCACGTGCCGCTAAGTCTCTCCCGTCTTAGTTCCACCGATCCACAGCTCACTTGGTCCATGCAAGCCACATGGCGCCATCCCGCTGTTCGAATTCGCCTTCAACATTTCTCGTCTTTCTCGTGCCATACTTGAGCTCACCATCTCACCCGGCATCATGATCATTCTGGACCTAAACTCCTCATGAGCATAGCCTCGATCATTGTCATTGACCATAATTGACTCCAAGCAATCCTACACATCCAAGACAAAGAAATTGTTTCCAAGCATAAGTTCCTCGCAACTTGACCTGCATTAGCTAAGACATGCATCATGCAATCTTAATCTAATGGCCTAGGTCATCCAAACTCGATCCATGACTCAATTCTCCAAACCTCTGTTTTTCTGGGAAAATCGGAAGTACCGCGCTTAACACGTGGGTACTTCCGCCCTGCGGTACTTCTGCACTCTTAAAACCTCACTTGGGGCTCTTTGGAAAAAAAAATACCGCAACTCAATCCGGTACTTCCTCACAAACGAAATTACCGTACTTATACTTATAGTACTTCCGATTTTTCTGACACTTCTAGAAAACAGCTCAAATCAAATGCAATTTTTGCAAAATCATTTCATCACACTACAAATATTGTAATGGTTCATCATAACATTAAGCATGATCTTCTCATATGGCCCTTCAAATTTAAAAAAATCATAATTAGTTAATTAACGGGCATAACATTTGATCAACTGATAACTCCTACGTCATTCTCTAATCATGCCACAAATTAGAAATTCAGAACGCTACATGCTTCTAGAGCTACAAATTGTTTTTGGATTTTCAGTGGTTTTTTATTTTTGATTTCTCTACGCAATCAATATTTATTAAACTAATAAGCGATCACTATTTATTAGCACTGCTACAGACAGACCTATCACGGACGGTTCGGAACCGTCATCACAGACGGTTCCTGAACCGTTAGTGTTTAGGTGTCAGTGATAATAGGTGGTTATCACAGACGGCTCCCAAGCCGTCTGTGATAACTCACATTACAGACGGTTTTGTATAAAAAACCGTATGTGATATGATTATATCACAGACGGTTAGTAACAAAAACCGTCTGTGATACGAGACTATCACAGACGGTTTTTTATAACAAACCATCTATGATACTCGATTATCACAGACGGTTTTTTATGCAAAACCGTATGTGATATACACAATATCACAGATGGTTTTTGTTACTAACCGTCTATGATATAATCATATCACAGACGGATCGAAATAAAAACCGTCTGTGATATTGTGTATATCACAGACGGTTAGTAACAAAGGTCATTTGTGATATCATTCATACCACAGACGGCAGTCTTTGAAACCGTCTGTGATACAATATCACAGACGGATTTTAACAACGAACCCTCTGTGATAGCAAGTGCATGAGCCATTTTATTTGCCGTTTTTTGGCTAGCCTCAGGATATGCTAGCCATGCCCTCTGAAAGCAAGCAAGCAAACAGATTACAGATAAATGACAGATAAGTTTATTGCAACTCAAAGTAAATTACAACAAAATTCGCTACACAGATGAATGTAACAAACAGCCAGCAGATCACATACATATATAGAATGAAAATCGTTACACAGATCTGACAAATGAATTAAATTAAAGGAATTATTTGACTTGTACAATTGAATCCCATGTTTCAACATCTAATTATCACCATTGCTGGGGTGGAACTCTCCAGCCTTGTTTATGACCTCTGCTACTAAGAATTCGGAGAGGTTTCCACAAATTTCTATGAGTTGGTCAAGATCATATGTACTTTCGTCGAAGTCCACCCGCTGTCGCTAGGAGCAATGTTAAGTCATTAATTAGCATGTGTGTATAAATATATATACATATATATAATCAGAAAATAATAATTATTGGAAAGACCTAACAAACCTCTGGATCATTGATCTTAGTATCCATGATTTCCTTCATATGGCGGCAAACGTAGAATCCACATACGTTACCCTGTAGCTGCTGGTGGCACTGCAAAAATAGAATTACATACATAGGTATTGTCAATTCTAGAGGCATTATAACAAAATGTGATATAGGATTGTTGTGTCGTAGCGGGTACCGAAAATCGCGTGTTGTGTCGCAGCGTGTCACTGGATTTATCGTGTATTCCTCCTAGGGCAACATAAGCGGCAAACGACCTACGTGATTCAAAAAAGTTAGCCAAGGCCGTTGCAAACGAAGGAAATATTACAATAGTTATGTATGGAGGAAATGAGTTTACCTGTTAATTACTTCTTGCACACGACTAAAGTCGTGGTTGCTCCTAAGTAGTGAATCAAGGTATATTTTTGAACCCATGAAGTTCAAGAGGTGTTAACAACTATGTAGTTTAACATATTTTACCAGGCGTTGAGACACATCCTCATCTGCGGGGTTTTTGAAAGAGACACCCGAAGATGTGATTGATGACCTCGCTCTCAACCAGTTTCGAGCGCGCTCGTTTGCGATCTCGGCAAATGGTGGGGAGGCCTCCGATTGTATTGCGGCCTCGTCCGGCATCCTCCACTGCAGGATTTTACCCGCGTACCCAGCGGTGCCGAGCCTGTGAGGGTGAGTGTTTTGTGACTGGAGAGCCTTATGCGCCGCACTACGTTCTTGAAATTCGGTCGTTGTCTTCATCTGCACAAAGGCCTCCCATGTTTCCGGTGACACGAAAGGATACTTCGTGAAGGGCGTGACATCCTTGGCCACATAATGCGTCACAAGATTGCTCTTAAAATTCTTCCATACTTTTCCCATTGCGAGGAGCGCCTGCCGTTGCACGAGTCCCTGTACTTCTGTTGGGATCTCGAACGAATTTGTAATTTCCTCCCATAGCTGATTTTTGTGATCCTTTGTCAAATCTTTCCAGCTTGCTATGGTGATAGGGACCCATTGCCTTCCTATTATCCCGCAGGTAGTCCGAAATGATGACGCTGCTTTTGTCGGTTCCAGAGGGACCCCATTCGGAGAGACCACTGTGATGGTCATTCGGCCCTCTGGCCTTTTCGATACTCCTCGGCCACGCTTAGTTTTCGCAATCTTGGGAACGTGAGACCCAGATGACGACGACGAAGACTGTGTGGACGCCATCTCTCTTCTAAGAAAAAACTAACTGCCGTGAGCTATGGGCCTTTGAAATAGACTTTGTAGCTAATAAACAAAGTTCTATGAAGCAAATGACACAAACCAGTGTATCAAGTTCATTGAACCGGATACTTTGGAATGTGTTATTTGCTTCATGCCCTTTGAAGGTCTATGTGGTATATATTAAAAATTTTGGACGACTGTGTGGACGCAGTGAGGTATGGGCCTAAACAAAGTTCTATGAAGCAAATGATACAAACCAGTGTATCAAGTTCATTGAACAGGATACACTAGAGTGCGTCACTTGCTTCATGCCCTTTGACAAAGTTCTAACGATTGACTAACTGAAGTGACTGCATCACTGCAGCGAGCTAAACAAGTGCAGCATATATTATATGCTACAATTTAGCAAGCTAACATGTGAAGCATATATCATAAAGTACTAATAAAGCATATATCATAAAGCTAACATGTCAAGCATATAACATAAAGCTAACATGTGAAGCATACAACATAAAATACATGTCAAGCATATATCATAGAATACATGTGAAGCATATATCATAAAGCTAACATGTGAAGCATACAACATAAAATACATGTCAAGCATATATCATAGAATACATGTGAAGCATATATCATAAAGCTAACATGTCAAGCATATATCGTAAAATACATGTCAAGCATATATCATAAAGCTAAAATGCAAGCATATATCATAAAATACTTCTCGGGAGGGAGCGGGACCGGCGTCAGGAGGGACCAGCGGTGTCAGGAGGGAGCGGCGGCGGGAGGGAGCGACGTCGGGAGGGAGCGGCGTCGGTAGGGAGCGGCGTCGGGAGGGACTGGCGGTGGGAGCGAGGGGCGTCGGGAGGAACCGGCGGCGGGAGGGACCAAAACCTAGCTAGCAGGGGCGCTGGACAGTGGAGACTAGAGATTTCTTTCAATAAACCGCCTGAATAGTTCAATATAAATACCAGCAGCTAGCTAGGTTCCTATGTCATTTTACAATTACAATGGAACATAGATACATATATGAAAAACGCAAGCATAACCATAAATATAACTATTTCTTAGTTCCTGAGTCATTTTACAATTACAATGGAACATAGTTACTTTTATGAAAAACGTGAGCATAACCATAAATATAAATATTTCATAGTTACATTTATTACACTTGGCTATTTCATTTTAAATAAAGCCCTTCACGATGATCGACACGCATATAGCTTGCTTTATTGCCTTGTTCTTCCTCGAGCCTGATGCCGTCACCGAATGGAGGCAAATCATCAAATTGATTGTACTCTTCCTCATCCACAACATTCTCAACCCCGACAATCCTTCTTTTTCCCTGAAGAACTACACGGCGCTTCTTATTTGCCGATTGGTTACATAAAATACTTGAACATCTTGCCTTGCGAGTACGAATGATTCGTCTTTGTATCCTACACATTCGAGGTCCACGATAGTGACGCCGTACTTGTCGACCTTTACACCCCGTGGGAGTTGGACCCAATGGCACCGAAATAGAGGAATCTTGAAATTTACATAGTCAAGCTCCCAAATCTCCTCTACAAGCCCGTAGTATGAACTTCGGCCAGCGGTACTGACGTGCGCATCATAGGCATCTATGCGGACACCTGAGTTCTGCACTGTGCTCTTTCTATCCTGATCTGTTGTATAAAATGTGTAGCCATTAATGTCGTATCCTTGCCATGTCACAATTGTAAATTTTGACCCTTTTGCCAACCATTGTAGTGTTTCACTTGACGACCTCCTAGTCAATTGCGCCTTCAACCATTCATTGAACTGACGGTTGTGTTGTCTCATGATCCAAACTTCTGACTGGCCTGCATTCTCCTGATGTAGCATGTCCTTGTGCTCTTCAATATATGGGGTCACTTTAGTCATGTGTTGTAAAACCATGAAATGGACTTGAGCATACGTATTTTGATCCGGAGTTATTGCTTTCCTTCCGATAGTCCCGATACCCTCTAGCCTCCCCTCGTGACGAGATAGAGGTACACCTATCGGCTCGACCTGAGCCATGTAGCCGATGCATAATTCAGTGACCTCTTCTGTTGTATAACATTCGATAATGCTACCCTCCGATCGAGATCGATTGCGTACATAGGACTTCAGAATTCCCATGTACCTCTCGAAAGGGTACATATGACGTAAAAATACGGGGCCGCATATTTTTATCTCTTTCACAAGGTGGACAATGAGATGGACCATGATATCAAAAAATGATAGAGGGAAATACATCTCTAGATGACATAGAGTTGTCACCACCTTGGTTTGCAGAGCATCTAGTCCATCGGGATCAAGACCTTCTGAGCAATTGCGTTGAAGAAATAACATAGCCTTATGATTGTCACTCGAACCTTGTTTGGCAAAATACTTCTAATTGCAACAGGTAGCATTTGTGTCATTAGCACATGACAGTCGTGAGACTTCATGCCAATTAATTTCAAATGTTCCATGGAAACAAGTTTCTTCATGCTGGTGGAGTGACCAGATGGAACTTTCACACCATGTAAGGACTGACACAGTTCAGTTCTCTTGGACTTAGACAGAGTGTAGCAAGTTGGGGGAAGGTACATTCGGCCTTTATCGGTCTCTATCGGTTCATAGCAACCAAGTCACGCCTTGCGTTAACACCATCCTTTGTTTTATCAGGAATGTTCAGTAAGAGACCAATCAAACTGTCACATACATTCTTCTCTACATGCATGACATCGATGCAATTGCGAACTTCTACGTGCTCCCAATAAGGCAAGTCCCAAAATATTGACCTCTTTTTCCACATGTTCTTCCTCAATTTACGTCCTTTTCCAAGCACAACGTTTATATCCTTGGTCATATCATACACCTCTTTCCCGCTAAAAGATCTTGGTACTGAGCCATCCTCTTTTTTCTGTCAAATTGTTTCTTCATCTTGCGGTATGGGTGATACTTTGGAAGGAACATACGGTGACATATGTGCACAGTTTGCGCGAGTTATTCAACCACATACTCTCGGTATAATCTAAGCAGTGAGGACACGCTTTGGCTCCTTTTGCACTCAATCCTGACAGGTTACCAAGGGCAGGAAAATCATTAATGGTGCAGAACAACATGGTGCGTAGAGTGAAGTTCTCTCATTTGTCTACATCCCATACATGTACCCCTTCGTTCCACAGTATTGCAAGATCTTCCACCAATGGTGCTAAGAACACATCAATATCGTTGCCAGGTTGCTTCGGCCCTTGGATAAGTAGTGACATCAAAATATACTTCCGCTTCATACACAGCCAAGGAGGAAGGTTGTACATGCACAGAGTCACGGGCCAGGTGCTATGTCGGCTGCTCATATTACCAAAAGGATTCATTCCATCTGTACTCAACCCAAACCTTATATTTCTCGGTTCCACACCGAAATCTACAAACATCCTATCGATGTTCCTCCACTGGGCAGAATCAACAACATGTCTTATCATTCCGTCTTTCTTACGCTGCTCCTAGTGCCAACGCATCAATCTTGCATCCATGCGGTTTGCAAATAAACTCTTCAAACGGGGGATTACAGGAAGATACCACATCACCTTAGCAGGAGATCCTTGCTTCACCTTGATGCCCTTCCCATCATCAGAGTTGTTTTTACGCTTGTATCGAGATGCTTTGCACACCGGACAAACATGTAAGCTAGCATACTCTTTATGGTACAGGATACAATCATTCGGACATGCATGTATTCTTTCTAGTTCCATTCCTAATGGACAAAGAATCTTCTTGGCTTGGTAGGTGGTTCTCGGCAACACATTTCCTGTTGGAAGCATGTCTGCTAGGAGACCTAACAATGTCGTTGTTGTGGTTACAGACCAAACAGAGAGAGAGAGAGAGGGGGATATGTAGAAGAGGAAGAGAGCCAGGTCTGGAGAGGTGGTCACCAAAGGAGATCCTCTCCCTTTGCCCCTCCTGGGGGTTTATATACATGAGTGGGGTAGAATGGGAAATCCCCATTCTACCCCTTAGTGCTTACAAGGGATGAGGGTACATTTACACTGTTATAATCTTCTACACTATTGGGCCTATTACATGTTGGATTAGTTGCACGGCCCAGTCACGGGGGGTTGGGCCACCCCTACAACAGTACTCCCTCGACAGCAAGCGCTGAGGTCCCGATGGGCGAGCTGACGTGATCAACCACCCCAGCCCCCCGTTCCCTGACAGCAAGCGCGAGGGTGCCGATGCAACTGGTGGCTCGCAGACCCTTGAGGCAATGCTTATGAAGAAATCCGTGAAGCGCCGAAGGCGTTGTCGAGCGCCAAAGCCGTGCCGTCCTGCCGAGGCGACGCCTACGAGGCGGACGGCGTAGTCGAGCGCCGATGACGTGCCGTCCCGCCGAGGCAATACCTACGAGGCGGACGGCGGAGTCGAGTGCCGAAGACGTGCCGTCCCACCGAGGCGATGCCTACGAGGCGGACGGCGGAGTCGAGCGCCGAAGACGTGCCGTCGAGCGCCGACGACGTGCCGTCCCGCCGAGGCGATGCCTACGAGGCGGACGGCGGAGTCGAGCGCCGAAGACATGTCGTCGAGCGCCGAAGACGTGCCGTCCCGCCGAGGCGATGCCTACGAGGCGGACAGCGGAGTCGAGCGCCTGAAGACGTGTCGTCGAGCGCCGAGGACGTGCCGTCCCGCCGAGGCGATGCCTACGAGGTGGATGGCGGAGTCGAGCGCCGAAGACGTGTCGTCGAGCGCCGAAGTCGTGCCGTCCCGCCGAGGCGATGCCTACGAGGCGGACGGCAGAGTCAAGCGCCGAAGACGTGTCGTCGAGCGCCGAAGACGTGACGTCCCGCCGAGGCGATGCCTACGAGGCGGACGGCGGAGTCGAGCGCCTGAAGACGTGTCGTCGAGCGCCGAGGACGTGCCGTCCCGCCGAGGCGATGCCTACGAGGCGGACGGCGTAGTCGAGCGCCCCCGCCGAGGCGATGCCTACGAGGCGGACGGCGGAGTCGAGCGCCTGAAGACGTGTCGTCGAGCGCCGAGGACGTGTCGTCCCGCCGAGGCGATGCCTACGAGGCGGACGGCGGAGCCGAGCACCGAAGACAGGCCGTCCCGCCGAGGCGATGCCTACGAGGCGGACGGCGGAGTCGAGCGCCGAAGACGTGTCGTCGAGCGCCGAAGACGTACCGTCCGGCCGAGGCGATGCCTACGAGGCGGACGGCGGAGTCGACCGCCTGAAGACGTGTCGTCGAGCGCCGAAGACGTGCCGACACTGCCGTTCCCCTACCTTCAAAAAGAGTGCCCGCGAAGAGCGGGCGCTTGCGGCGTAGGCCGAGGGCGCTACGTAAGCGGAGGTAGAGAGGCGAAGGCGCCGTTCCCCTACCTTTATAAAAGAGTGCGCGCGCAGAGCGGGAGCTTGCGGCGTAGGCCGAGGGTGCTACGCACGCGGAGGTAGAGAGGCGAAGGCGCCGTTCCCCTACCTCGAAGAAGGGTGCCCGCGAAGCGCGGGCGCTGGCGGCGTAGGTCGAGGGCGCTACGCACGCTGAGGAAGGGAGGCGTCGCCGCCGTTCCCCTACCTCGAAGAAGGGTGCCCGCGAAGCGCGGGCCCTTGCGGCGTAGGCCGAGGGCGCTACGCACGCTGAGGTAGGGAGGCGTCGCCGCCGTTCCCCTACCTCGAAGAAGGGTGCCCGCGAAGCGCGGGCGCTGGCGGCGTAGGCCGAGGGCGCTACGCACGCTGAGGTAGGGAGGCGTCGCCGCCGTTCCCCTACCTCGAAGAAGGGTGCCCGCGAAGCGCGGGCGCTGGCGGCGTAGGCCGAGGGCACTACGCGCGCTGAGGTAGGGAGGCGTCGCCGCCGTTCCCCTACCTCGAAGAAGGGTGCCCGCGAAGCGCAGGCGCTTGCGGCGTAGGCCAAGGGCGCTGCGCACGCTGAGGTAGGGAGGCGTCGCCGCCGTTCCCCTACCTCGAAGATGGGTGCCCGCGAAGCGCGGACGCTGGCAGCGTAGGCCGAGGGCGCTACGCACGCTGAGGTAGGGAGGCGTCGCCGCCGTTCCCCCACCTCCAAAAAGGGGTGCCCGCGAAGCGCGGGCGCTGGCGGCGTAGGCCGAGGGCGCTACGCACGCTGAGGTAGGGAGGCGTCGCCGCCGTTCCCCTACCTCGAAGAAGGGTGCCCGCGAAGCGCGGGCGCTTGCGACGTAGGCTGAGGGCGGTACGCACGCTGAGGTAGGGAGGCGTCGCCGCCGTTCCCCTATCTTTTAAAAAGAGTGCCCGCGAAGAGCGGGCGCTTGCGGCGTAGGCCGAGGGCGCTACGCACGCTGAGGTGGAGAGGCGAAGGCGCCGTCCCCCTACCTTCGAAAAGAGTGCCCGCGAAGAGCGGGCGCTTGCGGCGTAGGCCGAGGGCGCTACGCAAGCGGAGGTAGAGAGGCGAAGGCGCCGTTCCCCTACCTTTATAAAGAGTGCGCGCGAAGAGCGGGCGCTTGCGGCGTAGGCCGAGGGCGCTACGCACGCGGAGGTAGAGAGGCAAAGGCGCCGTTCCCCTACCTTTTAAAAAGAGTGCCCGCGAAGAGCGGGCGCTTGCGGCGTAGGCCGAGGGCGCTACGCACGCTGAGGTGGAGAGGCGAAGGCGCCGTTCCCCTACCTTCGAAGAAGGGTGCCCGCGAAGCGCGGGCGCTTGTGGCGTAGGACGAGGGCGCTACGCACGCTGAGGTAGGGAGGCGTCGCCGTCGTTCCCCTACCTCGAAAAAGGGGTGCCCGCGAAGCGCGGGCGCTGGCGACGTAGGCCGAGGGCGCTACGCACGCTGAGGTAGGGAGGCGTCGCCGCCGTTCCCCTACCTCGAAGAAGGGTGCCCGCGAAGCGCGGGCGCTTGCGACGTAGGCTGAGGGTGGTACGCACGCTGAGGTAGGGGGGCATCGCCGCCGTTCCCCTACCTTTTAAAAAGAGTGCCCGCGAAGAGCGGGCGCTTGCGGCGTAGGCCGAGGGCGCTACGCACGCTGAGGTAGGGAGACGTCGCCGCCGTTCCCCTACCTCGAAGAAGGGTGCCCGCGAAGCGCGGGCGCTGGCAGCGTAGGCCGAGGGCGCTACGCACGCTGAGGTAGGGAGGCGTCACCGCCGTTCCCCCACCTCCAAAAAGGGGTGCCCGCGAAGCGCGGGCGCTGGCGGCGTAGGCCGAGGGCGCTACGCACGCTGAGGTAGGGAGGCGTCGCCGCCGTTCCCCTTCCTCGAAGAAGGGTGCCCGCGAAGCGCGGGCGCTGGCGGCGTAGGCCGAGTGCGCTACGCACGCTGAGGTAGGGAGGCGTCGCCGCCGTTCCCCTACCTCGAAGAAGTCACGGCGCACTCCCTGGTGCTACGCGCACGAGTGCGCGATATCCAAGTGGTGCGCCGCTTAAAGCGAGGCACTCCCTAGTGTCTCGGCCGGTCGTAATTTTTATACCCTGTAGGGTGCGTGCGGAGGCAGACCCCAACGCTATGTTTTATTTATAGTCCGTAGACTCGCGTGTGCGGAAACTGAGCTCAACGCTACGTCTTATTTAGAGTCCGTAGACTGGTGCGTGCGGAAGCTGAGCTCAACGCTACGTCTTATTTATAGTCCGTAGACTTGCGCGTGCGGAAGCTGAGCTCAACGCTACGTCTTATTTAAAGTCCGTAGACTGGTGTGTGCGGAAGCGGAGCTCAACGCTACGTCTTATTTATAGTCCGTAGACTCGCGCGTGCGGAAGCTGAGCTCAACGCTACGTCTTATTTAAAGTCCGTAGACTGGTGCGTGCGGAAGCTGAGCTCAACGCTACGTCTTATTTATAGTCCGTAGACTCGCGCGTGCGGAAGCTGAGCTCAACGCTACGTCTTATTTAAAGTCCGTAGACTGGTGCGTGCGGAGGCGTACCTCGACGCTACGTCTTAATTTATACTCCGTAGAGTGCGCGCGGAGGCATCCCCCCGTTGCGTCTTATTTAAAGTCCGTAGACTGGTGCGTGCGGAGGCGGACCTCGACGCTACGTCTTAATTTATAGTCCGTAGACTGGTGCGCGTGGAGGAATGCCTCGACGGTCGCGTCTTTTTTATAGTCCGTAGACTCGCGCGTGCGGAGGAATGCCTCGACGGTCACGTCTTTTTTATAGTCCGTAGACTGGTGCGCGCGGAGGAATGCCTCGACGGTCGCATCTTTTTTATAGTCCGTAGACTCGCGCGTGCGGAGGAATGCCTCGACGGTCACGTCTTTTTTATAGTCCGTAGACTGGTGCGCGCGGAGGAATGCCTCGACGGTCGTGTCTTTTTTATACTCCGCAGAGTACGCCGAGGCGCAAGGCCGTCGTGCGGTTTAAATCAAAAACGAGGAGTAAAACAAAGGCACGAAAGAAATGGCCAAATACTTGCGACAATGAAACGCCCAGGATGCAGTACCAGAAAATCATTGAGCGCTGCGATGACCCAGAACAGGCCAAAACTAGAGAAGCAAATATGGCCAAATCGCGTGCTCTGACAGTAAAACTGTAGCCTCAATAAGTGGTATGCTCAACAATCTTTTTCTTAAAGCCACGCACGCAAGAAACATACCGGCGATTACTAAAGCCTCGCAGGTAATCCCATGCCGTGCGTACCGGGCGGGGCGGCTGCATGACGCTAGCGGAGGCCTCGTCGTGATGCCGAGAGAAGTCGCAGAGACGGGGCCTCTGCGACGGTCGCTGTGGCGTGCTCGGACTCGGGCGAGGGCGGAGGGGCATTGCTGTTCGGTCTGACCTCTTCGCTGCCGACGGGCGCAGGGCGGTGAGGTCCACGTAGTTGAGGCGAGGCCGGCACCTAGTCGAGCAGGCAGCGGCGCGGGGGCTCGATATCCTGGCGCGGAGGTTGGGGACCTCGGGGACCTCGGGGGTCTGTGCGGAGCCATCGCGCGGAGGCCGACGGACCCCCTCATGCCCGCGCTCGAGGTAACGCTGGAGAGTCTTCGACGTCGCCGTCAGCAGCGAGACGTTATTCGCCGAGCTGAACGTCTCGACGACAGGCCCGATGCTGTGACGAAGCAAAGGCTGAGGTCGGAGGCGTTATCAGAAACGCGGAGCTGTGGCGAGTGAAGCGAAGCACGCAAAGCTCCCCACGGGGAGCTCCACCGTCGACCGGGGCGGTCCTCGTCTGCGCGGAGGCCCTAGCCGAGGTGGTCTTCACCTGCATGGAGCTTGAAGGAGACCTTGACAGGACCTTGCCAGAGTGTCGCCGACGTGGAGCTCGGAGACCTCGCCGAGCTTGGAGGGGACCTCGCCGGGACCGCGCCGGAGCGTCACCGCCGTACAGCTCCGAAGGGGCCTTGCAGGGACCTCGCCGGAGCGTCGGGACCTCGCCAAGGTGTCGTCGACGTGGAACTCGGAGACCTCGCCGAGCTTGGAGGGGACCTCGCCGGGACCGCGCCGGAGCGTCGCCGCCGTACAGCTCCGAAGGGGCCTTGCAGGGACCTCGCCGGAGCGTCGGGACCTCGCCAAGGTGTCGTCGACGTGGAACTCGGAGACTTCGCCGAGCTTGGAGGGGACCACGCCGGGACCGCGCCGGAGCGTCGCCGCTGTACAGCTCCGAAGGGACCCTGCAGGGACCGAGCGGAGACTTGGCGTCATGGCGAAGTCCCGCGGATGAAGTCCGCTGGCACCACCTTCGTGTCAGCGTCGCTGTTGGGGAGATGATGCGCTCTCCTGGGTCCGCCGAGGTCGTAGCTCGCGAGGGTACACGGCCGCGGAGACGGAGTAGCCTCGGCACGAAGGCCCAGGTATGGCGGAAGTCGGGCGGCTGCAGACGACGACGGAGGCCGTGGCGGAGTCTCATGCGTAGGCGCACGCGGCGACTGGTGATGATCGTGCCTGCAGACTTCGGGTATGCATGGAGTAGCCTCCTCGTCGATGACGCGGAGAGCATGCAGGCGCCCGCCCGAAGTCACCGTCGCCAAGCTTCCGACGAAGTCCGCCCTGCCGACTCGATGGCGACGCTGGCTGGCGCGCGAAGTCTGTCGGCGTGGAGACGCCCTCGCCGACGCGGAGGCGCCCTCATCGACGTGACGCGGGGCTTGGCGGAGCCATCATGCAGGCCAACTTCAGAGGAGACTTCGCCAGGACCATCCCCTGCGTGCTAGGAAACAAGATGGAGAGATATACGCGAAGCCTTTTTCCTGCGCGAGAACAGGCAGCAGGCACAATACTCATGCATGCATGGATTTTCACGTACGCATGGATGGGTTGCTTCATACGTGAATGGTTATGCATGGATGGAGTGGAGTTGTATACGCGCATGCATGGATGGACTTGCTTACGCATTCACCGGGGGCCCGGCGCAACGTGGCTGCGCGCGGAGACAGCAGGGACTTCGCCCGTGCCTTCGTGCCTTCGCAGGGACTGACGCCGCGTGCAGACTTCGCGGATGCGCGGAGCGCGGAGCGAGGCTCGCTGAGACTCACCTTCGTGGGCCCTGGCTCGGAAGTCATCGACGCAGAGCACGGGGAGGGCAGACGAAGACGGGCGCGGAGCTGGGCGCGAAGCTGGGCGCGAAGCCGACGGAGGCTCGGTGCGGAGCGGCCCGACATACAGGCAAAGCCCGTACACCACAGATCTGTTTCTAGCCTCATATAATCCCATGCAGGGTACGTGCAGCGCCAAGCGAAGGTTGGGGCTTCGCACGCGGAGTCCGACGC
The DNA here is from genome assembly GCA_017311315.1 of Dendrocalamus latiflorus. Taxonomy (NCBI): domain Eukaryota; kingdom Viridiplantae; phylum Streptophyta; class Magnoliopsida; order Poales; family Poaceae; genus Dendrocalamus; species Dendrocalamus latiflorus. Next base: position 12,136,559 of record CM029649.1, on the reverse strand, counting down.
TGCGCATGCGGATTCCGAGCGAAGGTCGCGGTCCAGCCTCCGGAGGCCGGGAGCAGCAACACGCGGCGCCTGACGGAGTCGCCGCGCAGGCCGATGGTGAGCTTCCTGCGCGAATGGATGCTTGGATGATATCTCCTGTACGCGTGCTTTGCCTGCGACGGCAACTCAACCAACTTCGTGGATCTGGGTTGTTCGACTGGATCTACGCAACACTGCATCTACAAAATACAGCGAAGTTTGCAGGCAAAGCCCATACACGTCTACAATCAAAAATGGCTAAACTTTTAGCGAACAACTACTTATCTTTCGTTGGATGCTGGAGAAACCTCTTCGATACGCAACTTCTAGTCGCTCCCCACGGACGGCGCCATCTGTTGTGGTTACAGACCAAACAGAGAGAGAGAGGGGGATCTGTAGAAGAGGAAGAGAGCCAGGTCTGGAGAGGTGGTCATCAAAGGAGATCCTCTCCCTTTGCCCCTCCTGGGGGTTTATATATATGAGTGGGGTAGAATAGGAAATCCCCATTCTACCCCTTAGTGCTTACAAGGGATGAGGGTACATTTACACTGTTATAATCTTCTACACTATTGGGCCTATTACGTGTTGGATTAGTTGCACGGCCCAGTCACGGGGGGTTGGGCCACCCCTACAACAGTCGTGAAACTCTTGTCGGCCAACCATTGCTTTGCGGCTTGCAGCCCGGGAACAAAGGTTTCTCCGAGTCCTCCATCAAGCCCTCGAATTTACCAAACTCTCTCTCACTATAGTTCCCTTCTGCATCACGTAACATCTGATCCAGATTGTCATCCTGCGACCTATCCTCATGATCGAAAGAACAGTCCACATCTGGCATATCGTTGTCTCCCTCGACTATGTCATAACTACCTTCTTGTGTACTCTTCTCTTCACCGTGACTGGTCCAATATTTGTACCCTTTTCTGAAACCCCTTCGAATCAAGTGAGCCTCGATCTGCGCTGAGTTGCTAAACATCTTGAGGTTATCACAATCAATGCATGGACAATACATATATTTCATCCCCTTCTTCAACATATTCAGCTCGGCCACCCTTCTAAAAGCAGACACGCCATTAATGTATTCTACACTCACACGGTTCTCAATGTACATCCAGCTTCGGTCCATCTACGCTACATAAGTAACAAATGGGTGTCAAAAATGATTATTACCGCTACTACATAGCAAATCAGACTAGCTATACATACTTGCATGTACATGACATACATCTATATATATTACGTAGGTATATAGCTAGCTAGCCACCCATTCTGAAATCCAGCAAACTAACATTATCTTTCTAAACCTAGCTAGCTAGCTAGATTTAAATTAAACAAAAGACGGTGATCAGATCAGCTCACTAAGAATGTTAAGTAATTGAGTACTAACCTCTGATCTGATCACTAAGAAGACACTGATATGTTTTCACCCCTAACTCCCTAAAGCTGGCCGCCTTGCTCCACCAATGCAGCGCAATGAAGACAGATCTGTGTCGACATCGAGCAAGTACGCCAAGTAATTAATAGTGTGCAGAATATCACAGACGGTTCCAACCACAAACGATCTGTGAAAACAGTATATCACAGACGGTTCGTGTTAATAACCGTCTGTGAATTATCACAGACGGTTCTATATACGCACCGTCTGTGATACCAACAATATCACAGACGGTTCATATTAATAACCGTCTGTGATTGGTTCTTATCACAGATGGTTCGTATAAAGAACCGCCTGTGATAGTTACATTATCACAGACGGTTATTAACACGAACCGTCTGTGATGTCCATAATATCACAGATGGTTCGAAATAAGAACCGTCTGTGATTGGTGAGTATCACAGACGGTTTGTATATAGAACCATCTGTGATAGTTCACTCTATACGGAAACAGGAAATAAAATAATGTTACCCATGCCCTCTGAAAACAAGCAAATACAGACGCAAGCACAACAACACATTCAGATCTATTACAGGATAACAAGCTAACGAACCCTTCATGGCACGACGGTGCAGCTGAACAAGACACACTTACGACACTTACGGCAAGAGTGTGTTGTCCAGCCACCCGCCGTGCCGCGACGGAGGCGCTAGGTCATAGCGGAGGGGAGATGCATGAAGGAAGCTAGCAAGTGGATGAACTCACGCGTGATTAGTACCGCTGGAAAGGTAGATGGGGAGTTATTAATAAGGGCCGAGCCGTGGGAGGAACTGCTGCCTGCCATTCGATGTGGAGAGAGTGGACGAGTGAGATCGAAATCCTGAGTATACGCCAATTATTGGTAACATTTGCTTATCACAGACGGTTATTTACACGAACCGTCTATGATGCATACTATCACAGACGGTTCGTAAATAGAACCGTCTGTGATATACCTTCACAGACGGTTTATTCCACAAGCCGTCTGTGATATATCACTCTATACGTCACTTTTTCAGTTTTTTTGGCTAGCCTCAAGAAATTAAATAATGTCCCATGGTCTTTGAAAACAAGCAAATAGAGATGCAAGCACAACAACACATTCAGATCTATTACAGCTAACGAACCCTTCGTAGCACGACGGTCACACTAAACAAGACGCACTTACGACACTTACGGCAAGAGTGTGTTGCCTAGTATGCCGCCGTGCCGCGATGGAGGTGCTAGCTCACGGCAGTAGTCAGCGTTGTGGAGGAACAAGCAAATACAGAGGTAAGCACAACAACACATTCAGATCTATTACAGGATAACAAGCTAACGAACCCTTCATGGCACGACGGTGAGCCTGAACAAGACACACTTACGACACTTACGGCAAGAGTGTGTTGTCCAGCCTCCCGCCGTGCCACGACGGATGCGCTAGCTCACAGCGGAGGGGAGATGCATGCAGGAAGCTAGCTAGGTAGTGGATGAACTCACGCGTGACTAGTACCGGTGGAAAGGTAGATGGGGTTATTAATAAGGGCCGAGCCGTGAGAGGAACTGCTGCCTGCCATTCGATGTGGAGAGAATGGACGGGTAAGATCGAAATCCTGGGTATACGCCAATTATCGGTGACATGTAATCATCACAGACGGTTATTAACACGAACTGTCAATGATGGCCATAATATCAGAGCGATTTGTAATACCAACCGTCTGTGATAGATCAGAGATGGTTTGGAATACGAACCGTCTGTGATATTAATATTCGAGACGGTTTGGAATACGAACCGTCTGTGATATTAATATCAGAGACGGTTTGGAATACGAACCGTCTGTGTTAATGCTTAAATATGCGCGCCCTAATCCTGCTCTTCTACACACTATACGTCTTCTCCTCATTTTCTTCATCACCACATTTCTAAATAATGACATCTAAAATTTTTTTGATCTCCTTCCTTTCATCTATTCATCATGAGTTGTTCGGACGTAACCTTACACAGGCGGCCAACAATTTACGTCTGGAGCAGCTCCTCCGCTCACGCCCTGCTCTCCTTCCTCGACTTGCTTCCATCCGTCAGCTGGATCTCATCATCCGCCGTCGACGGAGGTGTCTCGTTGCCGCACAGGATAGGGAAACCGCCCTCAGCCTCGTTCTTCTCTACAATGTGCGCAAAACGGAGGAAGATCATGCGGCAGGGCAGATATACATGGATAACCTTGCCGATCAAGCAGAATCGGCCGATTCTGAGGAAGCTTATCATGTCATCCTGTTTGAGATTATGGAACATGCTAATGATTTGTCCAGGCTTGAGAAGGAAGTGGAGAGGACAAGGACAATCTTGACGGCATTCGAGAACACAACGGCTGATCCTCCAACTCCAGAAGTCGACGAAGAAGCATATGAAGCCCAAAAGATTCAAATCTGGGAATCCCTTTTTTTTGCACTTTTGTAATAAAATTGCCTTGAATTTGACTCTCGTCTCAGTTTAGCTTCTGTAGTTCATACGACAACGGTCTGTCAGGTTTACCACAGACGGTTCGTATTAAGAACCGTCTGTGATATTTTCACAGACGGTTATTAACACGAACCGTCTGTAATAATTGAGACATCACAGACGGTTCGCATTTAATAACCGTCTGTGAACTTTCACAGACGGTTATTAAATGCGAACCGTCTGTGATGTCTCAATTATCACAGACGGTTCGTGTTAATAATCGTCTGTGAAACTATCACAAACGGTTGCTAGTATAAACCGTCTGTGACAGTTTAATCACAGACGGTTCATACGGAACCGTCTGTGATGTAGCCGTCCAGTATAGCTTCTTTTGTAGTAGTGTAGAATAATAAGCCGCAAGCTATTTAGTCCCTGCTCTAACTGACTGAAAGGCTATTGGCTTTTGATTTTTAAAAGATAGAAACTATTTAGGATATGTCGGTTTTTTAATTTCAGTTTTTTAGTTTGTTTATTTATTTTTAGTTCTTTGTATCCTACGTGATTGGACCGGCGTCTTGTATGCACTCCCACACAACGACAGCCGGTACCCTCGCGCGCGTGCGCCCATGCTGCAAGCTAAGGGCCTGTTCTTTTCGGCTGCGGCTTATGGCTTTTGGCTGAAATTTTTGAATTTTGGCTGTTTACGGTACAGATTACGGAGAGACAGATACTCATTTGCGATTTTGGTTAGTACAGATGTTGGGCTTTTAACGTGTAGATCGTTTAACTTGTAGACCCCGTCTTGAGAAAATACTTCGTTTGAAAGTTAGGTACTGTAGCAGAAGCCAAAAGCCGATTTCAAAAGCCCAAAAGAACAGGCCCTAAGTCTGCTGACGCAGTACACGCTCGATCACATCTACGTACAGGCAAGCGCAGGTAGGCCATGAGTGCCGCACAGTATGAACAGAAGCCCGTCTAGTATATAAATCCACGAAACAAAAGCACGTCAAACTCAAATTAATCCACCCTACACTATTTCTGCAAGCTCTGTCCCCCGACCTCCCACGTGGCTACCTAGCTGCAGCCACAGTAACTACTACTGCACTCCAGCTGAGTAGCTCTGACAAGGATCCGCTTCCCTCCTGCCTCCCCCCTCATTCCTTTTTCCACCTCCCTTTGATTCTACATTTCCACTCGATCCATCTCTCTCTGTCTCCAGAGTCTAACCTCACACACTTTTGAATTTCTCATTGTCCACTCGACATCTCTAAAAAGTCCACTCCAGCCTCACAGGCTCACCCACGTCTCGTTCTCTAGCTCTCTTGCTCCTGCACTGCACTGACCTTTCCGGCTATAAAACACCGGCGCGTATTCTCTGACTTACTGAAGCAAAGTCACCGTGACTTTGCTTCAGTAAGTCACCCTCCATCTGAGATCAAACGGTCCAGATTAATCTAGTTTTTTTTGATTTTTTTTACTTCTAGTTTTTAGTTTTTTTACTTTCATCTTTTTCTAGTTTTTTCTTTTTTCTTATATTTCTTTATATTATCTGTGTTAAAATAACCTATTTTTTATTTTAACGCCAGTATTGACGCGCAAGACGTTGTGCACCGGTGCCAAGGTTGCCAATGGATGGGGCGGGTCATCCGCAGAGCCCCGACGAGCTTGCAGCCTATCCCTCCAGTATGTCCGCTGGCACGGTGGGGCATCGACGTCGTCGGGCCACTTCCCCGGGCCCCAGGAGACCTTCGGTTCGCGGTAGTCGCCTTGGAGTATTTCTCCGGGTGGCTGGAGGCGGTCGCTCTAGCCAAGATAACCTCCGCGGCCATGCAGCGTTTTCTTTGGCAGAATATCATATGCCGCTTTGGAGTACCTAGAGAGCTCACCGTCGACAATGACCTGCAATTCGACTTTGCCCCATTCAAGGAGTTGTGCGACAGCATGGACATTACACTCCGATTCGCTTCAGTCGAGCACCCACAGTCTAACGGAGCAGTCGAGCGGGCGAATGGCACCATCTCCGCCGGAGTCAAGAAGCGCCTTGTCGGGCTGCCAAAGGGAAAATGTCCAGACGAGCTCCACAGCGTCCTCTGGTCCCTCCGCACAACGGTGACATGCTCGACGGGATTTACACCATTCAAACTCCTCTTCAGTGATGAGGCAGTGACGCCCGAAGAAATCAAGGCCGGCTCGAGAAGGGTCCTCGTCTAGGCGCCAGAGGAAGAGCATCAATTGTCCTTGAACCTCCTCGAGGGAGAGCGGGTAAGCGCAACCCAGCACGTCACAAAGTACGCGTCAAATGGCATGCACATGCGATCGCACCGTGTACTCGTGAGAATTCCTACCTAGAGACCTCGTCCTCAAAATGGCACTCCACGCGGAGACAGTCGGCAAGCTAGAATCCAAGTGGGAAGGCCCTTACGTCGTCGCGGCAGCTTTGCAACGGGGAGCCTATCGCCTCGCAACACTGGAAGGGCAGACGCTCTGCCACACGTGGAATGCAGACAGGCTACGACGGTACTATGTTTAGGATAGAAGGGAAGCCGGTAGCAAGCTTAGCACCCCGACCATTGTAAGTTGCTCGCTCGCGCAAACGGGAGTTTAGTAAAGCCGATCGTTTGCCAAGCTCTCATCCTACGTATAGGCACACGGAGGTCCGCCTCCACGTGCACTCTACGGAGTATAAATAAGACATAGTAATAATACCCTTCGGCCTCACCTCTGGCGAGCTGTTGAAGGATATCGGTTGCCTGCTCGTCACGCGATGATAGAACCACCGTCGCATCTAGCCGGACTCCCACTTCCCTCGCGTCGCCAGCGAAGGGAAGAGCCTCGTGCATTACGACCGCAGCACGAAGTTGACACTGCCGAAGTTCGATAGTGCCCCCCTTCGACCTTCTTCGGCTGGCAGCGTGCGTCATGAAGAAGGGCGAACAAGTTTGCGCTGGGCCGGACGCCTTCTGTTCGTGCTGCCCAGACATAGACAGCCAAGCGAACTATCGCGTGAGGGGTCAGCTGCGCCAGCTCCAACCCGTAAGCCCGCAGGACCTCACCGAAAAAAGTGTTGCGGGCATCCGAAGACCGGCTTCAAAAAATACGACGAAGACAATCGCCTCCGATTCCTCTGGGTGCGGCTCCGTCTCGTCGTGACTGGGCAGCCAAACCACGGCACGGTCCGTCAACTTCCTTTCCCGGAGGAGAGTCTTGATCATCTCCTCCATTGCGAGGCTTCGGCCTAGCACACGAGAGCAACGCCCTCCCGACTTCCTCATGGCATCCCACTGCTTGTCGACTTGCAGTGGATCGCAGACCACCAGAGGATATTCCACCGGTGGGGGCGACATGCCGCGCTGGCTAGACGAGGCGCTACCACTAAGCCGGCGAGCGGGATCTTCCTGGCAAGCCATTCCTTTCCGAAGTGGAGCGCCAAAGAGTAGGAGCAGGGGCAGATTGCGCTAGCAGGAAGAGAAGCAACTGAGAAGAACGCTCGCATGCCAGGGGCAAACCTTTATAAAGCCCTCTCACCTCCCCCACGATCGGAAACGCAACCAGCAGGTGCCTGGCGGTTTGGCTCCCCACGGTCGAGGAGCGCAACCGCTGGCAGATGAGAGAGCGTAGATGCAAGCCGCCTGACAGCGCACGACACGCCAGTAGCATCACGCCACGCATCCCACCCCCTCGGGAAGGGATGCGTGACCACGGTCGTGCGACCGTTGGCAACCCACGACGCACCAATCGCGCCCCGCCGTGTGTACCCTTCCATCGTGACAACGCGTACGGTTGTGGTTGCCCACCCCTGACATCCCAGGGGTTGGCACGATTCACGCCGTCATTAAGGCGTCGCCTCCGGACCACGAGTCGGTCGGGCCACAGGTCAACTCCACGTCTATAGCGTGACCTCGAACAGCACCCCCGTGATGACCTCGCCTCGGACCCGTCTCCGGGCGGAGACCCCGCACTCGGTTGCAGTGTTAAGCACGAGAGCAAGGCCTTCCTGACGCTTCGACCTGCCTGCGACAAGAGCCCGTCTCCACCCCGGCTTCAACTCCGCCACCGAAGGGCCTCGCCCGGCGCCTCGACCCGTCCGCGACAAGAGCATGTCTCCGCTCTGACCTCGACTCCACCACCGAAGGGCCCTGTGGACAGGGACGGCCTCAGCAACCCGCACAATGCTATATCCTCGCTGCGGGGCGAGGACTACACCAGGCATTAAGGCTCCATCAAACAATACAGAAGTTTACAGGCCGTGGGGATGGAGGGGGCCAAAGGGCTCGACAACATGGTTTTGGCCCGTGAAGCCCGTCACCATGAGAGGCTCCTGTTGTAGGGGTGGCCCCCACCTAAGCCCAGCCGGCCTGTTAGAAGGCTGTAAAGCCCAAGTTGGACATGTATAATGACATAAATGCCCTTGAGAGGGACATCTCAATGTAAGGGTATTATTGTAAAACACTCCCCATGTGAATATATATAGGCCATCCAGGCCATGGGAAGCATTGCTCACCTAACTCTGCACTACCATACCTCTCTCTCTGTTTGGTCTGTAACCACGACAGGAACCTTTATTACTACGGATTTTATTTATTTTGAAATCAAATTCACATCCTTTGTGCCAACCACTAAGTCATATTTGAAAAACTTTTTGAGTTGAATCATGCCCACATGTCCTAGCCTTTTATGTCATAACCAACCCAAAGAAATTTTTTTTCCATTAAACAAGTTTTTAAACAAGAATCGCTAGAAGAGAATCAACTAAGTAAAGATTTCTAAATCTAAAACCTTTGAAAGTAAATGTTTACTCTATCTTTGAAGAATGAGCATATTAATCCAAGATCACATAATTAAGCAATGGATAACAAATTGAAATTTAATATTTCTACAAGAGATACATTAGAAATTGAAAGGTCATTTGAGATAGCAATTTTACCAAAACCAAGAACCTTTCCTTTGTTATTGTCTCCAAAGGTGATCTTTTCATTGCTCCCATTCTCAAATGTGGTGAACATCTTCCGGTCTCCGGTCATATGTTGAGTGCAACCAAGCACCCAATGCCTTCTACCAGTCTTGTAGTTTACCTATAAAAAAATCTAATTCTTATAGGTTCCCAAATTTGTTTGGGTCTAAGGAGGTTAGTGACCAAGACTTTAGCGCCTAAAATTGAGGTGCCAACAAATCTTACAATAACATTACCATTCTTAGTTTTCTTAAGCATATAACATGAATCACATAAACTTGTTGCAAATATCCTATTTCTTGGCATTTGTGGCAATATTAACATTTTGTTTAACAAACATTGTGGGCTTGTTTACCAGTTCTTACCTTTCTTGGGCACATATCTAAGTCTTTCTTTGTTGAATGAGTACCTTTGCTCACTCAAAAGCTTGTCAAGGGTGGCCTTACCCTTGAACCACTGTTCTAAGTTTTTACTTAGCTTGGTTATTTGTTCCTTTAGCTTATTGTTTTCAACAACAAACTTCACATCACAAGACTTAAAATTTTCATGATTAGTCAATATTAGAGCAATATGGCATGGCAAGCAAATTATCACATGAAGTAGATGTACTAGTTCTAGCAATTTCTACAGTAGGCATTTCATTAAAAATATCACATGTAATCCTAATGCTAGTGCAAGACTTACTTGAATTTTCTTGGATAAACAAGTCATGAGATCCTTTAACTCCTCATAAGAATCTATAAGGGAGAGAGATGCTCATTCTTTAAAGCCTTAAATTTTGACTTTTCTTTTTTAAGATATTCATTCAATTCTACTAACATATTCATGAGCTCATCATATAAGGTTCATCGTCATTAAAAGATTTTACCTTATCTCATTTTTCCATGAGGCATGTAGGAGACGAGAAGAGTGATGGAGCCTCCTTGATACTGATGCTGACAAATCCCTTCTTCTTGGGGGACTTATCCACATCAGAGTCGGAGTCAATGAACTCCTCATCAGAATTCTACTCTCCAATATGAACTTCATTATTGCCATCCTTATGAAGTTTCTTGAAAAACTTCTTCTTGTCATTGAATTCCATCTTCTTAGATGACTTGCCCTTATCTCCTTTGTGGGGGCAATGAGAGGTAATGTGTCACTTCTCACTACACTCATAGCAATAAGTGTTGCTATACCACTTGTTGTCATTGTACGAGTGTCCCTTTTTGCCTTTTTCATGACTAGCGCTTCGGTATTGGTGCCTTTTCATGAATTTCTTCATTTTTCTTATGAGGAGAGCTAATTCTTTCTTGGAATCATCCTCATCATCCTCGGACTCATCACTTGACACCACTTTGGCTTTGAAAGCAGTGACCTTCCTGCTTTTGGAGAAGGATTGCTCTAAAAGCTCCTCCTTATCCTTCTTGTACAACTCATTGGTTATGAGATTACCTAAGAGTTGTGTTGGTGTCATCCTTGTCAACTCGGGGGAGTTGAGAAAGAGTGTCACTAAGGTCTCATACTTCTCCGGCAAGGACTTAAGCATTTTCTCACAATATCAACATTAGTTAGTGACGTGCTTAGGCCTTTGAATTCATTTACAATATTGTTGAAGCGAGAATATATTTCATTTATGTTCTCATATGACAATATTGTAAATATCTTATATTTGATCTGGAACCTATGCAATTTGTCCTCTTTGACCGTGAATGTTTCCTCATGAATTTCCTAGAGGGCAGTCCAAATATCATGAGCCATTTTTAAATTGCTCACTCTATTGAACTCATCCGTGTTCAAAGCACCAAAGAGAGCATTCATTACTGAAACATCTAAATGGGCATTACGCCCCGCAAGTTTCGTGGGATGTAGTGGATCAAGAGGCATAACGTAACCCTCATTTACAATTTTCCATATCCTTGAACTCATGGCCTTTAAATAAATAGATATTCTAATTTTTCAATATGCATAAATAGATATCCTCCCTCACCTCCTCCTCTCCTTCTCTTCTTCCCCTCCTCCCTCTCCTTCTCCTCTTCTTCCCCTCCTTCCTCTCTTCTCCCCCTTGTTTCTTTTCCTTCTTCCTTTTCTCTGTGCGCTGAATGTGTTTGCTGAATGAGTGAAAAAGGTGGTTGGTAGTGGGAGCCGGCTGGGCAGGCCGCCTTAACCCCCCTCTATCGCCCTAGCGTTGGGCGACTGCAATGAAGTCGCCCAACCGTACAGCGACTTAAATTAAGTCGCCCAACGTGCAGGCGACAGCGCTAATTCGCCCAACGGTTCGCAGATTCTTTAAATGTCGCTTCCCGGGTGGGCGAAAGTCTCTAGTCGCCTCCCCATTGGGCGACTAGAGGCTATTTTTGTAAAAATTTTCCTGCGGGTATATTTCTGTATTTCCGAATAAAAAAAGATTATCCCTACCAAAATTTCGCTGGACCTTTACGGGTCTGTTTTGTATTGAAGTGGATTATGAGAAATCTTGTTTGGTGAAATTGTTTTCCATTTTTTGTGTTTGGTTAGCTATTTTTTCTAATTCATGGTGAGAAATGAGATACTGTTGCATTCCAAATAATATAAAATATGGAAGTAGTTACGAAAGAAAAATATAAAAAGGAATATTCAACCATTTATGACATAAGTCGTTAAACTGTAGTGCGATTTGCCAACGAGATGGTAGATTTTTCATAACTGCTTTTCCATGGCAGCTTTTAAAGAAAGGTGAAGCATAAGCTCAAACGCCCGGCCAATTTGTCTATATATCCTTTGTGATATTTCCTGTGATTTAGAGTTGTTTCATTCATCATAGATATGTGCATGGATATTTCCGATTTATCTAAACACATAGTGTGTACTCTAATAAATAAAAGAAGGCACATCGTATTGATCCCAGGATTAAACCCAGTAAGCAGGGAACAAATTAAACACCCTCGCTCCCATCGTAAGGTTGCTCTTTGTTTAGGAACATTGAAGTATGGTTCCTGTAGTTGCTTCAGCCCGTAGAATACGATACATGAAGCTCGCGCACTCACTATAAAATGTGTGAACAAGGTTCGCTTCACTTGCAGCGTTGATTACCTCATACGAGACCCACAACGGTACTATTGGAGAAGCGTTGAATACCTCATTCGACGAGGGTGAGCTTGTGCCCAATTGATCTTGTACATCTATCTCTCTTTGGATGGTTTAGATTTTGTTTGCATCTATTATATATAAGTGCCCTTAACAAATGATACTAACCCTTAACGTTGTCCAGAACTTGTAAAATAACATAACAGTACCACCCCTATTCCAAAATGTAAAATACCGGAGATTATGGCTTGGCCGGCCGGAATTGTGAAGCCTGTTTAACGGCAGAGCTGCAAATACCAGAATTGAGGTGCGTGGGATTCAATTAGAAGCTATGTTTTTCTTCAGTCAGCGCAAATCAAGACAATCATTTCATTAAAGGACCTCTACGAGTACCAAGAGCTCTGACAAATCGAGGGGGAAAAACAATTCCAGCACTGACTCGAGTGGAAAACTCAAAGATTGGTGTTGTGACATCCATGTAGAGTCAACCACGTCACATAAACATTCAAGTGTGGCAGAAGACCCGTGTGATAACGACGCGAAACACGGACGGCTACCTTCCCAAGAAGCGAAGAATTTTTTCGTGAGCAGCCAATTAAACTAAAAGGTTAACTAGGAATTAATCAGTCTAAAAAGGTGAATGAATACACGAAGGTTCTTTGCAGATGCAAGACAATCTACCAAGTCCGACAGTCTGGTTAATAGAATGGAGTACTACATTGTAAATACTAAACAAATAAAAAACGATAACATCGCAAGAAAAACCGAATAACCTAGATAGATAGGGATAACCGTAAAGAAAACTACAATTACAAGCTTGGTTTATTCACGCGACGCAGTTGAGAGTTGAGACCCAGGCAACCCATCCACAGGCTCCTCACCGTCACCGCCTTCTTCTGCATGCAACATCGACAACAACAAACACATGATGAAACCTGTTCAGTCCATATATAAACATATGTGGTAGTAACATAAAACGTCTTAACCAAAGTGCATTAACGGCAACCAAAAACAAAGGCATGCGCCTAACATTCGCGCGCGCACGTCCGTACCCTTCGTCTCGGCTCGTCGCGGACGAAGTCGGGCGGAGGCACCTGATACAGGTCGGCATCGACGGGCCGCACCACCCTGGTGGTGCCGACCTTCGTCGGCGTGTGCGCCGCTGTAGCCGCCCCACTGTCGGACGCCCTCGCCGGCGTCCGCGTCGCCTGCAGCCTCCGCTTGCCGCCGCCAATCGGCTTCTCAGGCCTCCTCACCTTCTTGGGCGCCGGCTTGCGCGGGGGCGGCGAGTACCTGAACCAGACGTCGCTGCAGGCCTCCGAGTCCGGCGCGTAGCACACGGTGGCCACCGCAGGCGTCGACAGCTCTTCGCTGTAGTAGTAGTTCCACTCCCCGAAGGCCGGCATGCACCGCCGCCTCTCCTTCTGCATACGTTCAGAGCAGAATTAACCATTGCACGATAAGCTAGCTAGCTAACTAACCAACTCGCGTACTTCACATACCTCCATTTTTGGTTTATGCAGAGCAGACAGAATGAGAGAAAAAGAGATCAAGCTAGCGATATATCGAGGCGTGGTCAGTGAGAGTAGTATGTAGCCTAAACTAGCTAGGGCTGTGGTAGTATGAGATGGCCGGATGGATGTGCATGTGTTTTATCGAGCGGGATTCTCTGACTTGCTGAAGCAAAGTCACCGTGACTTTGCTTCAGTAAGTCACCCTCCATCTGAGATCAAACGGTCCAGATTAATCTAGTTTTTTTTGATTTTTTTTACTTCTAGTTTTTAGTTTTTTTACTTTCATCATTTTCTAGTTTTTTCTTTTTTCTTATATTTCTTTATATTATCTGTGTTAAAATAACCTAAAAAAAATAGGTTATTTTAACACAGATAATATAAAGAAATATAAGAAAAAAGAAAAAACTAGAAAAAGATGAAAGTAAAAAAACTAAAACCTAGAAGTAAAAAAAATCAAAAAAAACTAGATTAATCTGGACCGTTTGATCTCAGATGGAGGGTGACTTACTGAAGCAAAGTCACGGTGACTTTGCTTCAGTAAGTCAGAGAATACGCGTCGGTTTGATCTCAGATGGAGGGTGACTTACTGAAGCAAAGTCACGGTGACTTTGCTTCAGCAAGTCAGAGAATCCCGCTCGATAAAACACATGCACATCCATCCGGCCAATGGCCATCTCATACTACCACAGCACTAGCTAGTTTAGGCTACATACTACTCTCACTGACCACGCCTCGATATATCGCTAGCTTGATCTCTTTTTCTCTCATTCTGTCTGCTCTGCATAAACCAAAAATGGAGGTATGTGAAGTACGCGAGTTGGTTAGTTAGCTAGCTAGCTTATCGTGCAATGGTTAATTCTGCTCTGAACGTATGCAGAAGGAGAGGCGGCGGTGCATGCCGGCCTTCGGGGAGTGGAACTACTACTACAGCGAAGAGCTGTCGACGCCTGCGGTGGCCACCGTGTGCTACGCGCCGGACTCGGAGGCCTGCAGCGACGTCTGGTTCAGGTACTCGCCGCCCCCGCGCAAGCCGGCGCCCAAGAAGGTGAGGAGGCCTGAGAAGCCGATTGGCGGCGGCAAGCGGAGGCTGCAGGCGACGCGGACGCCGGCGAGGGCGTCCGACAGTGGGGCGGCTACAGCGGCGCACACGCCGACGAAGGTCGGCACCACCAGGGTGGTGCGGCCCGTCGATGCCGACCTGTATCAGGTGCCTCCGCCCGACTTCGTCCGCGACGAGCCGAGACGAAGGGTACGGACGTGCGCGCGCGAATGTTAGGCGCATGCCTTTGTTTTTGGTTGCCGTTAATGCACTTTGGTTAAGACGTTTTATGTTACTACCACATATGTTTATATATGGACTGAACAGGTTTCATCATGTGTTTGTTGTTGTCGATGTTGCATGCAGAAGAAGGCGGTGACGGTGAGGAGCCTGTGGATGGGTTGCCTGGGTCTCAACTCTCAACTGCGTCGCGTGAATAAACCAAGCTTGTAATTGTAGTTTTCTTTACGGTTATCCCTATCTATCTAGGTTATTCGGTTTTTCTTGCGATGTTATCGTTTTTTATTTGTTTAGTATTTACAATGTAGTACTCCATTCTATTAACCAGACTGTCGGACTTGGTAGATTGTCTTGCATCTGCAAAGAACCTTCGTGTATTCATTCACCTTTTTAGACTGATTAATTCCTAGTTAACCTTTTAGTTTAATTGGCTGCTCACGAAAAAATTCTTCGCTTCTTGGGAAGGTAGCCGTCCGTGTTTCGCGTCGTTATCACACGGGTCTTCTGCCACACTTGAATGTTTATGTGACGTGGTTGACTCTACATGGATGTCACAACACCAATCTTTGAGTTTTCCACTCGAGTCAGTGCTGGAATTGTTTTTCCCCCTCGATTTGTCAGAGCTCTTGGTACTCGTAGAGGTCCTTTAATGAAATGATTGTCTTGATTTGCGCTGACTGAAGAAAAACATAGCTTCTAATTGAATCCCACGCACCTCAATTCTGGTATTTGCAGCTCTGCCGTTAAACAGGCTTCACAATTCCGGCCGGCCAAGCCATAATCTCCGGTATTTTACATTTTGGAATAGGGGTGGTACTGTTATGTTATTTTACAAGTTCTGGACAACGTTAAGGGTTAGTATCATTTGTTAAGGGCACTTATATATAATAGATGCAAACAAAATCTAAACCATCCAAAGAGAGATAGATGTACAAGATCAATTGGGCACAAGCTCACCCTCGTCGAATGAGGTATTCAACGCTTCTCCAATAGTACCGTTGTGGGTCTCGTATGAGGTAATCAACGCTGCAAGTGAAGCGAACCTTGTTCACACATTTTATAGTGAGTGCGCGAGCTTCATGTATCGTATTCTACGGGCTGAAGCAACTACAGGAACCATACTTCAATGTTCCTAAACAAAGAGCAACCTTACGATGGGAGCGAGGGTGTTTAATTTGTTCCCTGCTTACTGGGTTTAATCCTGGGATCAATACGATGTGCCTTCTTTTATTTATTAGAGTACACACTATGTGTTTAGATAAATCGGAAATATCCATGCACATATCTATGATGAATGAAACAACTCTAAATCACAGGAAATATCACAAAGGATATATAGACAAATTGGCCGGGCGTTTGAGCTTATGCTTCACCTTTCTTTAAAAGCTGCCATGGAAAAGCAGTTATGAAAAATCTACCATCTCGTTGGCAAATCGCACTACAGTTTAACGACTTATGTCATAAATGGTTGAATATTCCTTTTTATATTTTTCTTTCGTAACTACTTCCATATTTTATATTATTTGGAATGCAACAGTATCTCATTTCTCACCATGAATTAGAAAAAATAGCTAACCAAACACAAAAAATGGAAAACAATTTCACCAAACAAGATTTCTCATAATCCACTTCAATACAAAACAGACCCGTAAAGGTCCAGCGAAATTTTGGTAGGGATAATCTTTTTTTATTCGGAAATACAGAAATATACCCGCAGGAAAATTTTTACAAAAATAGCCTCTAGTCGCCCAATGGGGAGGCGACTAGAGACTTTCGCCCACCCGGGAAGCGACATTTAAAGAATCTGCGAACCGTTGGGCGAATTAGCGCTGTCGCCTGCACGTTGGGCGACTTAATTTAAGTCGCTGTACGGTTGGGCGACTTCATTGCAGTCGCCCAACGCTAGGGCGATAGAGGGGGGTTAAGGCGGCCTGCCCAGCCGGCTCCCACTACCAACCACCTTTTTCACTCATTCAGCAAACACATTCAGCGCACAGAGAAAAGGAAGAAGGAAAAGAAACAAGGGGGAGAAGAGAGGAAGGAGGGGAAGAAGAGGAGAAGGAGAGGGAGGAGGGGAAGAAGAGAAGGAGAGGAGGAGGTGAGGGAGGATATCTATTTATGCATATTGAAAAATTAGAATATCTATTTATTTAAAGGCCATGAGTTCAAGGATATGGAAAATTGTAAATGAGGGTTACGTTATGCCTCTTGATCCACTACATCCCACGAAACTTGCGGGGCGTAATGCCCATTTAGATGTTTCAGTAATGAATGCTCTCTTTGGTGCTTTGAACACGGATGAGTTCAATAGAGTGAGCAATTTAAAAATGGCTCATGATATTTGGACTGCCCTCTAGGAAATTCATGAGGAAACATTCACGGTCAAAGAGGACAAATTGCATAGGTTCCAGATCAAATATAAGATATTTACAATATTGTCATATGAGAACATAAATGAAATATATTCTCGCTTCAACAATATTGTAAATGAATTCAAAGGCCTAAGCACGTCACTAACTAATGTTGATATTGTGAGAAAATGCTTAAGTCCTTGCCGGAGAAGTATGAGACCTTAGTGACACTCTTTCTCAACTCCCCCGAGTTGACAAGGATGACACCAACACAACTCTTAGGTAATCTCATAACCAATGAGTTGTACAAGAAGGATAAGGAGGAGCTTTTAGAGCAATCCTTCTCCAAAAGCAGGAAGGTCACTGCTTTCAAAGCCAAAGTGGTGTCAAGTGATGAGTCCGAGGATGATGAGGATGATTCCAAGAAAGAATTAGCTCTCCTCATAAGAAAAATGAAGAAATTCATGAAAAGGCACCAATACCGAAGCGCTAGTCATGAAAAAGGCAAAAAGGGACACTCGTACAATGACAACAAGTGGTATAGCAACACTTATTGCTATGAGTGTAGTGAGAAGTGACACATTACCTCTCATTGCCCCCACAAAGGAGATAAGGGCAAGTCATCTAAGAAGATGGAATTCAATGACAAGAAGAAGTTTTTCAAGAAACTTCATAAGGATGGCAATAATGAAGTTCATATTGGAGAGTAGAATTCTGATGAGGAGTTCATTGACTCCGACTCTGATGTGGATAAGTCCCCCAAGAAGAAGGGATTTGTCAGCATCAGTATCAAGGAGGCTCCATCACTCTTCTCGTCTCCTACATGCCTCATGGAAAAATGAGATAAGGTAAAATCTTTTAATGACGATGAACCTTATATGATGAGCTCATGAATATGTTAGTAGAATTGAATGAATATCTTAAAAAAGAAAAGTCAAAATTTAAGGCTTTAAAGAATGAGCATCTCTCTCCCTTATAGATTCTTATGAGGAGTTAAAGGATCTCATGACTTGTTTATCCAAGAAAATTCAAGTAAGTCTTGCACTAGCATTAGGATTACATGTGATATTTTTAATGAAATGCCTACTGTAGAAATTGCTAGAACTAGTACATCTACTTCATGTGATAATTTGCTTGCCATGCCATATTGCTCTAATATTGACTAATCATGAAAATTTTAAGTCTTGTGATGTGAAGTTTGTTGTTGAAAACAATAAGCTAAAGGAACAAATAACCAAGCTAAGTAAAAACTTAGAACAGTGGTTCAAGGGTAAGGCCACCCTTGACAAGCTTTTGAGTGAGCAAAGGTACTCATTCAACAAAGAAAGACTTAGATATGTGCCCAAGAAAGGTAAGAACTGGTAAACAAGCCCACAATGTTTGTTAAACAAAATGTTAATATTGCCACAAATGCCAAGAAATAGGATATTTGCAACAAGTTTATGTGATTCATGTTATATGCTTAAGAAAACTAAGAATGGTAATGTTATTGTAAGATTTGTTGGCACCTCAATTTTAGGCGCTAAAGTCTTGGTCACTAACCTCCTTAGACCCAAACAAATTTGGGAACCTATAAGAATTAGATTTTTTTATAGGTAAACTACAAGACTGGTAGAAGGCATTGGGTGCTTGGTTGCACTCAACATATGACCGGAGACCGGAAGATGTTCACCACATTTGAGAATGGGAGCAATGAAAAGATCACCTTTGGAGACAATAACAAAGGAAAGGTTCTTGGTTTTGGTAAAATTGCTATCTCAAATGACCTTTCAATTTCTAATGTATCTCTTGTAGAAATATTAAATTTCAATTTGTTATCCATTGCTTAATTATGTGATCTTGGATTAATATGCTCATTCTTCAAAGATAGAGTAAACATTTACTTTCAAAGGTTTTAGATTTAGAAATCTTTACTTAGTTGATTCTCTTCTAGCGATTCTTGTTTAAAAACTTGTTTAATGGAAAAAAAATTTCTTTGGGTTGGTTATGACATAAAAGGCTAGGACATGTGGGCATGATTCAACTCAAAAAGTTTTTCAAATATGACTTAGTGGTTGGCACAAAGGATGTGAATTTGATTTCAAAATAAATAAAATCCGTAGTAATAAAGGTTCCTGTCGTGGTTACAGACCAAACAGAGAGAGAGGTATGGTAGTGCAGAGTTAGGTGAGCAATGCTTCCCATGGCCTGGATGGCCTATATATATTCACATGGGGAGTGTTTTACAATAATACCCTTACATTGAGATGTCCCTCTCAAGGGCATTTATGTCATTATACATGTCCAACTTGGGCTTTACAGCCTTCTAACAGGCCGGCTGGGCTTAGGTGGGGGCCACCCCTACAACAGGAGCCTCTCATGGTGACGGGCTTCACGGGCCAAAACCATGTTGTCGAGCCCTTTGGCCCCCTCCATCCCCACGGCCTGTAAACTTCTGTATTGTTTGATGGAGCCTTAATGCCTGGTGTAGTCCTCGCCCCGCAGCGAGGATATAGCATTGTGCGGGTTGTTGAGGCCGTCCCTGTCCACAGGGCCCTTCGGTGGTGGAGTCGAGGTCAGAGCGGAGACATGCTCTTGTCGCGGACGGGTCGAGGCGCCGGGCGAGGCCCTTCGGTGGCGGAGTTGAAGCCGGGGTGGAGACGGGCTCTTGTCGCAGGCAGGTCGAAGCGTCAGGAAGGCCTTGCTCTCGTGCTTAACACTGCAACCGAGTGCGGGGTCTCCGCCCGGAGACGGGTCCGAGGCGAGGTCATCACGGGGGTGCTGTTCGAGGTCACGCTATAGACGTGGAGTTGACCTGTGGCCCGACCGACTCGTGGTCCGGAGGCGACGCCTTAATGACGGCGTGAATCGTGCCAACCCCTGGGATGTCAGGGGTGGGCAACCACAACCGTACGCGTTGTCACGATGGAAGGGTACACACGGCGGGGCGCGATTGGTGCGTCGTGGGTTGCCAACGGTCGCACGACCGTGGTCACGCATCCCTTCCCGAGGGGGTGGGATGCGTGGCGTGATGCTACTGGCGTGTCGTGCGCTGTCAGGCGGCTTGCATCTACGCTCTCTCATCTGCCAGCGGTTGCGCTCCTCGACCGTGGGGAGCCAAACCGCCAGGCACCTGCTGGTTGCGTTTCCGATCGTGGGGGAGGTGAGAGGGCTTTATAAAGGTTTGCCCCTGGCATGCGAGCGTTCTTCTCAGTTGCTTCTCTTCCTGCTAGCGCAATCTGCCCCTGCTCCTACTCTTTGGCGCTCCACTTCGGAAAGGAATGGCTTGCCAGGAAGATCCCGCTCGCCGGCTTAGTGGTAGCGCCTCGTCTAGCCAGCGCGGCATGTCGCCCCCACCGGTGGAATATCCTCTGGTGGTCTGCGATCCACTGCAAGTCGACAAGCAGTGGGATGCCATGAGGAAGTCGGGAGGGCGTTGCTCTCGTGTGCTAGGCCGAAGCCTCGCAATGGAGGAGATGATCAAGACTCTCCTCCGGGAAAGGAAGTTGACGGACCGTGCCGTGGTTTGGCTGCCCAGTCACGACGAGACGGAGCCGCACCCAGAGGAATCGGAGGCGATTGTCTTCGTCGTATTTTTTGAAGCCGGTCTTCGGATGCCCGCAACACTTTTTTCGGTGAGGTCCTGCGGGCTTACGGGTTGGAGCTGGCGCAGCTGACCCCTCACGCGATAGTTCGCTTGGCTGTCTATGTCTGGGCAGCACGAACAGAAGGCGTCCGGCCCAGCGCAAACTTGTTCGCCCTTCTTCATGACGCACGCTGCCAGCCGAAGAAGGTCGAAGGGGGGCACTATCGAACTTCGGCAGTGTCAACTTCGTGCTGCGGTCGTAATGCACGAGGCTCTTCCCTTCGCTGGCGACGCGAGGGAAGTGGGAGTCCGGCTAGATGCGACGGTGGTTCTATCATCGCGTGACGAGCAGGCAACCGATATCCTTCAACAGCTCGCCAGAGGTGAGGCCGAAGGGTATTATTACTATGTCTTATTTATACTCTGTAGAGTGCACGTGGAGGCGGACCTCCGTGTGCCTATACGTAGGATGAGAGCTTGGCAAACGATCGGCTTTACTAAACTCCCGTTTGCGCGAGCGAGCAACTTACAATGGTCGGGGTGCTAAGCTTGCTACCGGCTTCCCTTCTATCCTAAACATAGTACCGTCGTAGCCTGTCTGCATTCCACGTGTGGCAGAGCGTCTGCCCTTCCAGTGTTGCGAGGCGATAGGCTCCCCGTTGCAAAGCTGCCGCGACGACGTAAGGGCCTTCCCACTTGGATTCTAGCTTGCCGACTGTCTCCGCGTGGAGTGCCATTTTGAGGACGAGGTCTCTAGGTAGGAATTCTCACGAGTACACGGTGCGATCGCATGTGCATGCCATTTGACGCGTACTTTGTGACGTGCTGGGTTGCGCTTACCCGCTCTCCCTCGAGGAGGTTCAAGGACAATTGATGCTCTTCCTCTGGCGCCTAGACGAGGACCCTTCTCGAGCCGGCCTTGATTTCTTCGGGCGTCACTGCCTCATCACTGAAGAGGAGTTTGAATGGTGTAAATCCCGTCGAGCATGTCACCGTTGTGCGGAGGGACCAGAGGACGCTGTGGAGCTCGTCTGGACATTTTCCCTTTGGCAGCCCGACAAGGCGCTTCTTGACTCCGGCGGAGATGGTGCCATTCGCCCGCTCGACTGCTCCGTTAGACTGTGGGTGCTCGACTGAAGCGAATCGGAGTGTAATGTCCATGCTGTCGCACAACTCCTTGAATGGGGCAAAGTCGAATTGCAGGTCATTGTCGACGGTGAGCTCTCTAGGTACTCCAAAGCGGCATATGATATTCTGCCAAAGAAAACGCTGCATGGCCGCGGAGGTTATCTTGGCTAGAGCGACCGCCTCCAGCCACCCGGAGAAATACTCCAAGGCGACTACCGCGAACCGAAGGTCTCCTGGGGCCCGGGGAAGTGGCCCGACGACGTCGATGCCCCACCGTGCCAGCGAACATACTGGAGGGATAGGCTGCAAGCTCGTCGGGGCTCTGCGGATGACCCGCCCCATCCATTGGCAACCTTGGCACCGGTGCACAACGTCTTGCGCGTCAATACTGGCGGTTGGCCAGTAAAAACCCTGCCTTAACGCGTTGTCGACTAGCGACCTCGGCGCGATGTGCGAGCCACAGAGCCCCGCATGGATCTCCTCGAGCAGTTGCTTTCCTTCTTCGCGTGAGAGGCACCGCAGAAGCGGTGCGCAGACTCCTTTCTTGTAGAGTACCCCGTTGAGCACCTGGAAGGACCTGGCACGGTACTACAGGCGCCGGAGCTCGACAGGGTCGTCCGGCTCCGTGATGCCCTGTAAGAAACCGTAGATGGGTTCTCGCTAGTCACCCTGCTAGGGAATCTGGTGGACGAGGGCCGCATCACGGTTGTCCTGAGCGATGGCCACCGTGGGCATGACCTCATAGAATGCTCCCTCGGGAGTGGGGAGCTGTTGGCTGGCGGCCTTTGCAAGGGCTTCAGCCTGTTTGTTATCCACCCGAGGAATGGCCTTGACCGTGACACCTAGGAAGTGTCGCTCCTTCGCTCTTACGGTTGCCAGGTACTTGGCCAATTCGGGGTCCTTGGCTTGGTATGACTTGTCCACGTGGCCTGCCACCAGACGTGAGTCTGTGCGAACGAGAACTCGTCTCGTGCCAAGAGCCTTAAGCTTCGCGAGGCCGAAGAGGAGTGCCTCGTACTCGGCCGTGTTGTTGGTGGCGGGAAATCCAAGACGCGCTGAGTACAGCAGGCGGTGGCCCTCTAGCGTAATAACCACTGCGCCGATGCCCACGCCGGAAACACCGTATGCTTCGTCAGTGTTGAGCAGCCACACCGGGTCGTCTGGCTGCTGGACGCGCTGGGCCGGTGGGGTCCACTCTACGAGGAAGTCCGCGAGGACTTGGGACTTGATCGCTGTTCACGAAGCATACGTTAATGAGAACGACGCGAGCTCGGCCGCCCACTTGCCAATGCGCCCTGTGGACTCTTTATTGTGCAACATCTCCGCTAGGGGGAATGAGGATGGCACCGTGATTGGATGGGCCAGGAAATAGTGTCGAAGCTTACTCGAGGCCATGACCAGCGCCTATGCCAATTTTTTGAGCTCCGTATACCGCACCTTGGCGCCCTGAAGGGCCTCAGAGACGAAGTATACAGGGCACTAAAGAGCGCCCTCTTCAAGGACAAGGACAGCGTTGACCGCTGTTGTGGAAGTGGCGAGGTAGAGCAGGAGGGGAGCCTCTGGCGCTGGAGCGACCAAAGTGGGGAGGCTTGCGAGATGCCTCTTGAGGCCATCAAAGGCCTTCGCGCAGTCGCTATCCCAATGAAACCCATCGCAGCCGTGGAAGGTCCTGAAAAATGGTAGGCCCCACTCCGGTGCCCTAGACAGGAAGCGGCTCAAAGCCGCCATGCGGCCAGCAAGCCTCTAGACCTCCCTTGTCGTCTTGGGTGGCTCCATAGCGAGGATTACGTCGACTTTGTCAGGGTTCGCCTGGATGCCGTGCCCAGACACAAGGAAGCCCAAGAGCTTGCTTGCTTGCACACCGAAGACGCACTTGTCCGGGTTGAGCTTGATGCCCGCCTTCCTGAGGTTGTCAAAGGTCTCTTGGAGATCCTGACCGTGCGAGGCGAGTTGTCTGGTTTTGACAACTACGTCATCGACGTAAGCCTCCACGTTCCTCCCGAGTTGAGCAGCCAGCACCAGCGCGATGAGGCAGGTGAAGGTTGCGCCCGCATTCTTCAAACCGAAGGGCATCATGACGAAGCAGTATGTCCCAATCGGCATGATGAAGCTGGTCTTATCTTTGTCACCCTTGGCCATGTAGATCTGGTGGTAGCCGGAGTAGGCATCCAAGAAGCTCATGAGCTCACACCCCGCGGTGGCATCGACCAGTTGATCTATGTATGGCAAGGGGTAATCGTCCTTCGGGCATGCCTTGTTGAGGGCAGTAAAGTCAATGCACATACGCCAGGCACCGCTAGCCTTTTTCACCAACACCGGATTAGCAAGCCAATCCGGGTGTTGGACCTCGCGGATGACTCCGGCCTGGAGAAGCTTCGCTACCTCCACCTTGGCCGCTTGCTATCGGTCAATGGACATACACCGAAGCCTCTACTTGACCGACTTGGCATCTGGGCGGACCGCTAGGTTGTGCTCGATGAGGGCACGGTCCACACCTTTAATGTCCTCCGGGGACCATGCGAAGATATCCGCATTGCTCCAAAGAACCCGGAGTAAGTCCTGCTCCACCTCCGGGGGAAGGCCCTCACCGATGGACACGAATTGTCCTTAGGCTTGGAGAGGCATTCTCTTGACCCTGCCCTCCGGCCGGGGCTTAGGCGTCCACCCTGGAGCGGACGGCATGTCCGCCTTGAGTTTGTCGGTGAGAGCGTGCACGTTGCGGTGCGGGCTCCTGGCACCAGCTTCCACGCACCGGGCGAGATCCTGGTCGCTAAAGATGGTGATGACACCCAGTGGGCCCGGGAGCTTCATACACAAGAAGCCGTGGTGCGGGACCGCCCCGAAGGAGTTGATGATTGGGCGGCCCAGTATGGCATTGTATAGGTGCAGAATGTCCACGACGTCGAAAACAACGTGCTCGCTCCTGGCGTTATCGCCCTGACAAAAGGAGATTCGGAGACATACCTAACCCAAGGCTTTCAGCGGTTGGCCCCCGAAACCTTGGAGCAGGGTCCCCAATGGTCCCAAATGACTCCAAGGGATCCCCATGCGGTCGAGGGCCTCCGCAAACAAAATGTTCGCGGAGCCGCCCCCATCGATGAGGACACACCTGACATCACAGCCTGCAATGTCGGCATGGATGACCAGGGGATCTTAGTGGGGGAACTCCATGCCTCGGGCGTCGGCTAGCGTGAAGGTAATTTCAAGGCTGAGCAGGGGATCCCGGGGGTGGTTGCTCCGGCAAGGATCCTCCGGAGATGACGCTGATGATTCGGTGTTGAACCCCATCTGGGGGTCCAGCTCCTTGCGGTTGCTGCACGTGGACCACAACGGGGAGCGGCGCTTCCAAGGCTGAGCCGTAGCAGTTGCCTGTCGTAGCACCATGACTGCGGAGCATGCCCGCGTGAAGTGGTCACCGTAGCCATGCGCTTCGCACCACATGCCGTAGTCTTGGATTTCCTACTCCGCGCGCGGCCTTTCGTCGTGGGCCGTCCCGCGTCCCCCTCCCCGGCTTCCCCAGCCCCTCCCACGGAACGCGGGAGGAGAGTCCCGGGGAACGTCCTCTATGCCGAGGATATGGCGGGCCTTTTGGGGTCAGCGCTGGTTGCGCTTGGTATTGTGCCTACCACTTGACGAATTCTCGTGGGGCCCGGCATCACTGTGCTCAGGGGCGTCCCCCGCCGACCTTTGCTTGCGCTTTCCTTCCAGGGGATCGTCCCCCGTGCTTCCTTTTTGCGACGACCCCTCCGCCTGAATGGAATCGGAGTCATTGCCCTTGCGCCGCCGTGCATCCTCCTCCGCCCGTGCGTACTCTTCCATCTTGTCAAAGAGCTTCACAACCGTCCTGATTGGTTTGCGGGCGTTGTACTCGGCCAGCGGCCCTAGGCGGATGCCCTGTACTGCTGCGTTGATGATGGTTGTCTCATTAACATCCTTGACCTGGCAGCGGACCTTCGCGAAACGCTTGAAGTACTCTCGGAGCTTCTCCGAGGGTTTTTGCTTGACAGCGAAGAGCTGATCTGCGTCGACGCGATTGACGTAGTTCCCCTGGAAGTTGTTGTAGAGGCGGTCGTGGATCTGTTCCCATGCGTAGATGGAGTTTAGCTCTATGGTGAAAAACCAATAGAGCGCCACTCCCTGCAACGCCAGGGGGAGTCCCTTCGCTTTTGTGGTGTCATCCCCACCTGCAGCTTCGATGGCGGTCTCGTACACACACACGAACTCCCGAGGGTCCGTGTCGCCTTTGTACGGCTCGATGGTGCTAGGGAACTTGAAGTCCTCCGGCCATGCCGACTGCTGCAAGCCCGTGGAGAGTGGGGACTCCGGGTCTATGCGTCGTAGCGGGCGCGGCTGGACGTGGGGGCGTCGCGGCTATCCGCCCGTTCTGGCGTGGGCTCCGGCGCGACCACCGGCGTGACACTGAGCCTCTTCCATATCCTGTAGGGCTCCCTGGAGATCCGCTAACTCCTGCTGGAGTGTGCCGATGGCCGTCAGCAGGGTGCTTTCCACTGTTGGCATAGCCGGGGCGACCGGCGCACCTGATCGCACTGCCGAGACAGCAGCGACCACGGCCTGCGCTTCTGGGTTACCCAATGCGCCGGCGCGATAGACTCCGGAGTCGGTGGCGAGGTCCAGGCTGCCGCCGGAACCGCTCGCCGCTCCCGCACCGGGTGTAGGGATGGCGGCCGTGCCAACATGGGCGCCGGCGTTACCACCCCTACCTCTCGGTCGGTGCTGCCGGTGTTAACCGTCGCACCCGCGGTAGGATCGCTCGTCGTGCACAGGACGGGGTCGACCGTCATGCCAATGGTGTCGGGGTCGATCGTCACGCCATGAGCGTCAACGTTCGTGACTGCCGCACTCGCGTCGTCGTACACGCCCGCGACTGCCGACGCCGAAGCTCTAGTGTTGACGCAGGACTCCGTCGCGCCCCCTTCTTCTTAGCCGCCGATGATGAAACTTTATTCAGTGCCATCCGTTAGATCATGAGGCTTGCTCTTGTCCTCCCCACGGACGGCGCCAACTCTCGTGGTTACAGACCAAACAGAGATAGAGGTATGGTAATGGAGAGTTAGGTGAGTAATGCTTAGGGTTTCCCCCATGACCTGGATGGCCTATATATATTCACATGGGGAGTGTTTTACAATAATACCCTTACATTGAGATATCCCTCTCAAGGGCATTTATGTCATTATACATGTCCATCTTGGGCCTTACAGCCTTCTAACAGGCCGGCTGGGCTTAGGTGGGGGCAACCCCTACAACAGTTTCGAGTTCAAAAATATTAAATTGAAG
Organism: Dendrocalamus latiflorus; assembly: GCA_017311315.1. NCBI lineage: Eukaryota > Viridiplantae > Streptophyta > Magnoliopsida > Poales > Poaceae > Dendrocalamus > Dendrocalamus latiflorus. Next base: position 12,109,582 of record CM029649.1, on the reverse strand, counting down.
ATTTTGCAATTAACTTAAAATAAAGCGTGAGCTTTCCGCTATCTATACTCCAGAGCAAAATAGAGTTATAGAGATAAAAAAATCAAACATCAATTAAGATGGCTAGGACAATGCTTCATAGATATAATACTTTCAATAACTTTTAGGTGAAAGCTATTAACACCGCTTATCATGCCATAAATCACTTTTAGTTGCATTGTCTCTTGAAAAAGACTTCTTATGAGCTTCTCAATGGAAGAGGACCGAACATTTCCTGTTTTTGAGTATTTGGATGCAAATGCTATATCTTAAGAAAGGGTATTTGGCATTCTAAATTTCAAAGTCGATGTGATGAAGGTTTCTTACTTGGTTATTCATCTAATAGTAAAGCTTATCGTGTCTTCAACAAAAAACTTCGATTTAGGTAAAGAGACTTGTGATGTCCAAATTGATGAAACTAATGACTTTCAAGAAGAGTAAAAAAATTTGAATGATGTAGGTGATGAATAACTAAGGCAAGCAATGGAGAATATGCAAATTGACAACATTAAGTCAAAGGAGGACACAAGTGAATCATCTTTATCAAAACACGTTGAAGCTCCTACCTCTTCCACAACAAGCAACATGCAAAAAGTGCAACCTTCAACATTACCACCAAAGATCCACAATGCGATTACAAAGGATCATCTAATAGACCAAATATTGGGTGATGTGAGTAAGGGTGTTCAAACTCAATCCCGTGTAGCTTCGTTTTGTGAACATTACTCTTTTGTTTCTTCTCTTGAGCCAAAGCATATAGATGATGCTCTAGACAATCTGGATTGGATGAATGCAATGCATGATGAACTAATCAACTTTTCCAAAAACGATGTTTGGACAATGGTGGAAAGGCCTAAGGAGCACAATGTGATGGGCACAAAATGTGTCTTCTGCAATAAACAACATGAAAATAGAGTTGTCATAAGAAACAAGGCCAGGTTAGTCGCTCAAGATTGTAGTCAAGTTGAGGGGTTAGATTGTGATGAAACTTTTTGTTAGACCATGTGATGGTCGTGTATTTTGTTGATGATGAATAATTAACATTTGGTTTTATTGAAATTTGCATTTGTGAAAGTTCTGGTCGATGTGCTTCTATGCCTGAGTTTTCAAGATGGCAAAACGATCATAGACGGTACTCCGATCAGCCTTGTGATGGCTGGTACGATCGGTTTTGTGATGGATGGTCCGATCGGCAGGTCCGAACGACGGACTTTAACCACGGTAGACTTTGACCACATCCAATTTCGATCATGACAGACTTCGACCACATCCAACTTCGACCACGGCAAATCAACCATGACAGAATGACCATGGTAGGTAATCATAGATTTTGACCTCGAACAGTGAATCAGTCGTATGCAATATTTAACAAGTTGTAAACGATAGTGAACCGATCTTAGCTACAGTGAACTGGTCGGAGGTCGTAAGGTCATCTGCTACAATAACCAGTCGATGGTCGTAGCTACAGTATCTGGTAGATACTCGATAGTCGTAGACTAGTGGTCAATATTCGGTAGTCATAGACTTTACTGGTTGATACTCAGTAGTTGTAGACTTTACTGGTTGATACTCAATAGTCGTAGACCTTACTGGTCAATACTAATAGTCATAGACTTCTCTGGTCAATACTCAATACTCATAGACTTTGCAGTCTGATGTCGTTATCTTAGGCTTTTTGATCAGTTGTCATAGACCTCATGATCAACAGTTGAAGGCTTTGCGATCGATTGTCGTAGGCTTCATGATCGATACTCGTGGACCTCATGGTCAGTTTGAGTGCTTAATTCTTGCTATCTTCGAGTACTTTGAGTACTCATGTTAGGCTAGCGGTATGACTGGCTGTTGCATGGTAGTAGGTGATCAGTGAATAGTGCTAGAAGGAACAGTACTCGAAGGATTTCGTACATGGAAGATGGAATTACTTGATGGTCGGATGGTCGTGGTACTTGATAGTCGAAAGGAGTCGATACTCGGTAGTCGGAAGGACTCGAGACTCGATAGTCGTGGTTTTCGTGATCGTGGTCAGTGATCAGTTGTCATAAGTGTTGGGATCGGTTGTCGAAGAGTTGTGGTATGTGATCGGTACTCGTAGGCTTTGAGTAAGCGTTGGGATAGTGGTCTGACTGGTTATGTTCAACGGTTGGACTGGTTGTGTTGAGTGATCTAAAGTTGGTGTTTTGCAGAGCGTGGAAATTGTGGTCGTGTACGCCCTGGTTGGTGTTCGGGGATGGTTTGGTTATAGCCTATGAATAGACAAGGGTATGTTATACGTCTGTGGACTGATGAAGGTCAAGTTGTGGAAAACTTTTGCTGGAAAAATATTCTTTGGTCTTTGCATGTGTAGGTGGGTGTGGAGATGATCATGGTCAGTGACGAGGAGGGCCGAGGCTAGGATGGGGAGATCTAAGGTCCAGATGGTTAAGGATGTCACGCGAGGTGGTCAGGCTAACGCTGGAGAACGTGAAGATCGGTGATTCATAAAGAAGCTACGGGCGACACAGTCCTGGGGGCTTCGACATGTGAAAGGTGATGGTGGGTGATGAAGATGCAGGAGGTGCTATCATGGAGGCTTCGTCATGTAGAGAGGTAGGAGTTGTGGAGGGTGTCCATAACTGGGAAGATCGAGAGTTTGAATAAAACCTATGTTCGGAAGGGTTTCAAATCTCTAGATTTTTGGTAGAGATAAGGTTTTGAGTCCGTGTTTGAGGTGAACACGGTTTAGAGCTCTAGCATATAAAAGTAGGTAGAGGCTAAGAGTTTTAGCCGTGGCTTTGAGGAGGCTTTTTGTGCTAGGGTTTTTAGGGGTGCCATGTGGGGGCTTTGTAGCCAAATAACATGATTCAGAAATAATAGATCAGATCTATTCCAGCAAACGTTAGTCAGTGTCGGTGGCATGTTTTCTGAGCGTCGTTTTCTTGTATCTTCAGAGGCGTGTTAACACCTCACGATCTTGTGTGTCACGAGCTCGGTGTCTTTGGTTGTTGGCTCAATCCAACTAAGCAGAGCATGGTGTTGTCTTTGACGTGTTCCCATTCAAGCGGTCGAAGCATTCGAGCGGCTAGGCTTTCGAGCAGAGGGAGATTTTGACCACGTGCAAAGGCGGTCGTAGTGAGCGGTCGAACGATCAAAGCATTCATCGAGCACGCGTAAAGGAGGTCAAGCAAGCAGACAAATGACTTATGGTTGAAATCTACATCTGGTAATTTAGATTGCTTTTTCTTCAGGTTTGAGATTTGTTTTCAAGTATCAAAAGTGGAGGCAATCATTCAGAGCCAAGTTTCAATAGCATCAGATCGGGATCGGTTCTTAGGTAAGCCACCATTTTTTGATTGATCAGATTATCTCTACTGAAAAACACATACGGAGGTCTTTCTACAAGCACAAGGTAACACTATTTGGCAAAAAGTTGAGATTTCATATATAGCGCCTTCTGTTGGTACCATTGAAAATACTACTGATGTTAAAGCTAATGCTAAAGGTAGAAATATCTTATTGAAAGGTTTAAGTAGACGAGATTGTTAGAATTACTCACATTATATCTACAAATAAAATTTGGACTGCTCTAGCTGATATCCTGAAGGATCCAAATCTGTAAAAGGTGTTCGTCAGAACCAATTCAAAAGGAGTATTCTAAATTTGAGATAAAACTGGGAGAATCAGTAGATGCTCTTTTTGATCGCTTTAATAAAATTGTTAGTGATTTGCAATCTATTAATGTTGCATACTCTAATTCTGACAATGCTTGACAAATTCTAAATTCTTTAGATTTGCCTATTTGGAATGTGCTAGTCACTACTATTAATCATTCGATTAGTATAGAAATACTCATTTTGAATGATCTTTATTCCAAGATGAAAACACATGAGTTGATATTTTGGCCAAGATAAACATGACTAATTTTTGGGCTTAGTGGCTAACCAAGCTGACAGTTCATCAAGTTCTTCTAGTGTGTCTTTGTCTGCATTGTGCTCTATTTCATACGAACAGTTAGAGGAAATACCGGAAGAGCACTTCTCTTCAATAGAGTGACTAGGGCAATCAACAACATCAGAATTTGGTGGAGAGGAGTTCCTATTAGATGCTATGAGTGTGGTGAGCTTAATCACATCAAGTTTAATTGCCCCAAACTGAAGAGTAAGGAGGTCAGTAATGACAAGACAACTACTTGTCGCTTTCAACTCAAGACTACCCCAAGCAAAAAGCAAAACTATCGCAAAGTGATCAACAAAGTACTTTTAGGACTTGAGGAGATTGATTTGAGCGATGTTGAGTCTGCAAGTGATGAGGACGACAATAGCAAGATGGCATAGAAGGGGGACTTCACCGGGATATGTTCTATGGCAAACTGTGAGGAGATCGATAATGATGTTTTCTACAGTGATCCTGATGAGGTAAAGCCTTGTTATACCGATCTATCTCGTAATGTGCTTAGATTGACCGAGGAACTCAAGAAATATAAAAAAAGTTAAAAATCATGATTTTACTATTGATAGCTTAAATTATAAAATCAATAGACTGAGAGCTATTCCTATGAGTCTTTTCAAGTCTTATATTTTGAGTTGGAGTTTGCTAGAAAAATTAATGCATCAAACTTGGTTCAATTTGGTGATATAACTTCTAGATTTAATGAATTAAAATTGGCACACGACCCTTGTGATGAAAAGTTAAAACTTGCATATGATGAAATTGAAAAGCTAAATCTAGTTCTTCTCCTCAATCTAAAGCTTGCTCTAAGTATGATTTGCTTCCAAGGCTTAATTCATCTCAGGAATTAATTCAACAAATGGTTTATCATGACACTCTTTTTTGCTCTAATTGTCCTAAGTTTAACACTAAAATAGATGCATTGACTAGACAACTTAATGATTTTGCAAAAAATGATAAATTAGTTCAGTCTAGTGCTTCTAAGGAGATTGAAAATGAATCTGTTAAGTGCTCATCGTGTTCTACACTATCTAAAGAAAATGAGTAGCTTAAGAACACTTTAGAGAGGTTTTCTTTTGGCATGAAGAATTAAATATGATCCTAGACAATTCAAAAATTAGTATAAAAAATCATGGTCTAGGATTTAATTTTATTAAGAATGCTAAGAATAATCCTCCTAAAATTGTCAAGGTACTCAAATCAGGAAAATTTGAAGTAGAACTGGAACAAAATAAGTCGTCTTTAGATTTGCTGGTTTTGCAAAAGAATTCCCTACCAATCTGAGTGTTGTGAAGTCGATTGATACGATCACTCATCAAGTCAAGTATCAATACACTCATGGTAGTAGGGACGGTCATTTGGTTCAATTCTGCTTTAGAAAAGCAAAGAAAGAGAAGAAGGGCAGGATGAGGAAGTGTTTTCGACCAGCTGCTTCTCGTGGGTGAACAAGCGAGGCTGGATGAAGAACACGTACTTGAGTGGGTTCTAGTCTTTTACATTATTGTTTGATTGGAATATTTGATGGTTCTTCACTTCCTTTCATGGCTTCCAAGAGTTGTCACTTTCTGATTAGACCATGTGGAAAAAGTGATATTGTCATACAAGTGGTCCTTGAATTCCTTTTTCAAATTGCTCGTTTTCACTCTTAACTGCTAGATTCTTCTCTTTGTGCTCGATTGAGAAGTGAGTTGGGTGTGTTTTTTTCTTTGGGATTATTCTGAGAGGGATCTTGTTATTTAAATATTTTAGGAGCTCTGTTTATTATACTTGTCAAATAATTCATCAAGTCCAAGCCACTGAAATCAAATGAGTTGTACAGCTTTCTTTATCATTTTTACTCACATGCTATGTAGCTTTGATCATGATGGTAGTAATTAATTTGCTATACTTGAATTAAAATATGACATGGCAGAACATTTTAACTAGATTGGTTATAGATATCACTTTGTGTGTTCATTTAGAAGGATTAACTTGATTGTGAGTCTTCTTTTAAATCGTGGTCATGAGGCTCGTAGATTTCATATTGCAATATTTTTATGTTCACTCGAGTTGGCATGTTATAATAAAAAATATGAGATAGAGAAGATTGAAAAGATGTATGCTTCAAGCATGTCATGGTTAAACAAAAAAAGGCACAAAACGTGCTCGAATGAAAAGAAGTTACTTCAAGTATGCCACAATTTAAAATAAGTTTGCTACAAATAAGGCATCATGAAAAGAAGTATGCTATAAGCATGCCACATGCATATAAAAATGAGTGTAGAGCTATAGGTTGCTATATGAGACTGCTAGTTTGACTAGATTTAAAGCTTGCTTCACTTTTAGACTTACTCTTTTAGGTGTGATATGTCTTTGTACTCTTTATATATCAATTTGGTCATGGTCAAAATGCATGTCATTAATCCAATTTGCTTAATCGTGCTAAAGACCTGCTTAAACTTGCTTTATGGTATATGATTTTATATGATATAGGGAGCTCTACTTAAAAAGATGGCTTCTGTACATTCTTAAATCAATGTAAAAGTGATTTGGATAATATACAAAGCTTCTTGATTTTTTTTTCTCATTGCTCCTTCTTAGAATTATTCTCTCTCTAAATTTTTTGATGATTGCATTGCCAAATGGGGAGAAATAAGAAGAAAGGGGGAGAATTTTCTGAGAGTTTGGGGAGAAAGAAAATTTGAGACATTGCTCTCTGGTGTTGAGGGGGAGTTTCTCTCTGGTGTTCAAGGGGAGTTTTCTGTGGGTTTTCTGAGTGGTCTGTGCTATCTGTGCTCTTTTGGATGTGGTTGGTTATTCTTTTGCAAATGTATTTATCAAGTGGGAGATTGTTAGATCATGTGATGGTCGTGCATTTGTTGATGATGAATAATTCACATTTGGTTTTATTAGAATTTGCGTTCGTGAAAGTTCTGGTCGATGCGCTTTTGTGCTTGAGTTTTCAGGATGACAAAACGACCATGGACAGTAGTCCGATCGGCCTTGTGATGCCTGGTCTAATCGACCTTGTGATGGATAGTCCGATCGGCGGGTCCAAACGGCAGACTTTGACCACAACAGCCTTCAACCATGTCTGGTTTCAATCACGGCAGACTTCGACCATGTCCAACTTTGACCACGTCCAGCTTCAACCACGGCAAATTAACCATGGTATTTCGTCCATGGCAGAACAGCCATAGCAGGTAATCATAGATTTTGACCTCGAACAGTGAACTGATCGTAAGCAACATTTAATCATTCATAAGTGATAGTGAACCGGTCTTAGCTACAGCAAACCGGTCAGAGGTCGTAAGGTCATCTGCTATAGTGACCGGTCGATTGTCATAGCTACAGTACTTTTCTATACCTGTTCGATACTCGATAGTCGTAGACTTTACTGATCGATACTCAATAGTCATAGACTTTAGTGGTTGATACTCGGTAGTCGTAGACTTACTGGTCGATACTCGATAGTTGTAGACCTTACTAGTTGATACTCGATAGTCATAGATTTTTCTGGTCGATACGCGATACTCGTAGACTTTATAGTCTGCTATCGTTTTCTTAGGCTTTTCGATCGGTTGTCGTAAATCTCACAATCAGTAGTCAAAGGCTTTGCAATCGATTACCGTAAGATTCATGATCAGTACTCGTAGACTTCATGGTTAGTTCAAGTGCTCCAATTCTTACTATCTTCGAGTACTTGTGTTAGGCCAATAGTATAACTGGCTAGTGCATGGTGGTCGGTGATCGGTAAACAGTGCTAGCAGGAACATTACTTGAAGGATTCGGTACACGGAAGATGAAAGTACTCGATGGTCAGATGGTAATGGTACTCGGTAGTCGGAAGGACTCGGTACTCGATAGTCGTGGATTTTGTGATCATGGTCAGCGATCGGTTATCATAGGTGTTGTGATCAGTTGTTAAAGAGTAGTGGTATGTGATCAATACTCGTAGGCTTCGAGTAAGAGCTGGGATAGCGGTCTAACAGGCTATGTTCGGTGGTTGGACTGGTTGTGCTGAGTAGTCTGAAGTTGGTGTTTTGGAGAGCGTGAAAATTGTGGTCGTGGACGACCTGGATGGTGTTCGGAGATGATTTGATTCTTGTCTATGGATAGACGAGGGTGTGTTATACGTGTGTAGACTGATGAAGGTCAAGTTGTGGAGAACTTTTGCCAAAAAAAATTGTTCTTTGGTCTTGCATGTGTAGGTGGGCGTGGAGATGATCATGGTCGGTGACGAGGAGGATCGGGGCTAGGATGGGGAGATCTAAGGTCTAGACAATTGAGGATGTCATGCGTGGAGGTCGGGCTAACGTTGGAGCACGTAGAGATCAATGGTGGTGATTCGTGGAGAAGCTATGAGCAGTGCTATCTTGGAGACTTCGACACGTGAGAGGTGATGGTACGTGATGAATATACAGGAGGTGATGTCCTGTAGGCTTCGTCACGTAGAGATTTAGGAGTTGTGAAGGGTGTCCATAACTAGGAAGATTGAGAGTTTGAATAAAACTCATGCTTGAATGGGTATTGGGTCCCTAGATTTTTGGTAGAGATAAGGTTTTGAATTCGTGTTTGAGGTGAACACAGTTTAGGGCTCTAGCATATAAAATCAAGTAGAGGCTAAGGGTTTTAACCATAGCTTTGAGGAAGCTTTTTGTGTAGGGTTTTTAGGTATGCCATGAGGGTACTTTATAGTCATAGAACATGACCTAGAAATAATAGATCAGATCTATTCCAGTAAAAGTTAGTCAGCGTTGGCGACATGTTTTTTGAGCATCGTTTTCTTTTGTCTTCAGAGGCATGCTAATACATCACGATCTTGCGTGTCATGAGCTCGATGTCTTAAATCGTTGGCTCAATCCAACCAAGCAGAGTATGGTGTTGTTTTCGACATATTCTCGTTCGAGCGGTCGAAGCATTTGAGCGGCTAAAGGTTTCGAGCAGAGGGGAGATTTCAACCACGTCCAAAGTGGTCATAGTGTGCGATTAAAGCGCGCGGTAGAATGATCGAAGCGTTCATCGAGTGTGCGTAAAGGAGGTCAAGTGAACAAACAAACGATTTACGATCAAATCTACATCCGGTAATTTAGATTGCTTTTTCTTCTGGTTTGAGATTTGTTTTCAGGTATCAAAAAAGCGAAGGCAATCATTCATCCCCCTCTGATTGTGCCATACGATCCTATACTTTTGCTCCCATAGCTAGACTTGAGTCTTTTCTTATATTACTTCAAGGATGAGACATTTATAAACCAAACAATGTACGTGAAAGATTTATTTAAGAAGTTTGGCATGGAAGATGCAAAACCTACCAAGACACCCAGGGTGACAAATGGACATCTTGATCTCAATGAGGGAGGTAAACTGCTAGACTTAAAACTTTATAGATCTATTATTAGTAATTTATTTTATCTTATTGCATCTAGGTCCGATATCATATTTAGTGTTCGCATGTGTGCACGGTTTTAAGCATCTCCAAAAGAGCGCCATTTGATGGCCGTAAAAAGAATTATACGATATTTAAAGCATTCCTCTAGCATTGTCTTATAGTATCCTAAATGTGCTAAATTTGATGTAATTAAATATTCAGATTCCGATTATGAGGGTTGTAAAGTGGATAGAAAAAGCACCTCGAAAAGTTGTTAATTGTTAAGAAGGTCTTTAGTTTCATAGTTATTCAAGAAACAAAATTCTATAGCCCTTTCTACTGCCGAAGCTAAATATGTTTTCGTGGGTAGTTGTTGTACTCAATTGCTATAGACAAGGCAAACTTTGATGGAATTAAATTCAATAAAATGCCTCTTTTATGTGATAATGATAGTATCGTGAAAATAAATAGTAACCCAGTGCAATACTTAACTAAGCATATAGATATATGCCACCACTTCTTGAGAGATCATGTGAGTAAGGGAGATATAATCATTAGCCATATTTGAACTGAAGATCAATTAGCAGACATATTCACCAAACCATGAGATGAAAGTCACTTTTGAAAGTTGAGGAATGAATTAAATGTCATAGACTATTCAAATATTGCTTGAACTCTTGCCTCATGCTCTTTGCACTCATTTGGTATTAGTTGGAGCTTTTAAGAAAGGCATTTTCAAATATTTTCTTAAAATTTTCAAATATTTTCTTAAAAACATATATGTTCATAAAAATTATTAGCTTCCTTAATGCATAATGATCCTTAATGATATTTATTTGAGTATAAAACTAGGGATCATTAGCATAATTCTCAAAATTACCACTTCTATCCTTAAAGTTACAGAAAAATCAGAACTACCGTAGTGTATCTTGTGGTACTACCGCTGGGCAGAATTACCAACGTGTAACGCACGGTACTACCACTTTCCGGTATTACCAATGTTGAGATGACGGTGCTACCGTGTTAGTTGGTGAATCAACGTGGTTGGAAAACCAACTTGGTCAAAAATCTACGTGGTTGAAAATGTGGTCGAAAACATACATGGTCGAAAATGTAGTCAAAAACTAATATGATCGAAAACCAACATGGTTGATACGTGGTTGAAAACATACATGGTCAAATACTAATGTAGTCGATAATGTGGTCAAAAACCAATGTGATCGGAAAACCATCGTGGCTGAAAAATAACATGGTCGAAAAAACATCATTGTCAAAAATCAACAAGGTTAAAAACCAACGTGGTCAAAAACCTACGTGATCGAAAAAGTGGTCGTAAGACTTGTGTGGTCGAACCAGACAACGTGGTCGAAGTAAGACCTTGAGAGACCATGTGGAGGTGTCCCCATGTTTGTGATGAGTAATTGATAGTTGTTTTAGAGAGTTTGAGTTTGTTTTAGGTATTCTAGGTTTGAGTACCTTTTACTTATGCTATATTGATTATGCTGTTTTGTGCGGTGCTATGTGATGGTTTGCTTGTCTGTGTGACTGCAGGAATTTGGAGCTAGGTCATGGTGAGACGAGGAAGACCGGGACTAGGCACAGGAGGTGTTGAGGTCCAGACGGTCGGTGATGCCGAAGATGATCGAGGCTGGTGAGGTGGTTGCGAGTCGGGAGACGAGGAACCGGAGCTGGAGCTACCGGTGATGGACACGACGGGCAACAACGAGCGAACCAGGACTCTGCTCAGGGAGGAGTCAGAGGTCCTGGCGATTGGGTGTCGGTTGCGGTCGTGTGCGACGGAACAGACCAGGACTAGACTCAGGTGGAGTCGGAGGTCTCGGTCGGTGTCGAGTGGACACGACGGGCAGCGGCGAGTGGATCGGGACTAGGCTCAGGGAGAAACTGGGGTCCAGACGGTCAGGATGCCGGGTGCGGTCGTGTACAGCGGAGCGGACCGGGAATAGACTCAGGGAGGAGTCGATCTAGACAGTCAAGGTACCGGTTGCGGGAAGCTTCCGGGAAGGTGCTTGAGGGAAAATTGGAGATTTGACTCAAGTTTGGAGGAGAAAATTCTAGAAACCCAGCTAGCCCTCTTAGCCAGAAAATTCTCCCATGCATACAAGAGGGTTAGGGAGAGAAAGAGAGGAGGAGGATGTGTGATTTGCTTTGAATGTGGTGGCCCCAACCACATTCGAGCAAACTGCCCCAAGCTGGAGGGCAAGAACGACTACACCAACAAGAACCGCAACAAGAAGCCTCCAAGCAAAGAGAAGAAGTTCCGCAACCTTGGCAAAGCCAAGAAGCTCTTCCATCATGTCCTCACCGCCTTCGACGACCTCGACCTCAGCAAGGTGCAGGGGTGGAGTGACAACGATGAGAAGGACGATCAAGATCCCAAGAATGGCGAGGACTTCAGCGGCATGTACTTCGTGGCCCTTGAGGGCGACATCAGCGACAGCGAGTTTTACTCTGACTCCGATGAGGTATACCCCTCCTATGACCAGCTCAATGATGCTTTTCTTAAGCTAGGAAGATTTCATGCTAGATCTAGAGCTAGGTGTAGTGAGTTAGAGAAGGAAGTAGATAGATTGTCACGAGAGCTTACTTCACTTATATCTGCTCCCTCCCGTGATGAATGTGATACTTGCTCTTCTTTGCTTGGTGATATGGAGAAATTAAGCACCTCTCATGATAGTGTGTCTTCTGAGCTAGATTTGCTTAAGGTGGAGAATGTTAGTCTGCTTGCTGAGTTAGAGATGAGTAGGGTAGCTGTTTTTTCATCTACTATTGTTGAGACTACTTCTTGCACCTCATGTAAAGATAAGGACAATGCATTTAGAGGTCTTTATACCATGCTTCTCGATCTGCCTGAATCTTGTGAAAGCTGCACTAATTTGAAAATAAACCTAAAGAAGGCAGATCATAAAATTGCTGAGTTACAAGCTTTTCTTTTAGAGCCCATTGCTTCATGTGTGAACTGTCCCAAATTGACTGCTGAGCTTGAATATGTCTCTAAGCAGTTTCAAGAATTAATTGATCACAATAACAAATTGGCTCAATATGCTTCTAAGGACCCTGTTAGCTCACCATGCAATAATTGTGAAAAACTAAAATCTGACTTGATTGCATTGGATGAAAAATGTGTGAAGCTAACTAAGGACCTTCTAGAGAAGCCACCATCTGCTTGTAATGTGTGTGCTGTTGGGAAGAAGTCTGAGGGTATGGTAGAGACGCTTGCGACGTGAACCAAATGGCTAGCAGTAGGACTGTCCCTTCTGAGGCGGCTGTGCATGCACATGCCTTCCGTTCTTCTGTTGTTAGTTCTTCTTCTACTCCCTTACCTTCTGCTATCTCTTCTTCCCCCTACTCTTCTTGCACCTCTCTCTTTCGGGAGTGTCAGTACCTTATGAACACTCTTGAGAGATTTGTAGGAGGTAAGAAGAAGCTAAATCTTATTCTAGACCAATCCAAGATTTGCAAAGTCAATCAAGGTCTAGGATACGATTATTCTAAGGATGTTAGGAAGCATCCACCTGCTGCTCTTTAGACCCATAGCATCAAGTGTGATCAAGATTGAGCCCAGAACTAAGAAAGTTCAATTCAAGTCAGCGGGCTTTGTCCAAGGGATTTCTGACAGTAAGGTGGTTCCACATGTTGCTTCGACCTCTCAGAAGGCGAAGCCCCGTCATGCTACTTCTACCTCTCAGAAGATAAAGTATCATTGCACCTTCCGTCAGAAGGATGGACACTTAGTCGAGAGATGTTTTAGGCGCGTCAAGATCGCGTGTAGAGACCGTGTTGAGCCTCTTAGGCGTATTCAGGGTCAGCCCCAGACCCTAGTGCACCTAAGACCAACACGAGGTCGAGATTACTCCAGTTGATGGGTTTGGGCAGCATTGAGGACTTGGCTTTTCCGAGTTTTCTGATTTTTGTCCTCAATATGCTTTTGGTCGTGGTATCCGTCGTCTTGAAGGTAGATCTCGTTTCCCCCATCGAGATGGCTACCCGCGGCATGATCAGCGTGTTGTTGGTGCTTCGACTTGCTCTCCCATAGCAGTCGACCCAACGACAGCTCTAGGTCTACACATAGACCTTCTGGCTTTTTGAGCGATAGAGAGCGTAGGGTAGTTAGAGGTCAGTCGTGTGTGACTACTTCTTCTGCTCGACGTGTCACTCAGTATTGGGTTCCAAAATCTCTTTTGATTTATCCAAGTACTGAGTCTTTACTCTCTATTTGACTCAGGTTCGTCGGGCTGGGAAGGGAGAGGTTTGGCTCATGGACTCCGGTTGTTCTCGTCATATGACCGGAGATTCTCGTTGGTTCTCTTCCTTAGCCCGAGCTCCAGGTGATGAGACTATCACCTTTGGAGAGGCTTCATCTGGGCGCGTCATCGCAAAAGGTACTGTGCGTGTTAATGATTCATTTATTTTAAAAGATGTTGCCTTAGTGCATAAGCTGCAGTACAATTTGCTTTCGGTTTCTCAGGTTACCGATGATGGTTTGGAGGTGAGCTTTAAGAAAAATGCTTGCAAAATTCTTGACTTTTCAGGGAGTCTGGTTTGTGGGATTTCTAGATATGGGAGGATCTTTCGAGTTGATTTTGTTGAGTCTTCTGGTGATCCTCTCAGGTGTTTAGTTGCTTCTGAGTCCCGTGACCTTACTTTCTGGCATAGGAGACTTGGTCATATTGGATTTGACCATTTGACTCGAGTTAGAAGCCACGACCTCATTCGTGGTCTGCCGAAACTCAAGATGGTCAAAGATCTAGTTTGTGCTCTATGCCGGCACGACAAGATGGTTGCCGCTTCTCACCCTCCGGTCACAGTGACTATGACCGATGCACTAGGACAGCTGCTCCATATGGACACAGTTGGTCCAGCTCGAGTGCAGTCAGCAGGAGGAAAGTGGTATGTTCTTGTCATGGTCGATGACTTCTCGAGGTATTCTTGGGTGTTTTTCTTAGCCTCGAAGGATGAGACATTTACCCATTTTCAGGGTTTGTTTAGTAGGCTTTCTGTTGAGCTTCCGAGTGCCTTGCGAGCGATCCGCAGTGACAATGGCACGGAGTTCAAGAACTCCTACTTTGAGAGGTTTTGCGGTGAGACAAGTGTAGAGCACCAGTTTTCTTCTCCATACGTCCCTCAGGAAAATAGCGTTGTGGAGAGAAAGAACCGTACCTTGGTCGAGATGGTCAGGACGATGCTTGATGAGTATTCTACACTAAGGAAGTTTTGGGCTGAGGCTGTAGCCACCGCGTGCCATGTTTCCAACAGAGTTTTTTTTTATGGAGACGAGGTGCCCGATCTTTCGATGAGATTGATAACTATCGATTTCCGTGGAGAAGACCCTCACGATCCAACTACAACCGTACGACGACGCTTGCGCCTTAGCAATCGCTGAACCAACTCCGAGATGTTATTGACCTCGCTGGAAGCGCGATCAACCTGAACACGAAGTTCAATCCCTGCGAGCAATCGAAGAACTAGCAAGAATAAGACGTAGGCAATCTGATATTGCGGATATGAATGAAGCATAAATTGTATTGCGAATAACAACATGGACTTGTTTAATGATTGCGGCTGGCTCACATGGAATTTGAAGATGAGGTTGGATCCGTTGGAAAGTATACTTCGTAAGCTTTCCATGAAGTACAAGAACGTCCCAAACGGAGTCTGTATGAGGAAGTTATGCCTGTTTGAACTTGGTACCACCGCAGCAGTCCGAATCTGATTCCAGAACGTGTGCAACTCGAATTCGTACTTGGCTTGGTCCCAGGTGACGTGGTGACCTCCTTATTCCTTTCATGCATGTCCATGACTCCATTTTCCTTTCGTTCATCTTTTCCCAAGTTCCTAAGCACAATTAAATCACTTGCATTAGGTAGCGGTCTATTCTCAGTAACATACGAATCTAGGAATGAGTTCACCTGGTAATTAAGTTGACGAGCACGAGCTCGAGTAAGTGGTCCTTGCAACACTTGTTGTGGATGAGTTGTGTCCATGGAAGGGATGTCCTCATCATTTTCTCAGGGCACATTTGCATCGCACCTCTTATGAGTTGAGATATGGGCGAAAGCCCAGTGTCTCGCATTTTCGTGTGTTTAGTTATAAGCGCTTTATTCTAAAGTCTGGGAACCTAGATAAGTTCAAGTCACGATCTTGTGATGGTATCTTTCTAGGTTACTCGACTTCTTCACGGGCTTATAAGGTCTGGAACTGCGAGTCTAGTAAAATGGTAGAGACCTGTGAGGTGACCTTCGATGAGGCCAGTCCGGGGACTAGGCCCGATATCTCAGATTCTTTAGAGCAGTCCAAAACCATCTTTGTGGATGATGAGGAGGATGGAGATGAGGGTTGTCTACCCAATCCAGTTCCTCGCCCCCTTGAAGTGCCTACTTCCACCACTGCACCTCGAGGAAATCAGCCCGTGCCTTCTGCTTCTTCTAGAGCAAGTGGCTCTGTTCCTACCTCATCAGCTCATGAGATTGAGGCCACTTCTTCATCTCATCCAGGACCTCCCCGAAACATCCAAAAAGACCATCCTTCCGAGTAGATGATTGGAGACCTCTTTGAGCGTGTCACTCGCTCAAAGTCTAGCATGTCACAATTCTGTCTCCACTCTGCCTTTGTTGCCACCTTTGAGCCCAAGAATGTTAGTCATGCACTCTCTGATGAGTCTTGGGTCAATGCCATGCATGACGAGTTAAAGAACTTCGAGAGAAACAAGGTTTGGTCGCTTGTTGAGCCCCCTAGAGGTCACAATGTCATTGGTACCAAGTGTGTGCAGGCCCCTAGAGCTTGGTATGGGAGGCTTAAGTCCTATCTGTTAAGTCATGGGTTTGAGATGGGTAAGGTAGACAAGACCTTGTTCATTCGCAGGCATGGCAATGACCTTCTGCTCGTCAAGATTTATATGGCTGATATCATCTTTGGCGGCTCTTCTCATGCTCTTGTTTCACAGTTCTCGGATGTCATGAGCACCGAGTTTGAGATGAGCATGATGGGTGAGTTGACCTTCTTTCTTGGCTTCTAGATCAAGCAGACTCGGGAGGGTACTTTCTTGCATCAGGGCAAGTACACTCGTGACCTCCTGAGACACTTTGACATGAGTAATGGCAAGCCGGTGTCAACTCCCATGGCATCCACAGCTTCACTTGACCCAGATGAGGATGGCGAGCCAGTTGATCAAAAAGAGTACAGAAGCATGATTGGCTCCCTCTTGTACCTCACTGCCTCGAGACCGGACATACACTTCTCTGTGTGTCTATGTGCTCGGTTTCAGGCTTCTCCTCGCGTATCTCACCGCCAGGCAGTGAAGCGCATTCTTCGGTACCTTCGAGCTACCATTGACTATGGTATCTGGTACTCTTCCTCTTCCTGTCTTTCTCTTAGAGCCTACTCGGATGCAGACTTTGCTGGCTGTAGAATAAATAGAAAGAGCACTTCTGGCACCTGTCAATTCATTGGCACTTCTCTTGTCTCTTAGTCTTCTAGGAAGCAGTCCAGTGTTGCACAGTCCACCGCAGAGGCCGAGTACGTTGTTGCAGCCAGTGTTCCACTCTTTTGTAATAACACTTCTGCTATTAACATTGCTAGGAACCCTGTGCAGCACTCTCGGACCAAGCACATTGATATTCGATATCACTTCCTTAGAGACCATGTGGAGAAGGGTGACATAGTGCTCCAGTTTGTGGAGAGTGACCACCAGTTGGCTGATATCTTTAACAAGCCTTTGGATAGCTCTAGGTTTTTCAGCCTTGCGGGGAGAGCTTGGGGTGGTTTGTCCTTATGGATTGTAGTGAGGGGGAGCTTTGTGCTTTACTGCTTTATTATATTTATTATGCTCCTGTTCTCATGTTGTTGCATTGCATTTGGGTTAGTCCTCCTAGCATAAATTAGAGTGCTTCTCTCGTCTAGCTGATTAGACTTCTTCCTCTCATCTTGTGGTTCTAGGATGCTGCTTATTAGCTGTTCCTCTTCTCACTAGGTCGAGCTCACTCACTTCTTATAAGTTCTAGCAAGGGTTGGGCCACTCTTGGGTAGACAGGGAACGTGTTTGCTCTTTAGTGTGTTGAAAGAGCAGTTGATAGTCCTAGAATCATATGGGGTAGATGAGAATCAGTCTGAGCCATAGTATCCTCTATATTTTCTCTATGCTTTAAGGACTGTCCTTTCTGATTTTCTTCCCAGCTTCTCGTTTTATAGCTTTGGTTCAGGGGGAGTTCATTTGGGAACTTCTGGATCGTAATATTGACATAACTCAACTTGAACTAAAAGTGCATCACATGTTGAGGGGGAGTTGGATTTTCTTGTATTTCAGCATTCTACATTGTAATATAACTACATGGAGCCTTGACTATTATCCTTATATGACATGTTTACAATGCTTTACATCATGCCATGATCTATGCTTAATTGCTAGATTTATCATAACTTCATATGTGTCGTCAAGCCTTTGCCATCGATAAGTTAATTAAACATGCACAACTTGAATTAAGACATGTCATGTTAGATCTTGAGAATAGTCTGTCTTTAGTTATCCTTTTATGATTCATGCCATATCAAATAGGCTGAGTTGATTCTTGAATCTTTATTGAGCTTTAGATAGAGCTATGCTAGGTTCTTAATGAAGCATGAGTTAGTATAACTGTTTAAGAAAGCAAAACGATCTCTTTTGTGTGCGAAAGAATTGATCTCACCAATTCTCTCTCATGAGACTGCTTGCCATTGCACTAGGAATGAACTCAGGGGGAGTTTTGGATGACCAATATCATCTCTTTAAACTTCTTGCTTGGAGTGATCGCATAAGGCTTGAGATCTAGCACATGACTAAAATTTTGGATGGAAACAACCATGAGTTTCAAAAGATAAACATGTCAATTGTGCTAAATTTGCTTAACTACAACAAGAATTACGTGCTTGAACAAATGATTCATTCTTGAACTTGTAGCACTCTAAATTGACTCAATTCTAGCTTCTTGATTTCACTTAGATTATTGATATGGCTTGCATCATCTTTGGATACCTTTAGCTAGACTATATTCTTGAATGGCTTGACATGCTAACAATTTCATCTAATATTCAGATTGTTACTTATGTGGCTTGGCTTGATTATGCATATCTTGTCATGATTTTGATAGCATCTTATTGTATTATGACTTGGTGTAGTACTCAATGGTCATTTTGGATAATCTTCATGGCTCTAATGGCTTAACTTGAATAAAATTCATCCATTTCATCCATATACATGCTATATTCTCTCTTTTGCATCTTCATGATTCTATTGCCAAAAGGGGGGAGAATATTGGAGAAAAAGCCACTTTTTGGAAACTTTTGAGGAAACTTTCTCTTTCTTTTGCTCCCTTGTCAACGTGGTCATAAGCTTTTTGCATTTCTTTTGGACCATGTGTGACTCTTTTTCTTTCAAACAAACTCATCTTTATGCGCTTTTTCGGTGTTTGTCAATATACTCATCAAGGGGGAGATTGTGAGACCATGTGGAGGTATCCCCATATTGTGATGAGTAATTGACGGTTGTGTTAAAGAGTTTGAGTTTGTTTTGGGTATTCTAGGGTTGAGTACCTTTTTATTAATGCTAATATTGATTATGCTGTTTCGTGCGGTGCTATATGACGGTTTGCTTGTCTGTGTGACTGCAGGACTTCGGAGCTAGGTCATGGTGAGGCGAGGAGGACCGGGACTAGGCACAAGAGGTGTTGAGGTTCAGACGGTCAGTGATGCCGAAGATGATCGAGTCTGCTGAGGTGGTTGCGAGTCGGGAGACGAGGAACCGGAGCGGGAGCCACCGGTGATGGACACAACGGGCAACGACGAGCGAGCCGGTACTAGGCTCAGGGAGGAGTCGGAGGTCCAGACGGTTGGATGTCGGTTGCGATCGTGTGCGACGGAACAGACCAGGACTAGACTCAGGTGGAGTCGGAGGTGTCGGTAGGAGTCAGGTGGACACGACGGGTAGCGGCGAGGTGGACCGGGACTAGACTCAGGAGGAGTCGGAGGTTCAGACGGTCAGGATGCCGGGTGCGGTCGTGTGCTGCGGAGCGGACCGGGACTAGACTCAGGAGGAGTCGAGGTCTAGACGATCAAGGTACCGGACGCGGGAAGCTTCCGGGAAGGTGCTTGAGGGCAATTTGGTAAATTGACTCAAGCAAATGAGTGGAGTGGGTGGTTCTCCCTCCAAAATCTGGTTGAGAGTGGGTTGACATTAACCCTTGCCTCACTTGGATGAGAGGCATGGAGTGGAAGAGGGATGACACTTCTTGATTTTCTTCTTCTGGGTGTGAGTGTGGCCTTAAGAGGAGGAGCTCAGGAAGAAGAAGCGTAAAGCAAGGGAGTGAGTATCCTGTATGAAGTGGTTTGGGGTGTGCTTGAGTTGAGCAGTGTGCTGTGTGTGAGCCCCTGCATGTGTTACCTCAAGCATGTAGTGAGTGTGTTCTTGCTATTTCCAACTGCGTATGGGGACGTAGTGGTTGTAAACCTCTTGTAATCATTCATCTCTCCTAATCGATATGAGAAATGTTGTGATTGAGATGATTTGGGTTCTTGAATGTCTTTGAGTTCATCCTGCTATTCTTTGCTTCTTTGTGTCTTTGAGATGAATCCTTGAGAGTATAGCTTCTGATCATTTGCTCCATGATGGGAATTAACCTCCAGGCCATTTGGCCAGTTCATCCCAGAGAGCAAGTCTCAGAATCAGTGCTTATTTCATTTTTACCTCATGCACCTCATTCCTCTGTTATTCACTGTAGTTAGGGTTTGAAGTCAGGGGTTGTGTGATTTTCTTGATTTCCCTTATTTAGGTGACTCCAAACTTGTGATATTATGTTGTGAGATCATCTCCAGTTGAGATTCACAAGTTCTTGAGCTAAAGATTTGAGAATGATGTGAAATTTGAAAATCAGCTCATACTTTGCTCAAGTTTCTAGATTTTTGTCAAAATCTTGATTCCTAGCTCTTCTGTTGTTATTTCTTATTTCCTAGGGCCCCTATGCTGTTTAGAATAGGCTATTGCTCTTTTGGCCAAAAAGAAACAGCTGCAATTCATAAATTTGGCCGAAATCTGCATTTTTAGTAAAATCTGTGAAAAAGGGTTCAATCGGCTATTCTGGTTTCAGGGAGCCGGTCAGACCGCTCGGGCGCCGCCGGTCAGACCGGTCTGACCATAGCGGTCAGACCGGCCTTGGTGCTGCGGTCTGACTGCCAGGCCAACTGCGGTCTGACTGCCCATGCTTGGTTGCTCTGTTGTTCTTTCTGCTGTCTGCTTCATTTCTTCTTTTTGTTTGTCGATTCTTCTCTGGTTGCTAGTGAGCATGTGTTGGACCGAAATGGCGACAGAGGGGAGGGGTGAATGTCTCTTCTTTAAAAATAACTCCCAAAGATATCCATGAAAGACCTTTCTTTCCTCCGATAGATATAAAATCTATGAAGAAGAGATAGCTTTATATTCTTTGGAATATCTACTGAAACCCTACCCAAAAAGAACAGAGAAGTATCAAGTCAAGATACGAAGGGACCCTGCCAAAACCCGGGGGCCGGTCTGACCGCCCTACTGAGGCCGGTCTAACCGCCTAGTAGGCGCCGGTCTGACCGCCCAGTAGGCGCCGATCTGACTGCCCTACTGTGGCCGGTCTGACCGGTCTCCCCGAAATTTCAGACAAGCAGTCTGAATTTTCTGCGCAGGAAACCGAGACTAACCAAATCTGGCCAAGTTGAGTATTTGGAACTAATTTTCCTTAGCCAAAAGTGCACACACCTATTCTAAATAGCAGGGGGACATTTCCCAACAAGAGAAATCAGCGGAAGACCAAGAATTTGAGAAATGACTCAAAAACTGAAAAGATACAGAGAGGGTCACTAATTCTCAAATTGCCATCCAATCCTTGTTTCTTTGATCATGAAACTCAAGGACTAGCAAAGGAATAGCCTTGGGACTCTGAGAAACAAACTTGGGCAAAGGTTTCCAAGAGAAAACGAAAAGGACATCAAACCCTAGAAACTGAGCACAACAGAGAGCCACAACAGAAAACTTCAAATTGCCATCTCCACTTTGATCTCTTGGCCATGAAACTTTGGGAATAGCTAGTTAATAGCCTCTGAACTCTAGATATCAAGTTTCATGTCATCTCAAGAAGGGAAATAAGAAATGCACCAAAACCCTAGAGATGAAGAACAAGAACAGGAAAAGTGCAAATCTTTGATTCATTCACTTTGCTCTTGGGAAAATCCAATCAAATGATCTTGAGACCTATTCCCATCACTGAGCAACCCATTTTGCACCTCACCAGCAATAAACAACAAGAAATCAAAAATCTCAAGAAATCATGCAAAGAGGCATCGAAGGAAAACAAAGAGCACGGGAGACAAACTCAGAGATTTCATTCATGGGAACAAGAAGATTACAGAGGAGTCCCAATACGCATGGACATTAGAACAAGATGAATGATTACAAGACTCTCAATCCATCCTCTCCCTCACTCAAGATCAAGAAACACTCAAAAGCATTACATGCTTGAGAGGGGATACACACAGAGAGGGGATGAACGAAGGGAACACACTCTGCTACCCTCAACCACTCTCCAACAACTAAAGCTCAAAGGCAAAACAACCTCTCCAAAGGTTCTTTTGACTCAAGCAAACCCTAACTCTCTCCCAAAGCCATAGAAATACATGCAGCCACTCACTCCTATTTATAGCCCTTAGCTAACGGGTCTCCAACCCGTTACGCCCGCTAAATCCCGAACGAAACCGCCTCCACCTGTGCAGCTTTGCGTTTTTACCGAAACGCCCTTCCTGCACCTTCCGGGAAGCTTCCGCGTTCCTTGTCGTCCAAGCCTCGCAACCACCTCGAGTCTTCGCCGTCGTCGACACATCCCGACCGTTCTGACCTCAGCGCCACCTGCGCCTAATCCGGTCACCTCGTGTCTCGCCACGACTCCGCCTCGACGTCCTGCAGCCATCACAGACAAGAAACACATCACATAGCACCGCTCGATAATCATGTAATCAACAGAAGCATTAAGAGTAATCTTAAGCAAGTAAAAGCCCAAACCCGTCGAATCAAAAGACTAAGCATCCTAAGCCCATACGACCAAGTTTGACCAAGTCCGACCGAACCGTTTGCACCACGCAACGACATGGTCCGAACCATATAATCCAAACTCGACTTTCCTAAACCGATGTCAATTACTCATCACACACTCGGGGTCACCTCCACATGGTCCATCAGCATGAGATCTTCTTCTTCATAGTTTCCATAGCTATCGGAGAGGAGATTTTTAGTGGATACTTTTGGGGGGAAAACTTAAAGAGACACCATTCACCCCCCCCCCCCCCCTCTGTTGCCATTTTCGATCCTACAACTAGTGATGATTACACCATACTTTGTCAAAGAAATCAGTTTGTGCTCCCAAGACTGCTTCAAATCCGAAGTTCCACACTAGATTTCAGGAGCTAGTGTATGATCAGATGTATGGTCCCAATAGGCAATTCGTAGATCATAAGTATGTGGATTGGGCACATCTGAATTCCTTGGATAAGTATAATAGAACATATCGGTTTGTAGGATTGGAATCGGCGACAGCGGGGGAGTGAATGGTGCCCTTTTAAAATTCGCCCCAAAAGTATCCACACAACATCTCTTCTTCGATAGCTACAATAGCTATGAAGAAGGAAAGTCATGCTTACTGGCACCCAGAGAAAGATCTGCGAATAAAATAATCAACTGAAGCTAGCGGCAGAGAACAAACCAGAGGAAACTGGACAGGCCGGTCAGACCGCCGGTCATGGGCCGGTCTGACCGCCGGTCATGGGCCGGTCTGACCGCCTGTCATGGACCGGTCAGACCGCCTGCTCTCGGCCGGTCAGACCGCCGTGGTTCAACCGGTCTGACCGCCATGGGGGGTCCGGTCTGACCGGCCCTGGTTCAGGCAGGGGCAGAAGCCAGAGAGCGATCGACTGAAAAACAGCAAATACTTTCACTCACTGAAATGCGATAAATTGACCAAATCTTGCTGCTCTCTTTGAGTCAATTGGTCAAGACTCTAAACTAAACAACAAATTGACCATAGATATCAAGAGAATTTATCAAGAGAGCAAAAGATTGATATTTGAGCAAAAATCTGAAAATGAATAGAGAATGAAGCTAGTTTTCAAATTACTCATCATTCTCAAATCCTTTGCTCATGAACTTGTGAATCTCAACTGGAGATGGTCTCACAATATGAAAGCACAACTTTAGAGTCATCTCTTGAGGGGAACCAAAGAGCAATAGCCATGCTCTGTCTCCAAACCGTAGATAGAGGGAAACAGAGGAAGTGCAAAACTTCAAATTTTGGGAAGAATTAGAGAGAAAATCATTGCTTTCAGAATATGTTAGCCAAATGGCTTTGAGATCATTCCCTGTTCAAACCAAACTCATTTTGCATTCTTCCACCAAAGAAATACTCAAAGACAGAAGGGACAGCAGAAAGCACACAGAAACAGAAATCCAACAAAGAGGCAAATACTCAGATTATTTCCATCTCAAGACTTCTCAAATGGATTCATTACCATGAATGCTTACAAGAGAGGAATGATTACAACGACCCCAAACGCAATTGGGAAGAAATGTTTGCTCCTCTCACTACATGCTTGAGAGAGAAACACACACACACTCTCAGCTTACACAGCCAGAACACAACCCCCTACTTCCTTACATTTCTCCAGCCAACTCCCCTCATATAGAGGGGGCTCACATGAGCACACATGCCACAAGGAGAAAATCAAGAAGAGGCAGCCCAAACCTAATCCATGCTCCACATCCAAATGAAGCAAAGGGTCAAACCCTTTCCAGGAAATGGAGGGAAACCAGCCACTTGAGTCAATTCTCCAAATTGCCCTCAAGCACCTTCCCGGAAGCTTCCCGCAACCGGCATCCTGACCATCTCGACCTCGACTCCTCCCTGAGTCTAGTCCCAGTCCGCTTCACACGACCACACCCGGCATCCTGACCGTCTGGACCTCAGCTCCTCCCTGAGCCTAGTCCCGATCCACCTCGCCGCTGCCCGTCGTGTCCACCTAACTCCGACCGAGACCTCCGACCCCACCTGAGTCTAGTCCTGGTCTATTCCATCGCACATGACCACAACCGACATCCAATCGTCTGGACCTCCGACTCCTCCCTGAGCCTAGTCCCGGTCCACTCGTCATTGCCTGTCGTGTCCTCCACCGGTAGCTCCGGTTCCTCGTCTTCCGGCTCGCAACCACCTCAGCAGCCTCGATCATCTTCGGCTTCTCTAACCGTCTGGACCTCAACACCTCCTGTGCCTAGTCCCGGTCCTCCTCGCCTCACCATGACCTAGCTCCGAAGTCCTGCAGCCACTCAGACAAGCAAATCGTCACATAGCTCCACACGAAACAGCATAATCAACAATAGCATTAACGAAAGGTACTCAAACCTAGAATACCCAAAACTAACTCAAACTCTCTAACACAACTATCAATTACTCATCACAAATATGGGGATACCTCCACATAGTCTCTCACGGTTGTTTGAAAGGGCTGGCATCCATGATCTAGTAGTGCTCAGATGCGACTACAATGATGAGATCATTTGGCAATTCTATGCCACTTCATATGTATCTCCAGATTTCACTCATATGGCATGGATGACATATTTGGATTACCATAAGCATGAGTTTGAGCTAGACCTTAGGACAGAGTTGAGCAGCTATGAGAAAGTTTGTGACAAAGCTTCACTTTTGGTTCTAGCCTGGGTGGATTACTATGATGAAAATGTCAGATATGCTCTAGGCAAGCTAGCTGGTCTTCTCCCTATTCCTTGCTTAGTCAACAGGATCATTAACCAGACCATTCTCCCTAAAAGTGGGAACTATGATACCATTAGAGGACATGCTTGGAACTTGATTGATTACACATGCATAGCAGAAAGTTTGATGTGGTAGATCTTATCATCCGGGAGATTGCTTCTTCTAAGAATGATCGGGTCAAAAAATCAATTACTCTCCATATATCATGACTTTGATTATTCGAAAGACCATATATCGTGGAGGCTTGGGATTCTCCCATAAGCCGTACAAAACCATGAGAGGGTCCTCTCATTCCAGCTGCACCTCCACATGCTCAGGCAGAGGCTGAAGTAGATCCAGCTCCTCCAGCGGACGTAGTCACTCTTTCACATCTACTCAGCTATCCTCCAGATTTGTAATAATCAGGCCAAGGCATTTGCATATCTTTCCACCAAGATGGGCTCCATTGATGATCAAGTGACCTCTCTTGATGAGCGAGTCACCTCCATTGACAGTACCTTGGCTCATCCTCCTTCTCCCATCCTCTACGGTCGTCATCGTCATTGTGGCCCTTCTCCTCAGGAGTAGACCTTTTTGGTACTTTGATGCCAAAGAGCGAGAAATGAAGAATGAAGGAGTGCAAAAGAAGAAAAGAAGGAGCCATTATCTATTATCTATGATATGTGTTGTAGGGGTGGCCCCCACCTAAACCCAGCAGGCCTGTTAGAAGGTTATAGGGCCCAAAATGGGACATATGTAATGGCTTAAATACCCCTGGCAGGGAGGTACTGATGTAAGGGCACATTTGTAAAAGCACAGCCCATATGAATATATATACCAAGGGAAGACTAGAGGGAGGGGGACGATCACTCTCTCCCAACTCTCCACTACCACATCTCTCTCTGTTTGGTCTGTAACCACAACAGTTGGCGCCGTCCGTGGGGAGAACAGGAGCAAGCCTAAAATCCGAAGAAGGATGGCACCGAAAAAAGCTTCGTCGACGGCGGCGAAGGGAAAGAAGGCGGCTGGGTCGGCTGTCGCGGGCGCGGTGGTCGCGGACGTCGACGCTCTCACCGCGACGACCGACCCCGCCACTGGCGCTGCGACGACCGACCCCGCCACTGGCGCCGCGACGACCGACCCCGCCACTGGCGCTACAGCGACCAACCCCGCCACCCTCACCGCAACGCTTGCCGGTAGCGCGGACCGGGCGGTTGGAGGTAGCCACAACGGAGCGACCGACAGCTCGGGAGCTCGCGAGGCAATCGTACCCGTGCCGACCCGTCCGCCGAGCGCGCCGGCGGCCCCGCACGCACGAGCGGTGGAAAGCGCCCTGCTGGCGGCCCTCAATGCGTTCCAGCGGGAGCTAGGGGATCTTTGCGGGGCTGTCCGAGGCATGCAAGAGGCCCGGAGCCAGCAAGCCGCGCCAGTGGTCGCGCCAGAGCCCGCGCCGGAAAGGGCACGTAGCCGCGGCGCCCCCACATCCAGCCGTGTGCCGCGGCGACGCGTCGATCCAGAGTCCCCACTTTCGGCAGGACTACAGCAGGCGGCGTGGCCCGAAGACTTCGCATTCCCCAGTGTCATCGAGCCTTACAAAGGCGATACGGACCCCCGCGAGTTTGTGCGCGTGTACGAAACCGCAATCGAGGCCGCGGGTGGAGACGACACCACAAAGGCGAAGGGGCTCCCCCTCGCGCTGAAAGGAGTGGCGCTTTCCTGGTTTTTTTACCATAGAGCCAAACTCCATCTACGCGCTACGCGTGGGAGCAGATCCGCGACCGCCTTTACAACAACTTTCAAGGGAGCTATGCCGAGCGGGTCGACGCCGACCAGCTCTTCGCAGTGAAGCAGAAACCTTCGAAGAAGCTCCGGGACTACTCCAAGCGCTTCGCGAAGGTGCGCTGCCAAGTCAAAGACATTAATGAGACAACCGTCATCAACGCGGCCATACAGGGCCTTCGTCCGGGCCCCATGTCCGAATACAACACGCGGAAGCCTATCAAGACAGTCGCCAAGCTCTTCGACAAAATGGAGGAGTATGCGCGGGCAGAGGAGGAGGCGCGGAGACGCAGCGCCGCCGCCCCCGACCTCGCCCAAGCAAAACGCTCGCCACACGAGGGGGCAAGTGATGATCCCCCGAAGCAGGGCCGCAGACGAGAACCCCGGGAGGACACTCCCGACGATAGCGATGCCGGGGGACAGGAGGGCTCTTCAAGGGGCAGGCGCAAGCCCCGACGTCGCCAGCGCAGGCCATAAAAGGTTAGCCACGTCCTCGGCACCGAGAATGCCCCTCGAGGACCTGCCCCCACCTTGATACGGGGTCGCCCGATCTTCTCGACGTAGGATGGATACTCACGAGAGTCTTGATGAATCGTAATGATCCTCCAATGCCAGTGCAAGGGACGAACACTCTTTAATCCGCCAAAACACACTCGTGTTGATTTCGCCGACCACCAAGCGAAGATCTATCATGCACCCAATTCCCAGCGGAAAGGCTGAACGATCTTGATTGAAGAGAACGCTCCTAATTCCCTATGGAACATCGGCAGCCATGCTAAACTCGAACAAACTTTAGTAGATTGATTTTTCTCAAACGTGGTCTAAGCCCTAAACGCTGCCATTACAAGGCTTATATAGCCCCTTGGGACGTCCATATGGTCCCCAAACCAATTACAACTCAACCCTACATGGTTTTAGATACGAACTCTCACAAAAAGGAAACTACAGTTTTCACCCGTTATATTGTTTCGGTCATAACTTTTTATCCGTGATGAATTTTAAGGTGGGACCAGATCCATTGCGTAGCCCTTGAAATTATCTTTCCAACGAGTACAAGAACACCTGAATCGGACTCCGTTTGTGAAAGTTATGGCCTTTTTAGTAACTGCCTGTCAGGCTGTCCCGAACCGAATCCGAGTTGAATCCTGAGTTGAATCCGAGTTTGAATTGGTTTGAGCACGTGGGAAGTCTGAATTTGGCTTGAAAAGCTTATCCAAAACTTGTGGTTTAAGTCCTTGGGCTCCTCCCTTTTGCTCTCCCACTGCATGGACTTCTTTCCTCCTTGATGAGCTACATGGGCTGCTTGGTTTCCTCCTTTCCATTCCCATAGGCTTTGAGCTTTTCGTTTTTGGTAGCAAATATGATCACCCTCCTTGTGCTTCTCCATTGCTTTGGCCCCGGAATCATCATAATATTCAAACCTAATAATAAACAAGAATTTGACATAAGGTAGTATATTGTTCCTACGAATAGAAGGAAATTCATTAAGAAACAAATTCACCTGACAATATTTAATGCGGCTCAATACTTCTTTCCAGTGAAATAATGTATTTGATTGAAAAGTGCTAATCATATGCGTATCCGCATCATCCTCCCCTTCTTCAAGAAAAGCCGTCCTCGGCTTTTGATAGTCTGAAATTGTACTAAACAAAGAATACAATGTGTATGCATGGTATATGTATTGGTCAGTTACACCCCTTCCGTCTTTCACATTATTAT
Source organism: Dendrocalamus latiflorus (assembly GCA_017311315.1). NCBI lineage: Eukaryota > Viridiplantae > Streptophyta > Magnoliopsida > Poales > Poaceae > Dendrocalamus > Dendrocalamus latiflorus. Next base: position 12,080,992 of record CM029649.1, on the reverse strand, counting down.
TTCCTGGAGGTGTAGTAAGCAAAAAGAACAACACATATGCGTGGTATATGTATGAATCAATTATTGTGTCATTCTCATTCTCACTGTTTTGCACAAACCAATTGATACTACAACAGCTATCAAATGCATACATTGCAATGTTGTCTTTCATATCATTCTCCCTCCCATGAGAAAAAGTCGTCCTCGACTTTGCTAAGCACATGGACAAGTCATTAATGGGCCAAACTAAATTAAGTTGTTCAAATATGGGGGAGAAAATTTTTAGTTCCTTCCATGCTTCAACTGCGCTACTCGGATTATTTGTACATGATTGTACATTAAAGGATGAATAAGTAAGCTTAAGAAATCTTTTTAAGCATGAAGCACTATTGTTGAAACGCAGCTCATTGTGATCAGGATATGGCACAAAAGATTGTTTGTCCAAAATGTGCAATTTCAATTCAGCAAGCTCATCACATGTAATGCATATTCGGTAAACATAAAACTTGTCATCTACACCATAATCTCCAATCAAAATGAACTTGAAAGTGTAGGCATAGGTACTAACTAGTGATTTTAAACATGAAATTTCAGCAACATTCTCAATCACACTAGATAGCTCTCTAGGATCATCAAACATGATATAGTACAAAGAATCGCTAGGAGATATTCGAGTAAGAACTTCCTTATGAGTAATCAATTCCACATTATGTAAATTGAGCAAAGAAATTTCAGAACATGGAATTTTCATTCGCACATATGAGTTCTCACAAGTACTCACCGTTTCACAATTAATTTCAGCGCCAATATTGTTACCTTTCTTGTTCTCCTCAGTTGATATAGGTGTTGTAGGTATTAAATCATCATGATGTAATAACGGAACAGCAAGTACTTCATCTTCAACCGTGGTTATCTCCTCATCTCTGACTTCCAATGATGCCGGTTGTTGAATGTTTAATTCTTCATCTTCAATTTCAACCTGCACAATGTGAGAAACAACACTAGAAGTAGACATTAATGTGTTAGTTTCAAAATCAACCTCACTTTGTCTATCTTCTACTTCTCTCTTTTCTTTTGGTGTATCTCTCATACTCTCAATTTGGATGCTCTCAAACTCACATATGGTGGGATCACACAGCTCGCTCTTTTTAACACTCTCACTCAATTTGGCTATGTGGCTCTCATTCTCACATGGGTTTTGATGCATCTCGATTGTTGTATGTGTCATTGGGGCAGCACAAGTTGTCTCCTTTACCGAAGGGAAAGTCCCATGCTCGGTCATCTTCTCACATGACACACCAGTGGAACCATAAGAACTGAAGTGTGGACTTGGATGAAACCGTGATGTACGCATATCTATAAGTCTCTTTTCCTGCTCAATAGCGCAATTCACAAGGTCATGCATGCTACTAAAATATTTACCTTGAAGTGCAGTGGCGATTTCAGAATTCAAGCCTTCTTTGAGATATGCTTTCTCCCTTAATGCACTTGTGACACCGGCACGACGCAATGCATCTTCCAGCTCAAAATAATAATCTTTAACAGTGTTACTCCCTTGTGTGATACTCTCCAGATGGCGAAGCAATTCCCGTGCATAATATGTTGGCACAAACTCACTCCTCATGAACGCCTTCAAATCTGACCAAGATTGAATGAGTTGTTTTCCAAATAGTTGTTGCCACCAACTATAAGCATAGTCTTCAAACTCTCTAGTGGCACGCATCACCTCTTGGGATTTGGGGAGCTTCTGAAATCTAATCACTTTCTCCATTCGCCATTCCCATTCAAGATACTCCTCTGGGTCATTACTGCCATAGAAAGGAACAAATGTATCTTCTTCTTGTTGTGGTCGAAGTGCCCGCACAATGTCATTCACGATGTTTGTTTGTAACACCTTCATTTGTTGATTGAGCTCAATACGAAGATCCTGCATATCCGCCTTGAGTTGTCCCTCCATTACAGTTTCTTGTGTAATGTACTTCTCAAGCAATGATGTTGGAAACGGTATCATAGTTTTCTTCTCCTCCTGTCATGGTTAGTAGCAAAAAGAAGACACAAAAGCCACAAATATATGGGTAATATGTGGAGTCACTCAATCCCACTTTTCCTCAACCAAGTAAAGTTCTTACCTTTCCGAAGTGAATTGAGACCAAAAGAAACTTACACTTGGTGGTGGCTACAATAACAAGTGATGATCAAGCGGATTTAAAAGTGACACAATTGCACAGCAAAGGATATTTTGTGGAGCTTGGTTAGGAAGTATTTATCCTACACGATCTGAATTTCACGATGTTGTAAAATTAAGTAATAATCCAAGCTAGAATACTTTGCCTAAGTGCTGATCCAAAAGATATAAGTGAAGTGTATGAACGCACACGCAAATATCAATGTGACTCAATGCAACAAAGGAATGAGCTAGATGGGAACAAATAGGAACAATAGCTCGTTTGCATCAAGTACTAGGAGAGACGCTAGCCAATTGCAATAACAAGAATAGAGGGCACAAGATTGCTCAAATCACTCACCCAATAGGAGCTAGAACCACTCACCCAATCAGCCTTCTCTCCTTTTTTTCCTCTCTTTTTTTTTTGCTCACCTCTTTTTTTTTGCTACCTTGCCAATCACCCAAATATGTTCAACTCACTGTTCTGAGTCTATCTTTGTATATGGGTCACAAACTTTTGTGGAAGGTAGGGATATCTCTCTCTCTAAACTTTGATTTTTTTTTTCGGCCGGAGTGGTGATGCACAAGCCCAATATTCAGCTATAAGTATTCAGGAGCAGCCCTCAATGCAACATCAATGACTAGTCTCAAGTATTCAAAGGATATAAGTGAAGCTCGTATGTGTGGTGTTCGGCCGTATGGTTTTCAAGGAAGCCAAGCGAACACTAATACCTCCTTAGAGTTGGTTTCGGATGGCAACTTCCAAACGGATTCGGAAGTGGACAGCTAGCCAAAACCGACTTGGATTCTAGAGTTGTACTCAGATTGATCTGAGAGGAGTTATGGATACGGACTCAACTTCAAGGGTAAATTGAATCTACCTTTTTTTTGTTTTATGGGGACACAAGATCAAGTTACACGAAGGAACACAAAGATCAGCACGTAAACAAAATTTCTAATGGATCAAGACTTAATAAAACTCACGACAATAGCAGATGCAAAACTAGGGTTTGGATTTTTTTTTTGTGTTTTTGGTTTATGGACTAGGACAGCAAGTAATAACTGAAATTTAAAGGGATAAGATCCTACCGAGTAAACCGCGCTCTGATACCAAGATGATACGGGGTCGCCCGATCTTCTCGACGTAGGATGGATACTCACGGGAGTCTTGATGAATCGTAATGATCCTCCAATGCCAGTGCAAGGGACGAACACTCTTTAATCCGCCAAAACACACTCGTGTTGATTTCGCCGACCACCAAGCGAAGATCTATCATGCACCCAATTCCCAGCGGAAAGGCTGAACGATCTTGATTGAAGAGAACGCTCCTAATTCCCTATGGAACATCGGCAGCCATGCTAAACTCGAACAAACTTTAGTAGATTGATTTTTCTCAAACGTGGTCTAAGCCCTAAACGCTGCCATTACAAGGCTTATATAGCCCCTTGGGACGTCCATATGGTCCCCAAACCAATTACAACTCAACCCTACATGGTTTTAGATACGAACTCTCACAAAAAGGAAACTACAGTTTTCACCTGTTATATTGTTTCGGTCATAACTTTTTATCCGTGATGAATTTGAAGGTGGGACCAGATCCATTGCGTAGCCCTTGAAATTATCTTTCCAACGAGTACAAGAACACCTGAATCGGACTCCGTTTGTGAAAGTTATGGCCTTTTTAGTAACTGCCTGTCAGGCTGTCCCGAACCGAATCCGAGTTGAATCCTGAGTTGAATCCGAGTTTGAATTGGTTTGAGCACGTGGGAAGTCTGAATTTGGCTTGAAAAGCTTATCCAAAACTTATGGTTTAAGTCCTTGGGCTCCTCCCTTTTGCTCTCCCACTGCATGGACTTCTTTCCTCCTTGATGAGCTACATGGGCTGCTTGGTTTCCTCCTTTCCATTCCCATAGGCTTTGAGCTTTTCGTTTTTGGTAGCAAATATGATCACCCTCCTTGTGCTTCTCCATTGCTTTGGCCCCGGAATCATCATAATATTCAAACCTAATAATAAACAAGAATTTGACATAAGGTAGTATATTGTTCCTACGAATAGAAGGAAATTCATTAAGAAACAAATTCACCTGACAATATTTAATGCGGCTCAATACTTCTTTCCAGTGAAATAATGTATTTGATTGAAAAGTGCTAATCATATGCGTATCCGCATCACACCTCGTGGGGAGGGGGCCGGGGATGCGAAGGCGGACCAGATCGCGACGGCGACCCCGCGCGGAGCAAGAAATTCTAGATTACGGCAAGTGGTGTGAGGTGCACTGTTACGGCGACCACCACACAAAGACGTGCGTCGAGGTCATGGAGTTGCGCCGGACGGCGGCCGGAGCTTGGGCCGCATCGGGGAAGGCACGTGGTGCCGCTCCATCAGCGTCATCACCGGAAGGTCCCTATCGGGGGCCCCCTTGGAGCAGCCGCAACCGTGGGTGCCGCCCCGCGACATTACCTTCACCCTCGATGACGCCAGGGGTGTGGAGTTCCCTCACCAAGACCCTTTAGTCATTCAGGCTCACATCGCAGGCCATGACGTCAGGCGCATCCTTGTCGACAGGGGCAGCTCCGCGAACATTCTGTTCGCGGGGGCCCTCGATCGTATGGGAATCCCCCGAAGCCGCTTAGAGCAGTCAGGAGCTCCACTTCAAGGCCTCGGAGGCCAACCGTTGGAAGCCATAGGACACGTGTCCCTCCCAGTTACATTCCGCCAGGAGGGTAACACCCGAAGCGCGCACGTCATCTTCGATGTCCTAGACATCCCGCACCCCTACAACGTCATATTGGGATGGCCCGCCATCAACTCCCTCGAGGCGATCCCGCACCACGCCTTCTTGTGTATGAAGCTCCCAGGCCCGGAGGGCGTGATCACTGTCTTCGGCGACCAGGACCTCGCCAGACGCATCGAAGTCAGCAGCCGGGATTTACACCGACCGGTGCACCTCCTCCCAGGCATGCTCGGTGATACGCCCTCCGCTCTGGGATGGACACCTAAGCCTCGGCCCGAGGGTCGAGTCAAAAAGGTTCCGCTCCAGGCGGAGGGCCAGTTTGTGTCCATTGGCGAGGGGCTCCCTACGGAGGTCGAGCGAGACCTACTCTAGGTGCTTCAGAACAACGCCAATATTTTTGCATGGTCACCGGAGGACATTAAGGGCGTAGACCGCGCAGTAATCGAGCATCGCTTGGCAGTCCGCCCTGACGCCAAGCCAGTCAAGCAAAAGCTTCGTCGCATGTCCATGGATCGGCAGCAGGCGGCCAAGGTGGAGGTGGCGAAGCTTCTCCGGACCGGGGTCATTCGCGAGGTCCACCACCCAGAGTGGCTCGCCAACCCTGTGTTGGTCAAAAAGGCCAACGGGGCCTGGCGTATGTGCATTGACTTCACGGCACTCAACAAGGCGTGCCCAAAGGACAATTACCCCTTGCCACGCATCGATCAACTGGTCGACGCTACCGCCGGGTGCGAGCTAATGAGTTTCCTGGATGCCTACTCTGGCTACCACCAGGTATACATGGCCGAAGACGACGAGGACAAGACCAGTTTCATCACACCGATTGGGACTTTCTGCTTCGTGGCGCTACCTTCACCCGCCTCGTCGCACTTGCCCTCGCCGCCCAGCTCGGAAGGAATGTGGAAGCCTACGTCGACGACATGGTAGTCAAAACCCGGCAGCTCGCTTCGCACGGCCGGGACCTCCAGGAGACCTTCGACAACCTCAGGAAGGTCGGCATCAAGCTCAACCCCGACAAGTGCGTCTTTGGCGTGCAGGCGGGCAAACTACTGGGCTTCCTTGTATCCGGACGAGGCATCCAGGCGAATCCCGATAAGGTCGAGGCCATCACGGGTATGGAGCCGCCCAAGACGACGAGGGAGGTCCAGAGGCTGGCGGGCCGCATGGCAGCCCTAAGCCGCTTCCTATCTAGGGCGGCGGAGCGGGGTCTGCCATTCTTTAAGACACTCCGCGGGTGCGACGGATTTCGTTGGGATGGCGACTGTGCGGAGGCCTTCAACGAGCTCAAGAAACACCTGGCGAGCCTCCCCACTCTGGTCACCCCAACACCAGAGGCTCCCCTCTTGCTCTATCTGGCCGCCTCGGTTACAGCGGTCAGTGCCGTCCTCGTCCTAGAGGAAGGCGCCGTACAGCGGCCCGTATATTTTGTCTCCGAAGCCCTCCAAGGCGCCAAAACGAGATATACGGAGCTTGAAAAGCTCGCCTACGCGTTGGTCATGGCCTCCAGAAAGCTTCGACATTATTTTTTGACTCACCCAATCACAGTGCCTTCCTCGTTCCCCCTGGCGAAGATGTTACACAATATGGAATCTGCGGGGCGCATAGGCAAGTGGGCTGCCGAGCTCGCCCCGTTCTCCCTGACGTACGCCTCGCGGACGGCAATCAAATCTCAAGTTCTCGCTGACTTCCTCGCAGAATGGACTCCGCCGGCTCAGCCCGCCCAGAAGCAGGACGACCCAGTATGGACGCTCACCATCGACGGAGCCTACGGCGTCGTGGGCGCGGGCGTAGGCGCAGTGATTGTTACGGCCGAGAGGCAGCACCTGTTATACTCGGCGCGTCTTGCGTTTCCGGCCACCAATAACACAGCTGAGTATGAGGCGCTGCTCTTCGGCCTGACGAAGCTCAAGGCAATGGGTGCGCGACGCGTGCTCGTCCGCACGGACTCGCGTTTGGTGGCAGGCCACGTAGACAAGTCATATCAAGCCAAGGACCCCGAGCTGACCAAATACCTCGCGGCCGTAAGAGCAAGGGAAAGGCATTTCTTGGGCGTCACGGTCAAGGCTATCCCTCGCGCGGAAAACGAGCAGGCCGACGCCCTCGCAAAGGCGGCCAGCCAACAACTGTCACCCCCTGACGGGGCGTTTTACGAAGTGTTACCGCAGGCGGCCATCGCGCAGGACAACCGGGACGCGGCCCTCGTGCACCACATCGTCCAGCAGGGCGACTGGCAAGAGCCTGTCTTCAATCTCCTGCAGGGCATTGCCGAGCCGGAGGACCCCGCCGAGCTCCGGCGTCTGCAATACCGTGCCAGATCTTTCCAGGTGTTCGAAGGGACACTCTACAAAAAGGGAGTCTGCGCACCGCTTCTGCGCTGTCTCTCGCACGACGAAGGGAAAAAGCTCCTTGCGGAGATCCACGCGGGGGTGTGTGGGTCTCACCTCGCGCCAAGGTCGTTGGTCGGCAAGGCATTCAGGCAAGGCTTTTACTGGCCGACGGCCATCACTGACGCCCAGGACCTCGTGCGTCGGTGTCAGGGGTGCCAGTGGATGGGACGTATCATCCGCAGGCCCCCGACGAACCTCAACCCTATTCCCCCGGTGTGGCCGCTGACACGCTGGGGTGTCGACATAGTGGGTCCACTTCCCCGAGCCCCAAGGGACCTGCGGTTCGTGGTAGTTGCGCTGGAGTATTTTTTCAGGTGGCCGGAGGCGGTAGCCCTGGCCAAAATAACCTCGGCGGCCATGCAGCGCTTCCTCTGGCAGAACATTATATGTCGCTTCGGCGTGCCCAGGGAGCTCACCGTCGACAACGGCCTGCAATTCGACGCCACCTTATTCAAAGAGTTCTGTGACAATATGGGCATCACGCTTCGGTTCGCCTCGGTCGGGCACCCCCAGTCCAACGGAGCAATTGAGAGGGCGAATGGCGCCATCTCTATCGCCGTCAAAAAGCACCTGGTAGGGTTGCCAAAGGGCAAGTGGCCAAGCGAGCTTCACAGGCCGCAGGGACGGAGGGGGCCAAAGGACTCGGCAACATAGCTTCGGCCATGTGAAGCCCTTCACCATGGAGGCTCCTGTTGTAGGGGTGGCCCCCACCTAAACCCAGCAGGCCTGTTAGAAGGTTATAGGGCCCAAAATGGGACATATGTAATGGCTTAAATACCCCTGGCAGGGAGGTACTGATGTAATGGCACATTTGTAAAAGCACAGCCCATGTGAATATATATACCAAGGGAAGACTAGAGGGAGGGGGACGATCACTCTCTCCCAACTCTCCACTACCACATCTCTCTCTGTTTGGTCTGTAACCACAACAATATGCTATATATATTTGGACCTTATTGTCTTGTTATGTAATGAACCTTGTAATGGTATTATGTTTTATGCTTTGTGGACATGCTATGTAATATGTTGAACTTGGAAATATTGTTATGATATTCCATATTCCAATGAATTGCAATTGTCATCATGTTTGGTTTGTTTATGGTATTGGGAATTCTCTCTCAAAGTTCGACATTCAAAAGAAGCTTCGCTAAAAAATTTCAAAAATCTCTACATGTGCCTACAAAGAAATTTCTTAAATCTATATGCACATGTATAGGGGGAGCCTTCTTTAAAATGACTTTAAAAGCAAATAAGTCTCAAAACTCGTTTGAGCTCGTTGCAAGAATTACTTATTTTCCAAAGTCACAACAAGAATATACAATTCGTTTTTCAACAAGTGGTATATTCAAAACTATATCTTTCTCACATATTGATTGGGTTGTCATCAATTACCAAAAATGGGAAGATTGAAAACATCTAGATCCCTAAAAATTGTTTTGATAATTAATGATAATATTTTAATATGCAACTAACAAATTTATTGAGTATTTGAAAGGTTTAGTCTCAGTGACGAATGTGGCAACCTGGAGATGCATGATAAAGGTCAATATGAAGATCAATATGGTTCATGACAAAAGTATAAGTAGTCTAGGATCCCTTTGATTTTACCGATCTTAGGAGAAAAGGATGAAAGACCGAATTTTAGGTTGGATAACGTACTATTAAGAGGGATCATGAATAGTAGCTTGATAGCATATTCTTGTGCCATTTGGATCAATTTAGGATCAAGCATGCACTTAGAATTTACATGGTAGTACTATGCATTCTCAAAAAAGTCAGTAGT